>CAUYUJ010014283.1:881529-900538 GCA_963575745.1 Prorocentrum cordatum
TCTCTCTCCTTTTCTCTCTCTCTTTCTCTCTCGTTCTATCTTATGTGTTTGATGTTTGCTTCTCTCTTTCTCTCTCTTGCTCTCTCTCTCTCTCTCTCTCTTCTCTCTCTCTCTCCCTCTTTCTGTTTATTATAGATGGCTTCGTCCCATGCCGCCGGCCCCCTGTCTCGGAGAATGGGAGATGCAAAGGCTAAATCATGAGGTCTGGGCGCCGCCGTGAAGCAGTGTCGGGACCTGTTTGTTTTTCGACCCTGACCCTACGGATCTGCGTGAGGGGTGCCTCCGAATTTTAGAAATGTGGCAAATCCCCTGTGTTTGTCGACCCTGACCCTGCGGATCTGCGTGAGGGGTGCCGCCGGATTTTAGAAATGTGGCACATCCCCTATGTTTTTGATTCTGTCGATCCGCGTGAGGGGTGCCACCGAAGAAATATTCAGAATCCCCTGGGTTTCTGGACCCTGACCCCGCCGATCTGCGTGAGGGGTGCCATCGAATTTCAGAAATCTGGCACATCCAATATATTTTTGGACCCTGACCCCGCCGATCTGCGTGAGGGGTGCCAGCAAATTTCAGAAATGTGGCAAATCCTATTTGTTTTTGGACCCTGACCCGGCCGATCTGCGTGAGGGGTGCCTCCGAATGTCAGAAATGTTGTACATCTCATGTGTTTTTGGACCCTGACCCCGCCGATATGCGTGTTTTTGGACCCTCACCCCGCCGATCTGCTTGAGGGGTGCCACCGAATGTCAGAAATGAGGCAAATCCCGAATATTTTTGGACCCTCACCCCGCCGATTTGCGTGAGGGGTGTCAATTTTTACCCACCCCAGCAATTCAGAGCACACGCTCAGGGCGTGCTAAACCTGCTCGTTTGGGCCTCCCCCCCGCTCGCGCGGTCCATCAACAAGGAACCGTACGCAGCAAAAAGCAGAACTGTAACAGTGAAAATTGGAAGCTGCAACTGGTACAGAAAACTGCGAACCTTCGGCCTACAGCCTGGTGGTCCCACAAGGGGCCGGCGGATTATACATGCATACGTACCGCTCTCTCTCTCTCTCTCTCTGCCTCGCTCTCTCGCTCATCCTCTCTCTCTCTCTCTCTTTCTCTCTCTGTCTGTCTCTCTCTCGTTCTTCCTCTCTCTCGCTACTCGTGGCCCTCCCCGTCGCCCGCGGCACATCGACCCATCGACCCCTCCCAGGGCGTGTCCCGAGGCGCCCTCCCCTGCCGCGAGACGCGGTCGAGGGGAGGTGCCAGGGGGGGGGCGTCCGAGGCTGAAGCCGTGCTGTCCCCAGGCGCCCCCCCGACCGCGAGACGCGGTCAGAGGGAGGTGCCGAGGCAGGGCTCCTCTCGATGCCGCCGATTCCGAGTTCGATTCGATCTCGATGGTTTCCGATTCCGATTCGATTCGATTTCGGCGTCCGATCTGGACTTCGATTCCTCACTGGAGGCCTGCTAGCCTGCCGATGTCAGTCGATTCGACTTCTCCCGACTCGGCTGCCGATTTCCGCCGATCCGATTCATTTCGATCGCCGATCCGACTTGTCGATCCGATTCTGAGCTCTCCTGGGTGCCCGGGGGGCGTCCAAGATTGAGGCCATGGTTTTCGGGCTGACGGAAAGGGGGGGGCAACAAAGGGGGGGTGAAGAAACATGCCCTTTTTGCACCCTAAAGGGACCCTTTGTTGCATTGCACGTTTTTGTAAATCCTCGGCTCTTTCATCTGGCCCGACGTTCGTTGCGCGGTGAACGCCGTAGTGAGTTGTGCGTGGGCCACAGAGAGCTCTTCTCTGACCGACCCTAACCCGCGGGTTACGCTGCGGCACACGGGCCGGGCGCGCGCGGCCGCTGCGCGCACCAAAAAGTGGATGCACTTTTTCGGTTTCTTTCATTACGTGCAAAGCAGCATTGGGCCCCTTTAAGGACACTTTCGAGCCACTTTTTGACCCACGGGGGCAGTTTAGGGGCACTTTTGGGACACTTTCATGCATTGCAACTTTTGGCCGCCAGCCAGTTTCGCGCATCCAAATGTCTGCCTAGGTTGCGTTCGCCTGGTGTGTAGACCGCAACTTTGTTGCGATTTTTTCATTGCGCTTCGAGTTTGGGAGAGCCGCCGTCAGACATCCAGCGGGCATCCTGAGCGCCGCACACATTGCGAGACGGCCCGCCGCTTCCGATTGCTCAATCTGGGTTGCGTGCGCTACCCCCCCCGTTGCGTTACCCCCCCTTTGCGGCAGGCCGAGGTTTCCCGAGGCGCCCACCCCAGCCGCGAGACGCGGGCAAGGGGGGGGGCCCTTGGGGCGTTCGAGGATGAAGTCCTGGTGTCCCGAGGCGCCCCCGCCGGCCGCCAGGCGCGGTCAGTGGGGGAGCGGTCGGGGAGTTGTGTTCTAAGGTTCTTTGTCAAAAGATCCTGAAGGACTCCCAGCTGACCCATTTCTTCCAGGCATTCACGGATTTGTTGGTTGCATCTCGGAGATTCGCAATTTGCCAGCCGAAAATGATTCCTCAGGGGGTTCGGACAGGCGGCGACCGTCTTAAGAGGCCCTCCGAGGGTCCTCAGCTTGGCCTCGAATGCCCCCAAGGCCAGCCTCGGCCCCAGTAGGCCTTCAGATGATCCGAAGATGTTTCGAGATATCCCAACATGAGTCCCCACTTGCTCAAAGAGCCCACGACGAGGTCTGAGCACCCATGTGTCACCCAACGGGCCACTTGAGAGTCATCAAAGGTCTCGCAGCTGGCAAACAAAAACAGACAGAGTGCCAAGCAGTTCTATTCCAACAGATTCTGCAGATACGGCCCCACGAATCCACGAGAGCCCCATGATGGCCTCTTAGTTCCTCCGTCCATCATTTTTTCGACGTGCCTTCTCGTTCGTACACTTTTTGTTTCGTCCATGCCGCTTCTCTCTCTCTCCTTCCTCTTTGCGCGTCCATGCCGGCCTCATTCCTTCCATCCCTCTGTTTCTCCGTCCGCCGTCCTCTTGCTTGACTCTTCTCTCATCCCTGCTGAGTATTGTTCTCCCGTCTCCTTCCTTCCTCATTCTCCAAATTTCCTCTCTAGCCCTAACCTTTTTGCAAGAGACCTGGTGGCGCTTACGACCTCCAGACTAGGTTCCCAGGGCTCTTTCGTCAGATTCCCCGTCCCAACGCTCGCCGGATTCCACGTCCCCTGGGTTGTCGGGTTCGTCGGCGGTCTTGTATTCGATTGCGGTGCCTAGATTTTTGCAGAGGGCGTTGCGGAAGTGGAAGGGGGGGCCGAGGGGAGGAAGGGAAGCCAGGTACACTCGCCCCATACCCGATGTCCTACCCCTGGCACCCATCCTTTCCCATGGCGTTGATGCTTCCTGTGCCCGCAGACGGGTGCCCTCGGACCCCCACGAAGTCTCCGACTGCGCGATGCCCCCGAGAAGGGGCCCGAATTGGCCCCAAGGAGGCTGCACCTGGCGGGGCGAAGTCCTTTGGCGTGGAGCAGGGAGAGGATGGAAAACCTGCCCCGAAGGAGAGGACAGGGGCTGGAGCAGTTGAATCCGTAAACCACCTGCGCCCCGAGGGGCCGCTGTGGTTCCAGCCAGCTGGGAGCGCGCTGAGCGCTAATCTGTCGGGTGAGTATGTCTGGGGTGACCTCGAAGGACGCCCTGGGCGTTGCCCTCTTGAGGCCCCGGGCCTCCAGCCCTATCCCCCTCCCCAATAAAATTTCAAAGCATGCTTAGTGTGTCGCCCGTTGGCCCGCGCCCGCGCCGCGCACCTGGATCCTCGAACGGCGATAGTTTTTGGAACCCCCGACTGGGCTAAAGCGATGCAGAAGCACCGGCCATCGAACCTCGCTGGCTCCTGGAGGCTTGGTCCGTTGCCTGCATCGCGTGTCGCGGGTGGGCTCGAGCCCGCGTCGCGCGCCTGATTCTGCGCACCCTATGCCTCGCTTTGCTCCTGGTTCTCCTGCTCCTTCCTTCTTTTCACCTACCTACATTTTTGTTGGGAACCCACGCAAAGCGCACCCCTGGGGAGGCCACCCATCAATAGTAGAGGACCCGCTTCGCGTGCAAATTCTGGACATGCTGTGCGGTTCCTAGAAACATTCGAGGTGCCGATGACACTCTTTACGTCGGCGTCGAGGCAGAAGTGGTGCACCAGCGAACGGCGATCTGGGGCGACCGATGCGCAAATTGCCCGGCGCGCAGGCGGGGGAAAAAGGGGGGACGAGGCGGCCGCGGAGGACGGGAGGAGGGGGAGGTCACCCAGACGCGGAAGACATCTGCCTGTCGAGTGGGCCGGCGCGGCCATCAGCGGCAGCGGGGCCGTGGCAGCAGCCGGGCCGCGGCTTCGAGGCACCCGCGGGCGCTGCCGGTGCGCCGTACGAGGCAGAGCAAGCTGTGAAGCAGTGCGGGGGTCCAGGCTGGGGACTGCCGACAGCAAAACGCTGTGGCAAGCTGTGGGGAGGTGCGCCCTATGCGCAGCATCCGCAGCCAGAGGCACCTGTGGGGGTGGGGCTGCGCGCCAGGAGCGGCAGCAAGCGGCGCCATGGCGGCGCGCGAGGGGGGGAGGGAAGCAGGCAGGGGCGGAAGAGGGGGGGGAGGGAAGGAGCGAGGAGCGCCCCGCCTGCGGGAGAGCCCCGGCAGGCGGAGCGGCGCCGGCGGCGTACCTAAGCGTGGGGAACCCCACGTCCGTGCGGACCCAAGTGCCGATGACACACCAAACGTGGGGAAACACGTCAAGCTTCTGTGCGTTTAGCGTCCTTCTCATCGTCCCCTTTCTCTGTCCTCCTCGCCCTCGTCCCCCCGCCTCTCGTTCCTCGTAGGCCTCGTCGTCTCATCCTCGTCTTCCTCGTCGTCCTCGTCCTCTCTCGTCCTCTCTCGTCCTCGTCCTCCTCGTCCTCCTCGTCCTCCTCGTCCTCCTCGTCCTCCTCGTCCTCCTCGTCCTCGCCCTCCCTCTTCCTCCCCCCCTCGTGCGCGGGGGACAACCGTGCAGCTCCCGCCACCCCCTGGGCCGCACTCCGTGGCGGGGGAGGGGAGGCCACGCGTCCTCCAAGAAGGGCGCCAAGCTCAGGCTGCTGTCGCCGCAGGTCTGGTCCCCCAGGGGGGGGGGGACCTCACCGTCTGTCGCCTCCCCCACCCCCCCGCCACCACCCTGCCAATACTGCTACATGCCAGCCTCATCTTCCTGCTCCTCCCCCAGCTCCTCCCACTCGTCCACCGCCGCTGCCATCACCACACCACCACCGTCAGAACCACGATCCTCGGCGTCACGGCCCGCTCGGCCGCGGAGCCGGGCTCCGCGGAGCGGTCGGCCGGCCAGGAAGCGGCGGACGCGGAGCGTCCGAAGCGCGACCGTTGAGCCGACGCGGTCGTGCCGTTCGCCGTGGCGGCCGAGGGTCGCCTGGGCGACGCGGCGCCGCGCTTCCTCGCGGAGGCCGCGGCGGCGGCCCGCCGCGCGGCGGCCCTGCCCGGCGAGGGAGGCGGCACGCGGGGTGCCCAGCTGCGGTGCGGCGGATCGCTGCGCAGTGGGCCCTGGAAGCGACAGGGCCGTTTTTCTTTACCGGTTCCGTTTTGCCGTGTTTCTGCTGCCGGTTCCGACGCCGTTTTTTTGCCGGTGCCGTCGCCGCTTTTTGACCAGTTCCGGCTCCGCTTCCGATCCTGGAGCCGTCTTTTTGCCGTTCCCGGTCGCCGTTTTTGTGCCGTTTCCATTTTCAAAGGACATGTTTTTAGGAAACGGTGGAAAAACGGCCTTGCAGTTTCCCGGGCCCACAAAGCGTGTCGTTCCGCAGGAGGAATATGCAAACACATATGTTCTTGTTGAAAAATATTAAGAATGGGGACGATGCTTGATACGTTTTGAGTATCTTTGATTGGTTTGGTGATGTTTATTTGTCGTGCAAGACCTCCCCCTGTCGGAGGACACGCCCGACCTAAGAGTACAGGTCGCTGGTGGTGGCGCGGCTTGCGGACTTGCTCTTGGCGGCGGTGTCGGGCCTTGGGCCGCTGGGGGCGCGGGCCGTGCGGGTTCAATTTGCCGCACCGTGGCCTAGCACGCAAACAGACTGCGCTTCAGGTGGGTCGATTATCACCACCACCATCAACATAATCGTCATCATCATCATCAGCATCATCACCACCATCATCATCATCATCATCATCATCATCAGCATCATCATCATCATCATCATCATCATCATCATCATCATCATCATCATCATCATCATCACCATCACCATTATCATCATCAACTCTTTTTTCCTCTTAACCCCCCTCCCCTCAGGCTTCCCCTCCTCCCCCCCCCCTGCCGCAGCTTTGGTCCCTTTTCGCTCTCCTCGTATTCCTTATGCGCGGTCTCCTCTGCCCCCCACCCACTGCGACTTGTCCTTCGCGACTGTCGCCCCGCCTCGCGACCCTTTTCTGTCCGCAAGATTTGTACGTGCAGGTGGCGCCCGCACTAGTGGCCAAGACCAGCCCGATGTCGTTCCAAACGAGGGTTGGCACCATCGGCCGCGATAGGTGGTCCAACTTCGTGAGTGCGAGAAGCGGGGGCGCGGGAAGGAGAAGGTGGGCGAGTGTGGCGGTCTGGCGGCTATGTCTGGGAGGCGCAGGACCTTCCGGCGGGCCCTCCCGCCAGGCCCCCCCCCGGGTTCCACATCTACGCGCCGCCACGCTGCTCCTGTGCAGGCTTTGCTGCCCGGCGAAGGGGAGAGAAATCAGGCAGAAAACGACGAACGCGCAGGCGGGAGGCTGGGGCTGGCGGGGCGGGCGGGCGGGCAGGCGGAAGGGAGGCCGGGCGGAGACAGTAATTCGGCAGGGAACAGGAAGAACGGGAGGGAGGCAAGGAATAAGAGAGGTCACGCAAACGCAAGCTGACAAGGCCGGGCGCAAAAGTAAAGGGAGGAGGAATAGAAGGAAAACGACGCGGACGGAAGTGGAAGCAGCCGCAGTCAGACAAGGCAGGGAGCAGAAGGAAAGAGAGGAGGAAAGAGAGGGATACGAGGAGGATGGGAGGGGACGCGACCGCAAGCAGACAGGTCATGCCAGGGGCTGGGAAAAAAAGGCCATTCGGGACGATGCTACGGACCCTGCGGCGTTCACGTGGGCGGGGTGGCCGACCGAGCCCAGCACGCTGCGGTTTGGCGTGGAGAGCCTTCTGCGGGCTCCCCCCCCCCGAGAAATGACCAGACGGCGCGTGTGAAGGGTCGCCAGCGGGACGTTGGCGAAAGGGCTCGGGGGGCGCCCGTGTTGCCCATCGAGGGCGGCGGGGGGGCGGCGGGGGGCGGTAGGCAGCGTGGGAACCTCACACGGCGTCCGCCGTCGAGGCAGCCGTGCCCGCGGCCAGGCAGACCGCTGCCAACCGCGCCCTTCCGAACTGCATTCTGGGGCGGGCGCCGCAACACCACCCGCGCCTTCACCCTCTGCGCAGGAAATCGCTGAGCGCGCTGGTCCGTGAAATGTGCGGCGTCGTCCCCCGTGGCGTCGGCCACTTGCCTGGCCAGGACCCCGACTGGCCTGCGTGCCTCACGAGCCCACCCGCCGCCGTGGACCCCTACCACCATCGGGGCGATGGTGATGCCCTGTACCGCGCAATTCTGCGCAGTGTCCTGGCGCTGCATGTAGAACTCCTCGTGCCGCTCCGTCGCCGCACTGGACGAAGCGGGCACGCGGCGAGGCGATCCGCGCGCAACCCAGGCGTGGCGGCAAGGTCCCAGGTGGCCGCCGTGCCGCTACGCCACCGTGTCAGGTAGTCGTCAGCAGGGCAGCGGCCGTTGTCGTCAACCTGTGGCCTGTCCTGCTCTCCCACGGGGGGTGGCCTCCCCGGCGGGGCGCGGGGGTAGCAGCCCCGGGCGTTCCAACTCCGCCCCGGCGTGGCCGGAGGTATCGAAGGCTTGGTTGCGCAGGGCGTCGTTGCGTTGGGCCCGGTCGCCGCGGCAGGCGCAGACCATGGTCGCAGAAGACGTCCATCACCTCGCCGCGCGCCGACCTGCATGAGGACGCGCGAGAACTCGTTGCCAGTGGCCTCGCAGGGCGGCGCCTGGAACCACGCGGCAGCGCCTGGGATCTGCACCAGGGAGGGGTGCGCCTTGCCGGCCAGGGTAGCGCCTTCCAGAAGCCGGTCGAGCGCGGCGCTGCCCACCGCGTCGGAGAAGGCCCACTGGTTCGGGCCGGCGTCCCGCACGTCTGCGTTGTGTGTCTGCACCGCGGCCGCCAGGTTACCCCCATCGCGGTCAGCACTGTTGGAGCAGCCAGGGTAGTACAGCCGACAGAGGTCGGCGCCCTTCGCTTTGAAAGCGATGTAGGCGGCAGCGGGCGGCGGCGCGCTTTGCGGCACAGCGCAGGCCAAGTCCTCCTTTGTTGAGCTTGAGCTGAGCCTGCTGCGAGGAGGCGTCAGAGGGCGACCAGCCACTCAGTTGCTGAGGTCAGGCCCCGGACAGCGCCGCCCATGGCCAGCAGGGAGGCAGCGTGCGCGGTGCGTGGCACCACGCGCGCGGAGTGGCC
The DNA here is from genome assembly GCA_963575745.1 of Prorocentrum cordatum. Classification (NCBI taxonomy): domain Eukaryota; class Dinophyceae; order Prorocentrales; family Prorocentraceae; genus Prorocentrum; species Prorocentrum cordatum. Next base: position 889,995 of record CAUYUJ010014283.1, read on the forward strand.
CAGCTTGCAGAAGAAGGCGCGTTGGCGCAGGAGGTGCAGCGTGACCTGCGTTTTTTCGGAGCCCCCCAGGACTTCCAGCAGCGCGGTGGCGCTCGCGACCCGCCGTCTGGCGTGCACCGCGCAGAAGTCCGCGTCTCTCACTGGCGCGTCGAGCAGCTCGAAGATGCGATCGCTGCGGAGGCGGAAGCCCATCGAGATGCCGCCCAGAGACACGTCGGAGGCGTCCCCGCCAGAAGAGGCCACTTCGGATTTGCCCGAGCTGGCGCTGCTGGCGCTCAGCTGGAGGTCCACCGCGGCGAGATTGGCCATGCGCAAGTCAAAGAGACGCGCGACGGCCAGCGCGTCGCCCGCGAGGCAGCCTTTGTCCAAATAGAAGGAATTCAGATCGACGGCGCCGTCGGTGGCGCGTCGCGGCGCGCGGAGGGCTGCCTCGGCGCGCTGCGAAGCCAGGGGGAATTAGAGCCCCAGGGGTCGCCCGCTGCACCCCGCTCTCGGAGCGGATTGTCGGGAGTAGCACCTATCGACCCAGGGTGCCCGCCCAGGGTGTTGAAGGCGCTGGACAAGTGGAGGGCGTATTGCAACATCGTTGATGGAGCTTGGGTTACACTGGGCAGAACACCTTTTCCCCGGTCCCCGAGGTGGCGGGCCCACCAATGGTGCTCGACGTGCGCCGCCGCCTCGGCGCCACCAGGGGCCGCAACGTCGATGTGGAGGGGGGGCAGTCGATCACGCGCGGCGTCGGCTTCGTGGCAGTGGGGCTTGCCCACGAGGCGCAAGCCCCCGTCCTTCTTCGGCAGGGCCACCACTGAGGCGCCCGCGAAGAGATGAAACACCGCCGGCGGGGCCTGCTCCGAGGCGCAGAGGTTAACGAGGTTTGGGCGCTGGTCGGCGACCTCGTCCCGCGTTGAGCAGTGCGTCGTTTAAGCGTTCAGGTTGAAGGCTCCTTGGCCTGGCAGCCAAGTCCCAGTGGAAGGCCCGCAACTCCCTCTGGACAGCGCCCCCGCCCACCTGCTGTGAGGCAGCCGCGCGGGCAGCCAGGGGGGTTGCGAGGTCAACAGCTTAGCGGCTGCGCGCGTGCTCCCGGCGCATCTGTTCGACGACGTCGGGGGTGATTTCCACGGGAGGTTCGCCGGGTAGAACCGAGCAGTTTTTGGGGTACTGGGCGCCCGTGGAGAGTTGCACGCACCTCTCTTCTCGTTGTGAGGCTCGCGAGGCGGGCTCGGCAGCGCGAGCCTCGACGGTCGCGGCCCACAGGGCGGCCCGTCCAGCCAGCGCCAGCGCAGCGCTTTGGTCAGCGCTTCGCCGGTCGCCCTGCTGCCACGGCCGCCGTGAGCGTGAGGGCGCAGGGCGCATTTCGGGAGCATCGTAAGCTCAGATCACGCAGCCTCAGTGTTGTTGTGCACGGTGCGCGCCGCCTTCTGCATTAAGCACTGTGCCCGAAGGTCCCGGGCGCCCTTCGGGACGCACCGCTTGTTGGTTGAGCGTTCGGAAAAGGCTTCCAGGTGGAGGGAGGGCCCGCGGGCCCGCCTTGCGGTTGGCCGCCGCCTGCGGGAGCGGCGGCTACCCCGGGTGCGGCCGCGCGCGCGGCAGGGCGGCAACGCGGGCAGATGCCGCCGAAACGTGTCGACAAGAACCGCTGGCAAACCGAACGCTGCTCCAACCGGTGCTTTGGCAGATGCTCGGGGGGGGACCGGTGGGGACCCAGGGAACTGCCTTGTGGCGTGCTCATTTAGGCGCGGGGCATGATTTGGTGGCCCCCCCAGCCAGCGGGGGGCGCAGCGTCGTCGCGCGGGCGCCTGGTGGCCGGGCACAGGATCTGCAGACGCGGGCACGAACCCTACGATGGTGTGCAGGATTGGTTGCCAGGGGGGAGGGTCAGGGAATCCTTGCCCTGCTGGCGGCGCAGCCTGTGGAGCTTCGGGCGGCAGGGCGCCCTCCCTATGAGCGTCGGCCGCGGGGCGGTTGGCAGCCCTTGCCTGGCGCTGTGCTTCCAAGCTGGCCCCCGCGTCCACATGGGCGACAGGTTCGAAATCCAAGTTGGTGATTCCCGCGGCAAGGAGCGGCTCATCCACATCAGTCAGGTTGCGCTGGAGTTGCCGCCCACGGGAACGAATCGCGGGCTCTGCTGCGACGAAGGTGTTCTTCGCGTGGACCTCCTGTCTTGCGGAGCTGGCATAGGCAGAGTGAACCGCCGCGGCGCTCGAGCGCTGAGGGTTACGGGAAACGCCCCGTCAGCACGTGCACCGATTATTCTCCAAGTGGCATGTGGCGCAAATGCCATGCGACGCGAGGAAAGCAGGCGCGGCGACGGCCCGAGCGAGAAGGCCCTTTTGCCAGCTCAAGCAGCGGGACCCGCTGGACAGAGCCACGCTGGGCTGAGGGATGGCGCGGAAGCTTGGCGGCGCCCAGCGACGCGGCTGCAGGCCCAGAAACGCGTGCGAGCGCTGTTCTTTCAGCTGTTTGGCTATAGCGCTGTCCTTCAGGTCGCTGACCACTGCGTCATTTGTTCCACGAAGTGGGAAACATAACGATTGGAATTGCTATACTGTGTGTGCCGTGCTTCGGTCGGCGGGGGAAACGGCAGAGACAGGGCCGAGGCTGGGTTCGTGCTGTGGCGCGCTGCGTGGGGCACTGGCTCTGTCTCGCCCTGCGTGGATCTCCTCAGAAAGAGCCCGTGGCGATGGCATTTCGATGCGACATGTGAGAGGTGGGCAACGTGGGCGCGCCCGTCGGGGACGACCACCACATGCGAGTGAGACAACAAAAGGGCTGGAATGATGCGCGCGTGCAGGCTCTAGATCACCAGCACCGCAGGCCGAGATCCAAAGATCCAGAGGGTAATTCACAGCTGACGGATTTCTTCGAGCATTTGACAGGCACCAATCAGCCCGCCAACGACCGTGAGGGATGAAAACGGCATCGGTGGCCACGATCTCCAACGGTTTCGAGGGCACGGACCGCTCTGCGTAGGTTTTGTCACTTGAACTGAGTCTGGCCACAGCGTGTCTGCGTAAGGAATGTATAGTTGACAGTTGTTCGCCGTTCATGCTTCGTCCTCCTCCTGCTTCTCTACCTCCCCCACCTTTTCCATTTTCTTTTACACTCATCCTCTCTCTCTCCTCGTCCCATTCATGTTTGTGGCACGCTACGCGTTGGTATGCCTACAGCAGGTCGACTCGACTGCGTGTTTGTCCGTGCGGCGATGTTTTTCTTCCTTGCTTCCAGGGCCAGGTACAGTCAACATCCTTCAGAAGGTGCCCTCGAAGAGAGCCCCGACCAATCCGAAACGGCTATTCGCCGGGAAGATAACATGTAAATGTGTTTGCGACACGAGTGCTTGACTGCGCAAAGCCGTGCGCCCACGGGGCACGGCCACGGCCAACGAAGGCGTCAGCACTGGCGCATTGGTCGGCCGTCCGTGCCCCGACCTGCAGCGCGAGCGCCAGCACGATGTGACCGACCCTAGAGACCCTCGGCACCCCAGCGTGGACCATGAAAGGCGAATGCCTCCGTATCCGCGCCCTCGCGGTCTGGATCCCAGGGCGCGATCCCGCAGATGCGCGGCCACGTCCCGCGCGGGGCATCCGCGAGAGCGCGCCTCCCCCCATCGGCGGGGTCGCGGCCCGTGGACCTGGCCCGAGCGGCCGCGGCTGCGGGTCCGTTTTGGCGCCGGCGAGTGGACACCTCTCGGGGGGGTCGACTGCTCGCCGCGATCCTCCGCAGACGGAGCTGCCTCCGTTTCGCACGCCTTCCGCGGGCGTTCCGTCGAGTGCCGGGCGTGGACAGCCTTTCGCTTCCTCGAGGGCGAGGTCCTTTTTGGGGGCCCAGCTGCATGATGTGACCTCGCGGTGTCGGGCACTGTTCAGGGTCTTCGGATCGATGGATCCGACTTGGAGTGCGTTCCAATGCCCGCCTTGTGGCCCCGGAGGGCGGCACACCCGTCCATCCTTTTATCGGGACTCGACGTGGTCGGTCCGACGACGCGGACATCCCGATCGATCTGCTGGTGTGATGCGAGCGGGCGGTCGGCACTTTATCACGGTCAGGCTTGATTCCGACCTTGACAGGTAACCACGGCGAGGATCATGGAATGTGATTATGCGGGGCCCACGCGGAGTTGGCAGATATTTGTCACTGCTGTCTCTCTGTCATTATCTTGCTCTCTCTCTCTCTCTCTCGCACGCTGCCTTGTTCTGTCGGTGTGTCTCTCTTGCTCTCATGCTGCTTTGCGTGCGCAGTCCGCCTGATGCCCCTCACAGGTTCACGCTCTGGAAGGGAGGTTTGCAGTTTGCGACAGATGGGCCACACGGATGGGCTTAAAGAGAAAGGGTGAGATGAGGATGAGGGCAATCAGGATACTGAATCTTGAGGTGTAGGAAGGACAGGGGTTTATGGAGGACGAAGATGGAGGAGGGGGAGATGGTGGAGGAGGATTGGAGGGAGGAAGAGGAGGAAGAACAAGTAGGAGGAGGGGGAGGAGGAGCAACTGAGCAGCACTAGGCAGAAACCGCTGCAGCAGCAGGAGCATCTAGAGCAGGAAGAGGAGACGGACGAGGATAACGATATGCAGGAGACGTGGGGGAGCAATTAGAGGCAGTTGTTTCAGATGAATAGCCAGTCAGTCGAAATCACGTCCGGAGAGACCAGATCTTGAATGAGTCGTAGACCAATCAGGCACCATGAAATGTCACTGGGTTGGTGCGCGCCGCGATGATTTCATCTTGATCCTTGTACGCGAACCTCAAGTCTTCCAGGTACCCGTGTGAGCACAGCAAATGTAGACGCCCATGCATGAGTGCAGTTCGGCTTCGGCGTAGAACGGTCAGAGCAAGTCAGTAGCGAGGAGCTGCTCCAATTGTCGCCTCCCGGTCCCTCGGTCACCTGGCAGACTGCGACGACTGGCCGCTGCTCGTGCGATCCCGTTCTGCCGCCTCTGCTCCGGCCCTTCCCGCCAGGGCGCAAGCTGAATGGTGTCTTGACGACTGCGCAGGCCGGGTTCGTTTGGGTTCCGTTTGGCAGCGACAGCGGAACAAACGAAATCATGTCGACCATGGAACACATTGGCTCGCGCCCTGCTTCTCGCCCGGCTCGCGCCCTGCTTCTCGCCCGGCTCGCGCCCTGCTTCTCGCCCTACCTTGGGACCGAATGGACGTCAGTCTGGTTCTCCTTTCGAGCAGCCCGCTGGCCAGGTGCAGTATTCGAAGCCCTCGCCCGAGTTCCTGGCAGTAAAAGCCTGGGTGCTCGCCCTCAGCGTCTGCAGGGCGCGCGACCGCCAGTCGCGAAAGCAGATCGTCGTGTGAACTGGCTGCCGCCAGGAATCAAAAGAGTCTCGGCAGGCTATCTGCGCTGATTTCACTTCTCCGCTCATGTGCATATACGTATCGCTCTTGTGTGTGGAACTAGCTATAATGTGCGTATATGTATACCGTTTTGTTGTTCTGGGTAATATGTATATCTGCGTATGTCCCTCTCTTTAGTACTTATATAACGATGTATGTAGACTTCCATCCTCATTTCTCTGTCTCCCTCTCTCTCTCTCTCTTTCTCTAGATATGTATATGTTTCTCTTCCTGGGTGTGTTTCTCTGTCTGTGTGTAGATACACATGTATAGATCTGTGTGATGCCCCCCACACACATGCACATGTTAGTGTGTGCTATGCCCGTGCCATTGGGCTCGTCTATGTGCCTTTCAATGTCCCAATGCGTTACTATTTCCTTCCCGTTGGGTCAAGAGACATCTGGCACAGCGTAGGCCGCGTTTGGGCGAGAGGAGCCTTCCGAAAAGTGGCGTGGGTCTTTATGAACCGAAAGAGGCGTGGGCCGTGTTCGGGGCGTGGCTTGTTTTGAGGCGGGGGAGGTGTTGACGCGGTCGAGGGAAAGCAAGTATGAACAAGGCTCGTGGATTAGCGACGGGTCCCTTTCCCGTACGCAGTCAACGCGCTCCGTCGCAAAAGCAGGCTGTAGTAGCGCTATTTTTTGGGGGAGGGCTTTCCCCGATCCGTGGACCTGACGCCCACGCGCCAGTTCCACGGATCCGTAATGCATGGTAGCGCGCGCCGATTGTAGGCGTTGGCTGCCACCGCGAGAACCGCTTTGGCCTACTGCTTAGCTTGACAAGCAAGCTGTATGCACTTCCAGTGCGAGTCTTCGGTTCGGGAAGTCTTTGCAGTGTCGCACGCTCCATGGAGGCAGGTTTGGACTGGCAGATGGAACGTGTGGGCCAGAGAATGTGAGGTTCGACTGGCTCGTGGTCCATCATCGTCAGCACTTCGATCGGACAGTGCGTCACGAAGTGCGTCACGAGATAATGTGATCTGCGGGTACTTTCCCAGTAGGGCAGCGGTGAGTGCGCGTTCGCCTGAACGTCTGTGGAGTGGCATACGCTTCGGTTCGGCGATCGAGTCATTGACGATTCGTCTCTCAAGCTAAGCCGGGTTATGCGACCCGCATTAAAGCGGGCCCTCGTGAAGATTCCGCCGATGTTTGAGGTGTTGGCTGTTGCAGCATTTGTCGAGGACCTTACAGTGTTGCGCTTCTTCTTCCCGAATCGTTATAGCCGGCATTCTCGGGGCTTGGTGGTGCGTTATTCGCGTGGGCCTTCTCGTTGCACCCGGTCATCCTTCCCCTCCGCCAGCGGCACATGGTAGTGATCGATCAGCGTGCGTGCCCGTGCTGTGGTACAGAGCCAGCCGCCCGCGCGCCGCCATGCATCGGCAGTTGCAACGACCAAAGCAATTGCGTGGGACCAACTATTGTTCTACTCTCTCTCTCTCTCTCTCTCTCTCTCTCTCTCTTTTGACCAAACATATCTTGGGGCCAAGAAACAATCTTTGGACCAGCAACGAAAATCTTCCGGGGGACCCACTCGATCTCAGAACGCCTTGGGAGGCCCCGACGCTCTCGCTCGCCCAGACGTCCGTGGCCATGCCGAGGGTGCAGACAGCTCCGCTCGAGCCCGCCGCCCGGCCCGACTCGCTGCTCCGTGGCCCCCGCGCGCCCCAGGAGCGGTCCACGGGCCAGCCTGCTCCCGTCAAGCCCGAGCACCGTTTCCCCCTCTCCTCACACCTCCTCCTCTTCCCTCCTCATCCTCCTCATCCCTCTCATCCTCCTCCTCCCTCCTCTTTCCTCCCCTCCTCCTCCTCCTCCTCCTCCCTCCTCTCCCCCTGCTCCTCCTCCGCGTCCTCCTGCTCTTCCCTCGTCCGCCTCCCTCGCGCCAGCTCGGCCACAGCACCGCGGGACGGGGGGATGTGTCCTGGCGACCCCGGGCTCGGATGCCCCTGCGCCTCTCCCGCCCCCCTTCCGCGAGCCCCCCTCCCCTCCCACCCCTCCTTGGCATCGCTCGGGCGTGTGATTTTTCCTTCGGCGAGGACCATCGAGGAGCATCCTTGATCATTTGGCGAGACAATCACGCACGAAACCAAAAAAAACACAGGGAATGGACGTCGGAGCGATGGCCAGCCCCCCTTTCAGGAGGGAAAGAAACACACAGACACAATGAATCGTCGACTCCCAGAAGAAGTGGGGGGGAAGACGAAAACCCCAAAAATATGGGGGATATGTTTGTTGGTGTGTATTTATTTATGTATCCCAGGGCCCCTTCACCCCTCTCCCCCCCAGTCGACCCTGCGCTCTGCCGTCTCCTTCCAGCCGCCCCGGCAGCATCCCGAGAGATCACCGCACCGAGGTGGTGGAGGAGCAGATTCGCACCGGGCGCTCGAACTTCGGCGTGGCCCGCAGCCTCTGCTCTGGCTCTCTCGCGGCGCTCGCTTCGAACTGGCGACGCGTTCTTGCACCGACGCCTTGTTGAACGCGGGGTCTTCGAGGATAGTTACCGTCGCCCAGCTTCTGTCGACAGGCAGATACAGACGTGTGTTTGCTCTTGACTTGGCTTGAAGAGGAATGCGTCACGAGTATCGTCGAACAGCTTCGGAGTCAGGGTTTCGATATCTCCGCCGACCGTATACCAAAAGTCTTGGGATTTCGCTTGCCTGGATGTCATTTTGAACCCTCGGGCAAGACATGAGCGCATCTGGAGGTCAAAGCCCTTCAGTCCAGCATCTGTTTCGGGGCTCCCCGCGTGCGAAAGTCGAAGAACTACGCTCGACCTGGCACAATGGCGGGAACTGGTTTTCCGATACGGCCTGAGATATGTCCTGAGGTACGATCGGCCGCCCGTCTTATCCTCGACAGCCTCTCCATGATCTGTGGCCTCCTCGTTGTTGTCGTGTCCCTCACGGTCTCAGTGATCGTTGTTCCTCTTCGCATCCTCACCTTTTACCTTCTTTCTCTCATCCGTCGACTTGTCACTGCCGCCCCCTGCACCCCGCTCCCCATTCTCTCGCTTCTCGTCTACATCCGTCAGAGTGGGTTCGCCTTCGGCGCCGTTGATGTCCCACCACCAAGTCCCACGCCTCGCAACTCGTGGTGCTACTGTGCAATCGCGCGCATCCGTCCCATAGCTTTATCCTCCGCCCCGCCTGCGAGCCTATGCGGATGAGAACCTCGCGGCTGTTTCCGTCTGCCTTTCACTTCGATGCCATGACGCATCGTTACGCCAAGCGTCCCGAGCTCTCGACTCGAGGAGTCTTTACGTTGCATCGATCTGCGATGGCCAAAGGGCCTGCTGAACGAAGGAGGGCTTCTCGTGCAGACCCTTCGGCCAGGTGCCTATCCCTGGCATCCGCTGCTTCGGGGCAGTACTGCCAAGGTGCTGACATAGGGGGCACTCTGGGTTCAGGCAGGCTCTTGCTTGTCGGACCGTGCCCTGAACCTCGGTCGGATCGGCACGAACGAAATGGGTACGGAAAGGATGGGTACAATGCCCAACAGCTGTTCCTGCTCATTTTGAATAGGACTCGCTGTCCGCACCGCCGCGGCTGTGTCCGTTTGAGACAGAAGGCCGCCTGCCCAACAGCGGCCGCTGTTGCTTTGGAGCGACATTCGTTGCTGGGCATTGTGCCCTTTGTTTCCGTACCCATTTCGGGCGTCCACATTGTAGGACAACTCCGTGGCCGAGAGGTTCGCCGTGGCCACCAGACGCAGCTCTCGACTCCTCACTCCTCGGGGAAGCGCCGCGACGGAACGGGGCGCGTCGAGGAGCCACGGGCCCTCTCCACACGGAGGCGACGTGCTCCGTCGCCAGATCCGTGGGCGTGCAGCCCACGCGCCGGATCCGCGGATCCGTAATCCAGGTTGGCGCGCGCCGGTTGTAGGCATTGGTTGCGACCGTTTCGGCTTACACACTTTCGCAGCCTGGCAACGCAAGCTCTGTGCAGTCCTTTCGAGTGCGAGGTTCTGTTCAGAACATCTTCGTAGCATCCAGCCTATGCTCCATGGAGGCAGGTTTGGACCGGCAGATGGAACGTGTGGGCCAGAGAATGTGAGGTTCGAGTGGCTCGTAGTCCATCATCGTCAGCAATTCGACAGGACAGTGCGTCACGAGATACCGCGATTTGCGGGTACCTTGCCAGCGGGGCAGAGGTGAGTGCGCACTCTTCTGAACTTCTTTTGAGTGGCTTTCGCTTCGATTGGGCGATCAAGTTCTGGACGATCTCAAGCTGAGCCCAGTTATGCGACCCGCTTGCATCGGCCCCTCGTGAAAAACTCAAAAGAGACTCGCTGCCGATGCTGGAGGTTTGGACTGGCAGATAGAACGCTAGCCGGCGGCGAGCTAGGGGAAGAAATCAGAAGGAGAAGGCCTGCTCAGAAGGCGGCGGGGCTCCTCAGAAGCCCGGTGGCCTCCAGAGAAGTATTCTTTGTCTTCGGGGAGGGCAGAGGTCCAGGGGACTGCCGAGCCTTCTGAGGATGCCCGCCCCTCCTCTCACCTCCCCCCCAGGGTCGACGCCGAGAGAACACCACAGACACCGCAGACGCGGATGGGAGCGAGGGCCCTCAGTCTTCAAGGCCTCCTAGATGGGGGCCGCGTAGGTGGGGTCGAAGCATCGCGCCGCACCGCCGATGCATCGCCGATGCGGCTCGATGCGGAGTTCGATCTTCTCCACGCCGACGTCGCCGATGCATCGCCGACGTCGCCAGCGCATCGCCAATGCATCGGCGAGGCATCGCCGAGGCATCGCCGATGTGTCGCCGATGCGGCGCGATCCTCCGACACCATCTGCTCGGACCCCGTCTGGGAGGCCTCGAAGGTTGCGGAGCCAGCAGGGCCAAGATTGCCGCCGCCCGTGGGCACCCAGGCTCCTGTGAACGAGCCAAGATGCCGATCCCCAGCGACGTCATGAGCTTTTCATAGCTCAGGAGGGAAAAACACACAGACATAATTAATCCTCGATTCCCTCGAAAGTATGGGAAAATATTGGAAGTGGGGGGGGAAAACGAAAACCCAGAAAATATTGGAAAATATGAGGAATCTGGTTATTTGTGTGTGTGTGTGTGTGTGTGTGTGTGTGTGTGTGTGTGTGTGTGTGTGTGTGTGTGTGTGTGTGTGTGTGTGTGTGTGTGTGTGTGTGTGTGTGTGTGTGTGTGTGTGTGTGTGTGTGTGTGTTGTGTGTGTGTGTGTGTGTGTGTGTGTGTGTGTGTGTGTGTG
>CAUYUJ010014283.1:900638-958138 GCA_963575745.1 Prorocentrum cordatum
GGGGAGGACGAGGAGGAGGAGGAGGAGGAGGAGGAGGAGGAGGAGGAGGAGGAGCAGCAGGAGCAGGAGCAGGAGCAGGAGCCGGAGCAGGAGCAGGAGCAGGAGCAGGAGCAGGAGCAAGAGCAGGAGCAGGAGCAGGAGCAGGAGGAGGAGGAGGAGGAGAAGGAGAAGGAGGGGGAGGAGGAGGAGGAGGAGGAGGAGGAGGAGGAGGAGGAGGAGGAGGAGGAGGAGGAGGAGCAGGAGGAGCAGGAGGAGGAGGAGGAGGAGGTCCAGGACGAAGAGGCTCCCGAGGTGGCCTCCACCCCCGGGCTGGCCGCCGAATGGCGGCGGCGTGCCCGCACCTGGGCTGCCCTGTGATGCAGCTCCTGGGAGGTCAAATCCAGAGTTTGCCCTGTCCTGGTCCGAAATCCGGTTTAATCCGGTTGAGTCTGGCTCAATCCCGCTCAATCCCGCTTAATCCCGCTGAATCCCGCTCAATCCCGCTCATTCCCGCTCAATCCGTCTCAACCCCGCTCAATCCCGCTCAATCCCGCTCAATCCCGTTTAATCCCGCTCAATCCCGCTGAATCCCGCTGAATCTGGCTCAGCCCCGCTTTTAATCCGAGGCCCGCTCCAGCGCGACAGCCCCCTGGTTGGGTTCGGTCCTCCCTCACCCTTCCCACGAAGTCAAGGCTGCCCCCTCCGGCCCCGCGAGGGCTCCGAGAGAGGCCCACGCCCGCGCTTCTCCGCAGATGGCGCTCTCGGGCCGCCCCCTCGCCGCGCGCGCGCGCCTCGCAGGCCACGGGCGCGCGCCTCCGCCGAGGGCGGGCAGCGAAGGGCACGAACGACGACGACGACGACGACGACGACGACGACGACGACGACGACGACGACGACGACGACGACGACGACGGCACGGCGCCCATGGCGGCAGCGCGCGCGCATGCGCGCGGGCGCCGGCTGGAGGGCTTCTCCGGAGAACTTATAAGCCACCCGTCCTCCGCCTCCTCCTCCTCCGCCTCCTCCTCCTCCTCCTCCTCCTCCATCTCCTCCATCTCCTCCATCTCCTCTTCCTCCTCTTCCTCCTCCTCCTCCCGCTCGTCGTTCGCTCCTCCTCCTCCTCCTCCTCCTCCTCCTCCTCCTCCTCTCCTCCTCTCCTTCTCTTCCTCCTCCTCCCCCTCCTTCCTCGAGCGGCGGCGCGCGGGCTCCGAGGGCCCTCGCGCCAGCGCGTGGTCTACTCGTTTCCTACCCGCCCCCCCCTACCCGCCCCCCTACCTTTAAAACAAATCTTGCCGCTCCCATGTTTCATAACATCGCGTGCCCACATTACACAACGGCCACGGGGGAAACCGCGCGGCGCCAGCCTTGCCCGCCGCCGTCGCGCGCGCGTTCGCGCCCCCAGGTCACTGGCGCGCCGCCGCCGAGGGCGGGCCTCGCGCAGACGCCGACTGGGAGTCTCACGAAGACGCCGCTCGGGAGCCTCCCCACCCCCCAGCGCAGGAGCAACGATAGGGGGGAACAGGCATAGGGTTAGGTCGGGCATCTCCCTCTACAGGGGGAATGCTCAAGAATGGTCAAGGCATAGTCTGGGGACGATGGTCTGAATATTTGTTTGGTCAATTTCTGATTCTTTTTCTGGTATTTCTTTCCTCGTCCAAAATGCGCCTGTAGGGAGACATGCCCGACCTAAGGATAGGCATGGGGTGGGATGCCTCGACCCGTTAATCTCAGCCGCTCGCAAACATGGATCAGGGGGGGGTGGGTGATCGACGGCCCCGTTCTCACGAATCATCCGTGATTTCCGCCGCCGGACGCGGCACCGGCCGCATTTGGGGGAGGGCACCTCCCCCGATCCATGGATTTGGTGACCGGGCGCCAAATCCATGGATCGCTAATCCATGTTTGCGCGCCCCCGAGAATCGCCCACTGATCGCCGATAGGGGCCCGATAGCCCCAACCTGCCCAGGAAGGTGCGGATTCACCATCGGAGGCCTATCGCCGATCTATCGGCAAGGTATCGCAGGTTCCAAGTCGATGCATCCCCCCCTATGCCGCCTATGCCAGTCCCCCCCTATCGTTGCCCTTCACCAGTGGGGGTCCTGGCGTTTCAGTTCGGCGCCGAGGGATGGGGGGAAACGACAAGGAGCAGGCATTCTCTGAAGGCGGCGGGGATTCTCAGAGGCCTGGCAGACTTCTGAGAAGTTTTTTTGTGTCTCCGGGGAGGCTCGTAGCACTGCTCAGAAGTCCAGGGGACTTCCGAGCCTTCTGAGAAGGCCCCCCTTCGCACTTGCCCCCCGGACCCGCCGCTGACCCTTGAAATCCTGGCGCCCCAATGCCTTCGAGCCGAGCGTGGTTGTCCAGCTTCGTGCCCCTGGGCCCACACAGATCGACCCGGCTTGAAACGTGATGGAGTTGCGAGCTCCGGTCGTGATTTTCCACGACGTTTCCATGTGTCCGCGCCGAGTCGGATCTCTGGCGCCGGCCCATACGTCTTCCCCGTGGGCGACGAGCATATCCGTATCCGCGTTTTCGCGTGCTGGGCCCCTGGGCCGCAATCCCGCGGATACGGGGCGTTTCTGTTCGCGGCTGCCCCGCGCGGCACGCTTCCGTGCGCCCGCGTACCTGCGGGATCGCGCCCGGGAGTCCAGACCGCGAGGGCGCGGACACGGATACGTTCGGCGCTCGTTTTTCGGAGGAGGAGCACACGCCGATGCCGCGACCCACCCCTAGCCGGCACGGCTGGATTCGCCTCGCAATGTCGGCCAGAAAGCACCCCATGAGAGGTCGTGCAGGCGCGCTGCACCCGCTTGGCTTCCTCCTCCTCCTCCTCCTTCTCCTCCTCCCATTCCTCCTCCTCCCCCTCCTCCTCCTCCTCCTCCTCCTCCTCCTCCTCCCCCTCCTCCTCCCCCTCCTCCCCCTCCTCCTCCCCCTCCTCCTCCCCCTCCTCCTCCTCCCCCTCCTCGCGCGGTGAGGGGTCGGGAGCACCGCGCTCCCAGGCGGGGAGGCCTGCGCGTGCCGCACTCGCGCCGCGCTTTCCTCTCGCGGAGCCCTGCGTCTCGCGGCCACGGCCCGCCCTGCTGCGCCTCACGCTCTGCCGCTGGCCATGCCCCAACCAGCGCTTGCACCGAAGGAGTCCTGGCGGAAATGCCCCAATCGATTCCACGATCGATCTCTGTATCGATCTCACAGTCGATCTCAAGATCCAGAGTATCAATTTTCAAGCCATCCACCGATTGGGCTCTCTCAGGTGTAGTTAATATATATATATATATATATAGATAGATAGATAGATAGATAGATATATACATACATACAGATTCTCCAATCAGTGCGTGCAATGAAGGAGTCCCAGCGGAAGTTGAAAGATTTGGCGAAAGTGCCCCGCCGATGTTGGTGGCCGGCTGGGTTCCTGGGGTCCCGGTTCCGGGTTCCCGGGCTCCTGGTTATTAGTTCCGGGCCCATGGCGGTTGGTTCCGGGTTCCCAGGGTCCTGGCCTGGCATCGCTCGGACGTGTGTATTCTTTCTCGGCGAGGACCCTTGAGGAGCATCCTTGATTATTTGGCGGAAAAACCACGCACGAAACCAAAAAAAGAACAGGGAATGGACGCCCGAGCGATGGCCAGCTGGTCAATCTCCTTATCCATCAAACCATCCATTGATTGGGGATTGTTCTCTGGTGTAGTAGGAGTTCGCTCGGTGGGCGCCCGAATGTTAAGCAGCAGGTCGGTGCCCATAGAGCGACCACCGTTCGAAGCCTCACGACGCGATTGCCATTGCACTTCCGGAGTGATTACGCGGACTCCATGCGAGGATCCGAATGTCGAGGTTCGAGTGGAAGGTTGGACGTGCTTCTCTCGCCTTGAAGTCCCCGACGCAGCTGGCACGCAAAGCGAACCTATCACCGACGGACATGGATTCGCATGATGCGTGTGTACACGTAGATTGACACATCAGAGTGAGGGGCCGAACGGTCGCACACGTAGGTGCGTGGCTGAAGTGGGCTTCTGCAGTGCGGATGATTGCTGTTCCTGCTTGTTGTTGCCGTCGTCCTCGTCCGCGGCCCGACCGCGACCCACCCGCGACCCGCCCGCGACCCAACAACGCTGCTCGGGCGGGAGAACAATTGACGTTTGCGGCGGGCACGCTGTGCGATGTGCAAAAATTGGCGCCTGTGGCGGGCGTCGTAAATTTTTGAACGCGAGATTTCCCAGACTGCCGACGAGCGACCGCCCCCCCGCCCCCCACCTTTATCCGCAACTGCGGGGGATTGAGAAACGATGTAGAGTGAGAGAGAGGAGGGGAGAGAGTGAGAGAGAGAGAGTGAAAAAAAAGAACCAGAGAGAGAGAGAAAGACAGAGGGAGATATGGGCAGACGCAGAAGCAGAGACCAAGGCAGAGAGAGCTATCTGGAGGCACTTGCAGAAATGCGAGGAAGGCGCGGGCTTTTCCTGCGCCGATCTGCGCGCTGCCAGGACCGCGCGCAGCATCGGGAGCATGATCAGCAGGACCGCCGAGGATAAGGAGGCGGAGAGCAACGGGCAAGGTAGGGGGAGGATCAGGAGGAGGAGGAAAAGGAGGAGGAGGAGAATGAACGAGGCGGTGGGAGGAGGAGGCGGGTAAAGATGAGGAGTACGGAGGAGGTGGCCAGGTTGACGACAACGATGGCAATCACAAGACAGCTAGCCGCTTTGTCCCCACCGTCAGCCAAAACGGTGAGCATAAATCGGACGTAGCCCCGTTGAAACTGCCAGGGGGTCCGCGCCACCCATGGATTGCGCCGTGTGTTGCGTGACCAGTGGGTTGCGCCGTCCATAGGTTGCGCCATCTACTGGTTGCGACATGGACTGCGCCATAGGTCTCGCCACTCATGGTACAATGGGTTGTCCCGTTTATGGACTGTGCAATCCGCGGCGGAAAGTACGACGGCTTATTCTCGGGACGCCCGCTCCAGAGATGGGGACCATGGCCATCAGAAGGGCATCGCCTTCTGCGTGCGGCATGGTTGCCATCTTGCTTTCTGGCTGCCATCTTCGCAGCATCCCAGCGTGAGGAGTCTCAGGGTCTCAGTGTCTGTAGGTGACTGCAGGGGCAGGAGTTGTCCCCCCGCAGGGGCCGCAGCAAAGTAGAACCCAGGCGGGGCTTCTCGGGACGTGTCTGCGGGCAGTGAACAACCAATTGCCCGCATTTCCGCCCCTGGCTCCATTCGATTGCCTTTAGGTTGTCTGGGGGTCGGGGTTCAAATACTCCGCCTCCAGGGGATTTGTCTCGGGGGCTTTGAACAACAGGAGGTGAACCAGCAAGCGACACATGCCTCGTATTGCGCGCACTCGCGTGCGCAACACGGAAACCAACGGGGAATGGCCATCTTCATTTCGAACATGCACGGTGAAAACCGTTCGTTCCATTAATATCATGAGGGCCCCAATGTGGAATGATGCATGGTGGCGAAACATAATAGCGCACTTTCCTCATTGCCCGCGAGCGCGCGCGCGCAAACCATAACCAATCAAGAATGGTCATCGCAACCTCGAAACTTCACGGTGACAACCAATTGTTTCTCTTGTGCCCTGGGGGGGGTGCGCGCGCGCTTGAGCGTGAGCAGTGCACAATCCCTCTACAGGAGGAAGATTCAGAAATGGTCAAAAAGTCGTCTGGGGAGGATTTCTCTAAAGGTTTGACAATTTGGGTGCATGTTTTGGCTATGTTTTTTGTTTCGCCAAACTCTGCCTTTAGGGGGACATGCCCGACCTAAGATTACACACTTGCTTCGACAACTGAATGGTGAGCACCAAATGTCTCACTCGTGCTCTGAGAGTCTCAGCGCGGACTCGTGTATTGTGACGCTGCGCATTGTCCTGATTGCCTGCGCGCGCGTGCGGTCGCTCTTTCTCGCGTCCGCGATAGAGTAAGCTGATACAGAATGGAGACAGCTTGAACATTGAATGGCGAAAGACCAGGTTAAACCGATACAGAATAAACAAACATAGCCTGGCGAAGAACCCAACCATGTGTAGTTGTGAGAACTTCAGTTGTGGGTATCGTCTTCCGTGGAGCTCTCTCTAGGGCCACGAAACGCTGTACTGGGCGGGGAACTTCCGGTTCGGTGGGCGGGGGCCGCATGCGAACCCTGCTGCCGGGGCCTTTTCGTGGAGCTCCCTGTGGGGCCACGAACCGATGGAGGGGTGTGCCGAAATGGACGCGCGGTGGGCGGGGAGCCGCACACGAACCCTGCCACGGGGGCCCTCGGTGGAGCTCCCAATGGGACCGCGAGCTGTGTGAGGGGGGTGTGCCGAAATGGACCAGGGGTGGGCGGGGAACCGCGTGCGAACCCTGCTGCCGGGGCCCTCGGTGGAGCTCCCTGTGGGGCCACGAACCGTGGGAGGGGTGAGAGTTCTCAAACTTCTGAACCGAATGCGCCCGACGCCAGGGCGGGAGGCTCGTTTCGTTTAGAAGGAGCCGCCCTCCATTCGCGAAGCTGTTGCAAACTTTGAAGAAGAGTGCGCGCGGCGCTACGGCGAGAGCCAGAGCCCTATTTTGACGACAAGCCGCCCTCCACCCCCGGAGCTTTTTCGAGCTTGCAGGACGCGCACGCGCAGCGCGAAGGCGACAGCCACATTTTGAAAGCAAGCCGCCCTCCATCCGCGAGGCCTTGGCAGAGTTGTTTGGAGGCGCGTGTGCGCGGCGCTGGGAAGCGAGAGCCACGGTGCGAACAGGGCGCGCCCCCGTCCGTGAACTTCTCTTCGTAGCGTTTGAGGCGAATGTGCGCGGCGGCACGACGAGAACCCCATTCTGAGAAGGGGCCCGTCCTCCATCCGTGAAGCTTCTCTTCCAATGTTTGAGACGCGCGGCGCTGAGACGAGAGTCACATTTTGAAAAGGACCCGCCCACCATCGGTGACGCCCCGCTGAGCTTTGAAAGCGGCTGCGCGCGACGCCAAGGGGATAGTCGCATTCTGACAAGAAATTCATCTCCGCCCATGAAGCTGCGAAAAGTCTGCAGAACGAGAACGCGCGACTCTGAGGCCGTGGCCACATTCCCCACACACACAACAAAAAAAGGATCCGCCATCCATCCGTGCGCGATCCTATGGCGATAGCCACATTCTGAGCCGTGAATCAGCTGCCCTCCATCCGTGAATCAGCTGCCAAACTCTGAACACTAATGTGCGCGACGCTTTAGCGATGGCCACATTCTGAGAAGGGATCCGCCCTCCGTCCGTGAAACAGCTGCCAAACTCTGACGACAAATGTGCGCGTCGCTTCGGCGATAGCCACATTCTGAGAAAGGTTCCGCCCTCCATCCGTGAACCAGCTGCCAAACTCTGAAGACAATTGTGCGCGACGCGATGGCGATAGACACATTCTGAAAAACAGACCCGTCTCCCATCCTTGAAATTGTCGCACACTTTTAAAAACGAATGCGCGCGGCGTTTCTGTTTCCGCTTGCAGGGGTGGACTTGGTAAGGTTTCGTTGGAAGGAGGCGGGGGGGTGATACTTGTTGTGAAGGCTATGCGTGCTGTTCTGGGCGAGTCAGTGCCATGCCGCGCTCGCGAATGGACCGAATTTCGCTCTCGCGTTGCTCTGACCAGACCCCGTCCTTCCGCCCGTCTCCTCTTACTCCCCCAACACCGCCTTTCTCGTCTTCTTGCTCTTCTGCTCCCCCACAAAACTTTGTGCCCATCCTTTTCCCGCCCTGCCCTCTTCTTCTTTCCACCCCATCCTTCGTCATCTTCCCCACCCCAGCGTTCCTCCCCTGCCATCCCCCCCCCATCCTTGTTCATCGTCCCTCCCATCACCGACCACACCACCCAAAACCCAGCCCGAATGCCTCACTTTGCCCTCCGTTCCCAACCGGGGGGGGGTTGGCGGGGCGTCACGGAACATGGAAGAAACGGACATGGACCCCGTACCCCCCCCCCAACCCGAAACTCGGGTTTTCGGGTTGGACTCGGGCGAGCTGGTAGGCAGCCACCTCCCCCCCCATCCCTCTGCCCTCCGGCCCCCTGCCCTCGCGGCTCGCCTCGGCGTTCCCCAACCGCCCCCCGCAACCGCCGCCGCCGCCTCCCGCAGCTGCAGCAGCGACAGCGGGGACTGCGCCCTGCCGCCCGCACGGGGGGCGGCTCTTGGGTGGGGGGGGGGGGACTGCAGGGGTCTTCCTCCTGCTCCTCCCTCCTTCCTCCTCCTCTTCCTCCCCCTCCTCCCCCTCCTCCTCCCCTCCTCCTCCCTCCTCCTCCTCCTCCTCCTCCTCTCCTCCTCCTCCCTCCGCCTCCTCCCTATGCAAGACTCGGGCCCCCCGAGTCCTCGGGTTTGCCGGCGTTTTCTGACGGGCCCCTCCCGGAGTCTGACGGCATGTTTTTTGCGTGCGGTGTTTGCCGCGGGATCTCGCGTGAAATTTCAGACTGGGTCTCGTGATTCGTCTGACGACCTCGTCAGGGCAACCCGAGGCCTCCAAACTCGAGTCCCACGTCTCCCCGAGTTCTTTTGGGAGTGGAGGAAGTCGGGAGAAGCCGCAGGAGGAACGGAGAAGGAGGGGGGAAGAGCTGGAAGGAGGGAGAGACAAAGGGGGAGGAGGAGGAGGATGAGGAGGAGGAGGAGGAGGGGGAGGGGGAGGAGGAGGAGTGGCGCAGCTCTGGTTCCGTGCAATTAGTTTGGCATGCAGGTTTTAGGGCAGTGGGTACGCACACGAGGATGGCTCGCTCAGCAAGAAAGGGGTTGGGCGAGTGGAGGAAGAGGAAGACAGACATGGTGGGGAGGGTGACGGGTGAAGGGGGGAGGCGAAGAAGGATCATTTAAAGGATAAGCGCCAGAGTAGCCACAAGATTGTGTCAACGGTGTTGCAATCCACCATGCTATCCCGAGTCCCCTCGCCACATGCCCCTACAAGCATTCCATTCCACTACAGGAGCTCCCTTTCGACCTTTGAACGACGAGCTCTCCATGGGTCTGTCAGTCAGGCTGGAAGCCCTGGTCTGCGACCACGCCCTGGTCTGCGCCTGCCGCGGCGACAGGACCAAACGCCACAACGCCCTGCGCAACCAGGCCTTCTTCGACGCCCTGGCCGCCGGCCACGCCGGGGCGGAGTTGGAGCGCCCGGGGCTGCTACCCGCGCGCCCCGCCGGGGAGGCCACCCCCGGGGGCGAGCAGGGCGGGTCCCAGGTGGACGACAACGGCCGCCGCCCTGCCGACGTCTACCTGCCGCGGTGGCGCAACGGCACGGCGGCCGCCTGGGACTTTGCCGCCACGTCAGGGTTGCGCGCCGATCTCCTCGCCGCGTCGGCCGCTTCGTCAAGCGCAGCGACGGAGCGGTACGAGGAGTTCAAAAGGCAGCACCAGAACACCGCGCGGCTCTGCGCGGCACAGGGCTTCACTTTCCTCCCCACGGTGGTGGAAGCCCACGGCGGCGGGTGGGGCCGCGAGGCACGCAGGGCCTTCGGGGTCCTGGCCAAGCGGGTGGCTGACGCCACGGGGGAAGACGCCGCACTGGTTGCGGACCAACATGCCCAGCGACTTTCCGTCTCCCTGCACAGGGAGAACGCGCGGGCGGTGTTGCGGCGACTTCAGACCCTGTCTGGAGGGGCGGGGGTGGCAGCGGCCCGCCTGACCGCGGCCACGGCGGCCTCCACGGCAGACGCCGCGTGAGGTGCCCCCTGCGCTGCCTAGCGCCCCCCGCCCACCCCCCCCCCGCCCTTGCTGGGCAGCGCGGGCGCTCCCCTCGCCCTTTCGCCAACGTCGCGCCGGCGACCCCTCCCACGCGCCGCCCGGCCTTCCCCCGGCGGGGCGGGGGATGGATCCCGCAGAGGGCAATCCCCACCAAGCCGCATCGCGCTGGGTTCGGGCGGCCACCCCGCCCAGGTCGCCGCCGTAGGGTCCGCAGCCTCGTCGCGGGCGGCTCTTCTCTCCCGGCCCCTGGCCCGGCCTGTCTGCTTGCGGCCGCTGCTTTCTCTCCTCCTTGTCCTCCTCCCCCTCCTCCCCCTCCCTTCGCTTCTGCTCGTTGCTTCCCTCCCTTTCCTTTCCTCCTGCTCCCTGCCTGCTGTCTCCGCCTGGCCCGTCTTCTGCCTGCCCGCCCGCCCCGCCGGCCCTGGCCTCCCGCCTGGGCGTTCGTCGTCGTCTGCCTGCTTCTCCCCTCCTCGTCCCCTTCCGCCGGGCAGCACAGCCTGCCCGGAACCAGCGTGGCGGCATAGAATCGCGGATCTCCGCCGCCAAACGAGGCGGCGCCGGCCGCCATTTTAGGGAGGGCACCTCTTTCTCCGCCGTGCAGAGGTCACTGTGCCGAGCTGCTGCTGGAGCTGTTGCAGTGACCACTGAGATCGGTGGGGCATCCTTGGGAGCCTCGAGAATCCCAAGAGGCTGGAAGCCCTGTAGATGGGGAGTCGCCTTGCATCCGTCTGGCCAGACGGAATACGCAAAAGGGCCAGTCCATAAAGTTCGAAGGTCAAGGATATATCTGGCCAGGACCTCATGTTGACAATCAATCGTGTTCCGTCCAAGTAGATGTTGCGAAATTGTGCCACTATGTGAATACGTTTTGGGATCGTTGCAAGCGGAAGGTCCTTTTGAAACGGAGCCGCTCTCCATCCTTGCAACAATTGTGGGTTGTGTGATTGTCCAAGTCTGTCCCTATGCCCGGAAGAGGTAGCAAGCGATAGCCCGATGTAGAGCAGTAGCCGTTCTCGCGCTCCTCCCTGCTATCTTCTGCAACGCGGCCAATCGAACATCCGAGGAGCCACATTTTGAAGATGACCCACCCTGAATCCTAGTAGCTGCTGGAAGCTGTCAAGATGAGATTTCGCGGCGCCGAGGCGGGACCATCGCTTTGAAAGTCGCCCACCATCCATCAGCGTGGCCAGTTGGACAGTGTGTAGAGGAGTGAGCAAGGCGCCGAGGCGGGAGCCACGTTTTGAACATCACCCGCCCTCCAGCCGGAGTTATTGGGAATGTCAAGATTCAGGACCACTAGCGGCGAGGACGTCTCAAGAGAAACAACGTTGGCCCACCTTGTTCACGCGTCTGGTAGTGTGACGGAGAGGAGCTATTCATGAGAAAGTCGGGTGGAGTAGGAGGCGAAGGGGAAGGAGGAGGAGGAGGAGGAGGAGGAGAGAGGACGAGGAAGCATGATGAGGATGTCGGAAAGGGAGGGACAGGAGGGTGCCGAGAAGGCCGAGGATGGGGCGGAGGGAAGAGCGGGAGGAGTAGGAAGATGGGAAGAAGGAAGACGGGAGCAGAACGAGGAGCGGGAAGGTAATGCAGGGGACGAAGCGGAGGAGGGTGGAAGTTGCAGTGTGCAGAAGGGGGGAGGAGGGAGGAGGAAGAGAACGACGGAGTCGTTGTCGCTCGCGGACGAGGGGGGAGGAACGGTGGAGTTCGCGGGAGAGGGAGGAGGAGGAGGAGCAGGAGGAGGAGGAGAAGGAGGAGCAGGAGGAGGAGGAGTGGAAGGGGCACGGGAGGAGCGGAATGACAGGAGGATCGGTGGTGGAGGGCCAGAGGTTGAGGAGCGGGGGGGCGGGTGGGAAGGAGGAGGGGAGGGGGATACGGAGGATGCGGAAGAGGTTGATGATGAGGAGGTCGAGGATGACGACGACGACGACGACGACGACGACGACGACGACGACGACGACGACGACGACGACGACGACGACGACGACTAGGGCGAGTTTAGCTGGATGGCGGGGCTTCGGAGGAGGAGGAGTAGGACCAGGAGGAGGAGATGAAGGACGAGAAGGAGTAATGCTAGGACAGTTTGAACAAGTGGAGATGTAGGAGAAGCACGGTGAGGAAAAAGAGCAGGAAGAGGAGGAGGAGGAGGAGCAAAATGTGAGCACGATGAGAAAGACGAGGAGCAGGGGGATGGGTGTGAGGCGTGGGAGGGATGAGGTCGCTAGAAAGAAATGATTGAAGGATTGGTGATCCGTCCACTTCTCTTGCACGTTAGCTGTTGACCTCTTTGTTGAGGAATGCCTTGGAGAGTTCGAGACCAGTGTGATATTAGTATTTGCTGTCTCATCGGGGCGTTATTGTGTCCAAGCACCGTACTTCGAAGCGTCTGGGTCGAATGACTAGCTGGTGCAGCTTTAAATTGAAGCTCCTGACGTGCCTCCTCAAGGTGAAGCTTCGGGCATGTCCCCTCGTTCTGTCTCCGATGGTGCTGTTGATGACCAGTCGTATGGTTGTCCATATGTGCCATAGTGTTGAGCCTGGTTTCGCTGCTGTTGGTGGAGCTGGTGCTGGAGCGGTTTTGCGATGCAGCTCCTGCTGTCGCAGCTGCTGCTGCGGCTAGATTGCAGTCCGGTCCAAGACGGGTGGTACGATGGTCTGTGACAATTTTGTCTCGAGCGCCGATGCGCCCGCAATGAAATGCCCGATCAGCGCGGCGCCTTATCCCTGGGCGTCGACCGATCCAGGTCACATGTTTGTCTGATTGCTTTTGCAAGTCTTCCTATGCCTTCAGGCTAAGACGGGCAAGCCCATCCTGCGCCGCGAGGAGCTGACCGTCGACCGTCGAGGAGATCTGAGCGGCGCGCCTCGGGAGGACACCTGGCAGCGCTGGCCTAGAATGGGCAACGACGCCGACAGTTGCTTCATCGGGGAGCTGGGCGACGGGGCGCACTCCGAGGTGGGCGACCTTGAGGGGCTCGGCAACACGTCCGCTCCCGTGGTTGTCGGACGTGTGTGGAAGAGCGCACGATCAACGCCTCGGAGGCCGAGCGGGCGTGGGCCAAGGGCCGCGCCCAGCTGTGCTATGGCGGGAATGAGCAAGGGCACTCAAGCGCCAGTGCGCGCTTGGCCGGAGTCCCTGAGTGGCAACTCGCGATAGGGCGCAAGTATCGAAGTGGGGCGGTTCACAAAAAGGCATCGGACGACGGCTTTGTGATCCCTGGTCCAAAGTGCTCGAACACTGCAAGGAGAGTTGCCTGGCCGCTGGGCACTGCTCGCAGAAAACATTCGCTGCTGTTTCCCGATCCAGAGAAGGACCTGCAATGGCCATCGGCGGGCTTGGGGGGAAGTGTGGGGGCACGACGCTCTGGCTGAGATGGCGATGACACAGGCCGAGGCGAAATTATCACGGCCGACAAGGCGCGTTCGGAGTCCCAGGCCGCGCTGGACGGCGCGCTCGAGTCCCTGTGCAAGCAGAGAGGGTCAGCACGAGCTGGCTGTGGCCGCCGCGGCGCAGGCTGCCCATCGGCAGGCGCGAGGACGAGTTTGTTGCTCATGGACAAACATGTTGGAGCTCGCGGGTGGAGCTCCAGCTGCATGTCCACCGAAATCTTCAGGAAGGACTGGGAGGAGGGAGGAGCCAGGAGGAAGGAGGACGACGCACGAGGTGGGAAGTCCATGGGCGCGCCGCCATGAGGGCAAAGGATTGGAACCACCGGATGCCCCAAAACGAGTGCCGCAGCGAGGAAGGGGTTGCAGTTGCGTGCCCAGATCTGGCCCCGTTGCGTGCAGGTGCCATGGCACGTCTCCCAGGCCTCGCCCGCCTCCTCCTCCGCGCGTCCCCCCTCTCTCTCTCTCTCTCGGGCGCCCTCCCCCGGCGCTCCGCGGCCGTGCTGCGGCTGCTCCTCCTCGCCCGCCTCCCCCCCCTCTTGGCATCGCTCGGACGTGTGCATTTTTTTCTCGGCGAGGACCATCGAGGAGCATCCTTGACCATTTGGCGCAAAAACCACGCACGAAACGGAAACAAACACAGGGAACGGACGTCCGACCGATGGCGAGCCCTCCCGTCCCCCCCCCTTTTGTGCAGGTATGCCCACGACCGACAAGATTGGCCAGACCACCCCGCTCGTCTCCAAGAGTGCCCAGGACCGCCGGCCGCCGCCCCGGGGCGGGGGGTGGGTGGGCGGTGCCCCCTCGGGTGGCAGGCCCGCGAGGCGAGCAAGAGCAGAGCAGCGGCCGAGGTCCAGCACGTCTCCGGGGAGGATCCTGCCCGACGAGCCCACGAGCTATCGCCCCGGCTGCGAAAGATGTGCTGCCCACGAGGGAGTTCCCGCCCCTGCTCTTCAGCCGGGCCTGTCCCTCTGCAGGGGGACTATTCCGAAGTAGTCAACAGTAGTCGGGGGACGATGTTTTGAGTCATGTTGTGTTTATTTATTCGTGTATATAGTTTGACAATGTTTCAACTTTTCGCCCCAAATCCGCCTGTAGGGGGACATGCCCGACCTGACCCTACCAGACGCACGGATCATGGCCACAAGCGTCCTCCGAGAGGCGAGGCGCAGCGGGCGGCGGGACGCTTGGCAGTGCGGGCCGGCAGCCTGGCAAGGAATGCGTCAGCTGAAGCTTGGCATCGCTCGGACGTGTGTATTTTTCCTTCGGTGAGGACCATCGAGGAGCATCCTTGATCATTTAGCGAAAAACCCACGCACGAAACCGAAAAAAACACAGGGAATGCACGTCCGAGCGATGCCAGGGAAGGCGGCGAGGTGGGGGTTGTCTTCCGAGACCCCCAGAGTTCGGCCACGCGCAGAGGGGGGTTTCACTGGCACCCATTCGCCCCATGGGTCGCCGATATGGGCCCCCCGATAGTCCACGCCTGCCCAGGAGCGTGCGGACTCGCCATCGGGAGCGCATCGCCGATCTATCGGCGATGCATCGCCGATTCCATCTCGACGTTCCACCCCTGATCAGCCACGCGCAGAGGGGGGAGGGGTTCTTAGAAGCACCCCTACTCCTTAGAAGGCGCGGGCCTTCTCTTCTTAGAAACAACCTCCCTCTAAGAAGCCCTCCCCCTTCCCTCCACCCCCGTGTGCGCACCGTCAAAGAGTGCCGTCGCTGCTGGCGGCGGTGTGGAGATTTGACTTGAGACGCCCGGCCAGCTGTGTTGCTGTTACCAGAGGTGTCCCTCACACTTTCGAGCTCGGGGGCGCGTTCGCTGTCCATTATTGAGGTCGTGCTGTTTGTGTTTCTTATTGTCGTTGCGATTTGAGTGGCGTTGTACTTTATGCATCGATTTGCTCTGAGCAGCGTTGTGTTACAACTCTTTGCGCCCCGTTGAGTTTCATCGCGTTGCATCTTGTGTTGTATACTTTTGCATTGCGCTTCATCTCGGGGAATTGTTCGGTTTCGTTGTGCGTTGCGTGGCCCACAATTTGCATTGCACTCGCGAGCAGGGGTGCAGGTCTTCGAGTGTGGGGGGCGTCCCCGAGGCTCCCTGGGGAGGCGGTCTCCATGAACCTAGCCTCGGGAGCACGTTCTTTCACCAGTGGCCGGCTTGCACAAAATATTCAGACCCCCTCGCGCAAATCATGATCCGAGAAAGTGCCTACTCTGACATAAAGGGATGCCAACTGCGACTCGCGAAGAGCTGACCCAATTTTGCCACATGCGGGACCTGCAGCACCGAAGCCAGGAGGAGGACTGGAGCAGCATGCAGTGAAGATGTAGGTACTCGTCGTCTTGCTTGTAGAGCCGGTGACGGAGTTGGAACTGCACTTGTCACGAGCTCCATTCATGCCCATCGCTCGCAGTCACGCATCCGCTCTGCACCAGCGCCACATTATTCTAGGGGAGCGAAACATGACATAAACATGACAACTCGAAGGTCCGCGCGGATTTCTTGAATCCGCGCTGGACCCCCCTCCCTGGCGCGCGGAGCGCGCCAGGGGCGGCGCCAGAGGCGCCGCCAGGGGGGTCCAGTGCGCGTCCGAGAAATCTGCGCGGACTTCCGAGTTGTTATGTTCATGTCATTCCTCGTCTCTGCTCGTTCTCCTCGTCTCTGCTCGTTCTCCTCGTCTCTGCTCGGTCTCCTCGTCTCTGCTCGTTCTCCTCGTCTCTGCTCGTCCTCTCCTCTGGCCTCCTGTCTCGTTGTCCCCGTACTTCCGCAGTATCCTGTCATGACTGCTTCGCTGTGATGCTGCATCGTGGTGTTGTCCCGGGGGGGAACAAAATCTTTGTTCCCCTTCACCCGTGCCCTTGCAGTTGCGCCGCGCTGGGCTCGGCATCGAGACCTTCTCTTTTCTCCCATCGTTGGCCAAAAGACTGCGTCGTTCGCCTGGTCGGCATGCCCCGCGCAGGCGGCGCAGAGCATCCCGGTGCTCCCCCTCGCCACGGCCACGGCGAACCTCTGATCTGCATCCCGAGCCACCCCAGAGTCCAGAGGAGGAAAAGGCTCAGAGATCCAACGCATTGAAAAAAACAAGACGGAGGTTTTTCACAGTTTTCGGCCTCTGGGGGCCCTCGCCGGGCCCCAGGACTGTCAAACAACGACTCAGGATGAAAACCCGGTCCTGGAGAATGGGTCGAGACTTCCGGGGACCGCGCATTGAAAAAATCACGACATCGGATCTTTGGGGGTACCCATGCCTCTACCCTCTCCGGGAGCCCTCGTCGCCACCGCTGGATTCGCGTCGTCGAGATTTTGGTCAGAACGCACCCCGGGAGAGGTCCAGGGAGTAGCGGTATCGGTACCTTTTGGTTTCTCCGAGAGTCGCACGCGTCGAGGGCGGGGGGAGATGGCGCGAGAGTGGAAAGACGAGTGAAGGAGGAAGGGGGAATGACTCCGGAGGGGGATCAATCGAGTAGCACACCGGCTGTTGGCTTGTACGGTTTCACCGTTGGCGCGGTTGATGGTTCGAGCATGTTATGCCTGGTCCATCTGCCAGCCTTTGTCTGAAATACGCATTTCCAGTAGTGCTCCCGTCAGACGGTGAGCCAGAATTAGCATTCGTGCCCCTGTATCTTAGCTCTTTTCTCCCCTCTCCACACCTTCTATTTTTCTGGGCCAGTACCATTGCTTTGCTCACTTCGCTCGCCTCTCCTCTCTGGTTGCTTATATAATTCATGATAACAGCGGACTCAGCCATGCGCATGCGCATTCCCAAAGCCACCAACCCTTATCGATTTACCTTCGCCGTGTGGCTATCCTGTCCGCTCTCACCCGCGCCCGTTTCACTTCATCGTCGTTGTGTTAATTCCACTTTGGAGTTGCATGCTCCACCTCAGTCATTACAGAACCTTGGCCGCATTGACATGTGATTTGTGTATTATGGTGCTGATCTATGAATTAAGTACACAACGATCCTTACAGCTGTAGCAACAGCTCTACTGGGGGGAGGGCAAACGCTTCTCACCCACACAACGAAAGAAGCATCGTGTGGCATATGGTTGCGCCGCTCGCGCCTTGCAACAACCCCCTTCGTGTGTGCTACCTGCATGCCTCCGCTACTTCATGCCTTAGGAGGGGTGTCCCCATCTGGGCGTGTGCTAGGTGTTTCGCCTCCACATGGCATCCGCACCACGGCCATCCCCTTCTCTCCGTCCCCCTCTCTGCCCCGCCAATGTGCCATCTGCCATCTGGCGGCGCCCCTCCCTCCGCCACCCCCCGCTCTCCCACCCACATCGCGAAATACCACCTCCGCCTCCTCCCGCCCTCTGCGCCTCCAGATACCTCATCCGCCTTCTAGTGTACGCTGCCCCCACAGCGTGGAACACATCCATCCACCGCCTTTTCCTCCCCTCCCCTCCCCTTCCACCCCTTCCTTCCTCCCCTCCCCTCCCCTTCCTTCCCTCCCCTTCCTTCCCTCCTCTTTTGCCCTCCCTTCCTCCCCTACCCTTCCTGCCCCTTCCCTCCCTTCCTCCCTCTCCCCCCTTCCTCCTGCGCCGCTTTGACGTGCTGTCTATTGGGCGAGGGTGTCATTGATCAACCCTCCCTCCCTCGCCTTGACCCTTCCCCCCGGAATCTCCCCCACCTCCATTACCCTGGGCGCCTTCCCCCAGCGAGCACGACCAGTCGCAGCCACTTCGGACCCATCGTTGACCACTTCGGACCAATTGCAACCAGTTGCGATCGTTGCGAAGTGGTTGCGACGTGTTGGGGGGTGCTTCAAGACGGTTCCGATTAAGGCAGGGATCAGAACAGCGCTTTTCGATGTAGTGAGCTCCCTTAACCTTCCCGATGTAAATCTGAAGAAGCGGTTGCGATCTGTCGGGTCGCTGGCTCATCGCCATCAGCATCAGCATAATAATCATCATCAGCATCATCACCATCATCATCGTCATCATAAGCATCATCATCGTGTTCATCAGCATCAGCATCACCATCATCAACACGACCCTTATCATCGAAAGAGCGCGTTCTGTGGTCGCTTGGAGGGGGGGGGGTTGGAACCAGACCCCCCCCCCCTGCCTGGAGGGGGGGGGTCGATTACCCATTATCCCTCCCCTCCAGTGACGGGGGGGCGCGGGGGTTCGAAACTCCCCCCCCTCTCCCTCCTCCTCCCCTACTTCTCCCTTGTCCCTCTCCTCGGGCCGTCGCCTGCGTCGGCGGCGGCTGGCGGCGGCGGCGGGGACGACGATTTCCTTTTCTGGGCCGGCGCCGGCGCCTGCGGCGGAGGGCGGCGGCGGCGGGGGGCGTCGACGAGGACGAGGGTGGTAGTGGTGGTGGTGGTAGTTCTGGTGGTGGTGGCGGTGGTGGTGGTTGTGGTGGTGGTGGTGTGGTGGTTTGTTGTGGTGGTGGTGGTAGTTGTGGTGGTGTTGGGAAGTGGTGGTGGTGGTGGTAGTTTGGTGGTGGTGTGGTGGTGGTTTGCGGTGGTGGTGGTGGGTTGTGGTGGTAGTGGTGGTTTGGTGGTGGTCTGTTGGTGGTTGGTGGTGGTGGTTGTGGTGGGTTGTGGTGGTGGCGGTGGTTTGTGGAGGTGGTGCTGGTGGTGGTGGCGGTGGTGGTGGTCTGTGGTGGTGGTGGTGGTGTGGTGGTCTGTGGTGGTGGTGGGTTTTGCTTCTGGTAGTGGTGATGGTTGTGGCGGTGGTAGTGGTGGTGGTTGATTGGTGGTGGTAGTGGTAGTGGGTTTTTGTGGTGGTGGTGGTG
Organism: Prorocentrum cordatum; assembly: GCA_963575745.1. Classification (NCBI taxonomy): domain Eukaryota; class Dinophyceae; order Prorocentrales; family Prorocentraceae; genus Prorocentrum; species Prorocentrum cordatum. The sequence continues at coordinate 919,411 of CAUYUJ010014283.1, forward strand.
GTGATGGTGCGTTGTAGTGGTGGTGGTTGTGGTGGTGGTGGTGGCTGTGATGGTGGTGGTGGTGGTGGTTGTTTGGTGGGTTGTTGGTTGTGGTGGTGGGTTGAGGCGGTGGTGGTAATGGTAGTGGTGGTTGTGGTGATAGTGGTAGCAATCGTCGTTGCGTCGTTGCGCCAGGGGGGGGCGGTTGAACCCCCCCCCCCGGGGCTACTTTTGGTCACGTCGCTGCGTCCCCGCCGTCGTCGCTGCTGGCGGCCGCCAGCGCCGGTGCCACGGTGCCGGCGCCGAGTGGGGGGGGGTTTGAACCCCTCCCTGCCCCTGGGAGGGGGGGGGAGGGTTCGGGAGGGGGGAGGGGTTTGGGGGTAGGGGAGTCCCCCCGGTTTTGATCGACGGCGTCGAGTGTTGGGGGGCGGCCCACCCCCCAGTTCGAAACGAGCCGCCGAATGTTCCCGAGGGAAGCGCCCGTGAAACGCGCTCTCTCTTGTCATCATAACCCCAGGAAGCATTTAAGAACCCCCCCCCCTTCCGGCAAATCGATAACCCTTCCGCACCCTGGAAGCGTTACCTGGCACCAGGAGCCCTCCTCCTCCTCCTCCTCATCCTCATCCTCCTCCTCCTCCTCCTCCTCCTCTCCTCCACCCACGAATTTCCTCCTGCCCCCTCCTCCTCCTCCTCCTCCTCCTCCTCCTCCTCCTCCTCCTCCTCCTCCTCCTCCTCCCGCGCCCCCCTCCTTCCCTCGGGGCCCAAGGCCTGTCAGGGCCCAAGTCACCTGGGCCCAATTTCGAATTTCGATTGTAGCCCAGGGGCCAGGCCTCCGCGAATTTGTTGTGTGTCCGGGTGCTAAACCTATCGTGCGGTTATTTCGGCCCCTCGGAATATCGAATAAAAATGCGGTGCTAAGATATCGCCGGGGGGTTTCTTAAATGCTTCCTGGGGTTAATCACCAGCATCATCATCAGCACCGCCATCATTATCAGCATCGTCATCGTCAACACCATCTTCGTAGTCATGACCATCAGCATCATCATCAATTGTCAGCATCAGCATCATTATCAGCATCCGCACCATTACCACCACCACCGTCATAACCATCACCACCATCACCCTCCTCATGGTTTATCCTCCCTTTGCTTTTCCTCCTACTCGCCCTCCTCCTCCTCCGTATTGCCCCTCGATGTCCTTCAACCTCTCCTCATCCTTCCCCTTAATCATCTCCTCCCATCACTCCTCGCTTCCTCTCCCTCCTCATTCCTATCGTCATCAACACCGTGCGTCGCACCATCATCATCAGCAGCACTACAATCTTAATCACCAATATCATCACCAGAATCATCAGCATCAGCTCCATCATCATAATCAGCATCATCATCTTCAGCATTCGCACCATCATCATGATTATCAGCATCAACATCGTCGCTAACGTCAACGTCATTGCCAGCATTAGCATTACCACCAACAACAGCAGCAACACCCGTAGCACCGTCACTATCACTAGCACCATCACCACCATCATCACCATCATCACCATCAGCCTCATCATCATTGTGTTTTCATCCTCCCCCTCCTCCTCTTCCTCCTCCCCCTCCTCCTCCTCCTCCTTTTCTTCCTCCCCCTCCTCCTCCTCCTCTTCCTCCTCCTTCTCCTCCTGCACTCCTCGACCCTCTCATTCCCCACGGGCGGCGGCGCGGCGAGAGAGAGAGAGAGAACACGACGACGATGGACCACTAACGACAGACGACTGGCGACTGGACCGCACTACCACGACGGAGAACGCATGAGCAATGACGAACGCAAGAGCCCATCAAGAATCCTCCAGATTCTTACCGGAATCCCCAGGAAGCCGCAAGAGTCCCTCAGGAATCCCACCAGAGTCCCTCCAGAAACCGCAAGAGCCCCCTGAGGAATCCCTCCAGAGTCCCTCAAGAATCCGCTTGGAATCCGTTATAACAATCAATGAACAATCCGTTAGGCATGCTTCAGGAATCCTCGAGACCTTTTCCGGGATCCTCAGACATCCCAATGAATCTTGCAGGAGCCCTCAAGATCAATAATCCTTCAGAATCCCCGACAAGTGTTTCGGAATTCTCAGGTGTCCGCAAGAGTCTCTCAGTAATCTTTCTGGCGTCCTCAGGCATCCTTCAAGAATCCTCAAGGACCCTTAGGAGATTCTCGAGAATCCAGAATCCCACGGGAATCCTCACGGAATCCACAAGAATCCCTCAGAAACCGTCGAGAGTCCTCCAAACTCCCCAAGGTTCCCTCAGGAGCCCCCCAGGCGCTGGGAAGCTGAAACAATATTCCCTGGTTGTACTCTGGCGTTCGCCTTGCATGGTTCGACTAGGAAACCTACTCGCTGCGATCATTACATTTCCAAATGTCGTAATCGGTCCGGAGTGGTTCGTGAACTGTCCGGAGTGTCTGGGGTCGGTCTTATTCTTCCCTCCCCCTCCTGGACCTTCCACCCAGCCTGGGACCCCGTAGGTGGAGGGGAGTTGGGCGTCGCGCGCTGGGGCGCAATACATGGGGGAGCAGCGAGGGCGGCAGGAAAGACGCCGTGCAGGGCCCTGAAAAAGGGACCCTTTAGGGCCCCAAAGGGGGCCTCCGGGGTCTGAGAAGTGCACCTGTCTTCCCCCTCCCCATTGTCTCCCCCCGTTAAGCGACGCTCGAATTTCCCAGGGCGCCCCCCGCCTAGACCTTCCACCCCCTGGGGATCCCGCAGATGGAGGCGGGGCACCGCCCCCCGCGAGACAGTCGAGCCTGTATGCCATCTGTCTGGCGAGGGCCCCCCCTGACATCCCGGGACCATCTGGCCGCCCCCCAGTCGGCGGCCTTGCGACGGGGGTCAATGCAATCGAGGGCCAGCCAGAGCGCCGTGGTTTGCAGGACCCTGCAGGGCCAGGGTCGCACTTACATGGACTTGGGTGAAGGATCCTGCAGGATCTTGCAAAATCTTGCGCCGCCTGACTGTCGGAGGCCCCCAGACGGTGTGGTGACCGCACCGCCGTGTGGTGAGTCGGATGGGATTTGGGGTCGCCGCATGGTTTGGGGACTCGAGTCCCTCTCCGGGGATGTCTTGGGCTACGAGGGCCTCCAGGATCCCAAGACCGTGCGGTGACGGACCGTGCAGTGAGGTCTCTTGGGGCTCCGAGGTCACCGCACGGTCTCACCACATGGTTTTGGAATCCCCAAGACTGACCCAGGTTTGGATGGGTCCAGGTCCGTAGGTCCCCGACCTCGACAAAGACCCCGCTGCCCCGCATTCACGTGTTTCCTGCCCGCTGCCCCTCAGGGCCCTGAGGGCCTTTAGTGGCCATGCGCCCGGATGACCCCCGCCTCATCATAATCCTCCTCCATCCATGGCTCCTCCATCGCTTCTCCATTAAAGTTACTCCTTGTCGCACGCCCCGACGTGTTGGTAGGGCGGGCTGGGCGTTTCGCCTGAGACTTTTTCGTCATGATCTGAAGCTTGAACTTTGCAGCAAGTTCGCGGATGGAGGGCAGGTACTTTCCAGAAGGTTGTTCTCGCCTTAGAGCCGTGCACATTCGCTTTGAAGTTTCGCAACAGTTTCTCTGATGGATGGTGTGGCTCTCGCCTTAGCGCCGTGCACACCTGTCTTGAAAGGTTGCAGCAATTTTAGGGGTGGAGGGCGGGTCGTTTTAAAAATGTGCCTCTCGCTTCAGCGCCGTGCGCATCGTCTTAAAAGCTTGCATCGGCTTCACGGATGGAGGGCGGGTTGTTTTCAGCATGTGGTTATCGCGTTGGCGGTACGCACAGTCGTTTTCAAATTTGGCAGCAGTTTCAGGCATGAAGGGCGCTTCCTTGTCAAAGTCTGGCTGTCGTTGCAGCGCCGCGCACACTCGCTTGTTTAAGGAATCGTATGGTCGTAGGTCCTGTAATGGTGTTCGGGAGCGATGTAGAGCTGTCAGCACGCAGTAGTACCGTGGATATCGCGGTGTTGAAATCCCAGCAATGGTGTTCTGACGCGATTAAATCTGCCAGGACGCGACAGTCGAGTCGACCCAGGACGTCGCAGTCACAGCAACTGTGTTCTGGCACGGCAGAGGACTCGCGAACGGCTGCCTTAAAGCCACGTCCCGCAGTCCCTATGGAGAGGGAATTTGGGGGGAGGGCTTTTGCAAAATCGCTGATGCGTCTTGGGTTTACACCAGTCCTCCTCCGCCTCCTCCGTGTCCACCTCCTCCTCCTCCGTAGCCATTTTGGCTCAAGATGGCCGTGTCCTTGGGGCAGGAAGCGGATACCTTTAGTCTGAGGCTAGCTCCCGATTCAGGCAACCCCAATCGAGCTGCGCGCTGCTGGGGCCAAGAGTTCCTCCTTCGGGTAGATGCCTGCTGATAGAGAGAAGAAGAGCAAGAAGGATGTCAAGGATAAGAAGAGGGTGGCCATCGGGCCTCTCCTGCCCCTGCTTTTCGCAGGGATCGTGATGGCGATGAAGGCATGTCGGAAGCGGCTGGCAGGTCTACCTCTGGAGGCCCTCGTCGTCTTCGGCGCGCTGACGGCGACAGCGATCGCTCCCGCACCAGCAGGGGCAGCGCCCCCCCTGAGCGGGCGTCGCCGCCGCCGCGAGGCAGTGCGGCCCCTGGCACACCGATCACGCCTGGAAGGACTCCGTTCAGCTCGCCTGGCGGGAGGGCAAAGTTGGCTGCGGAGTTCGACCTGGTCTCCACCTTCCCCGACTCTGGTGAGCTGCTGCCGATGCGAATGGTGTACGTCCTGCGTCCAGAGAAGTTGCTGTTGGCGGATGCTCGACTCCTTTCGACCCGTGGGCGGGGGCAGCAGCTCGCGGCGTTTCGGCCACGCCCGTGGCGGAGCAGTCAGAGGACAAGGTGGACTACAGCGTGCTGCAGGCGGCGATCATCGAGCAGGTCACGCGCGCGGCGGAGACCTCCATCGCGGCGGGTGTCATGGCGACTTTCCGCAGGGAGGTCCCTGGCATCATCGCAGCCAGCCTCGCTCCCATCCTGGAGGGACAGGAGAAAGCTGCGAGCAAGCGGTTCCAGGCAGTGGACAAAGGCATCGCGGAGCTCGGGCGGCAGGTCGAGCATGTGGAGGAGGCATCGAAAGCTTTGCATCAATTGGTTCGAAAGCTCGAAAAAGAACTGCACCTCGCCCGTCATGAAGAGAGGCCTCCCATTGCGATTACGGCGGATCGGGACAGGCAGGTTGATACAAGTATCTTTACGGCTCGGGCCAAGGAAGATGTGCCGGAGCAAGACATTACCACCGAGGTGCAGCCATGGCTCGCGTCAGTGGGCTTCACACTTGAAGAAGACTATGAAGTTGAGGGCTTGGCACTGGGCAAGCGATTTACCAGCCGCTTCCTGGGGATCTTGGGCGCCGCAGAGCAGAAGGTGGCTGCCGCTCATAATGTTCTTCGCGATCAACATGGCGCGTGGAGGTCGTTCTGCATTCGGGCGCCCGGCAACAGGAGAGTGGACGTTTTCGTGTCGGTTGACAAGAACAGAGGCACAGCGGTGCGGGAGACCTCCACCAAGAAGGCGCGGGCTGCGCTGGCGGAGAAGCTGGGCAAGATGGCGCGTGCTGATCGCGCTACTGGCATCTGCTCTATCCAATGGGAAGAAGTTGTTAAGGTCATCGTCTCGCCCACCAGGCCCGCGCGGGTGCAGTGGGACCTCTCCGCCCTCGCCGACTCTGGCGCCACCCTCCGCGAGATGGACGATCTGGTCGAAAGCTTGTTCCAGCAGCCCGTGGCGACGTGGTCTTCCTAGCAACATCTTCAGGGGCGGTGGGCTCGATGTGCGTGGCTGGAATGCTCGCGCGCTCAATCGCCATCGGCCCCGCATCCTCAACACAGGAAGCTTGCTGAGGTACGACGGCTCCTGGGGACGAATACAATTTTGGCTCTACAGGAGACTCATGCGCAGCCAATCGTCATGAAGGAGCTGGTGCGGACGTTTGGACCGCAGCATGGCGTTGCTGCCCCCCCCCCCCCGTGGCGGGCAAGCGGGGAGGCGTTGCCACGTTGTTCCCGCTCATCGCGGGGGAACAGGTCGACTGCGAGGCGCTCATTCGTGGGAAGGTTCCCCTGACCAGATTCACGCGTTCTTCGGACAGTTTCAAGCTGTGTCACTTCAACGCACATAACCACGACCTCGGCAAGGACGCCATCCGCGGGGTAACTGATTCAATCTCTTCAGTTGCGGGGCTGGCACAGGCCCGCCCCAGGAAGTTCGGCATGATCGTCATAGGTGACTGCAACCTCTCGGATTCGGCGGTCGAGTTCGACATCGGCTCCCCCGGCAGCGTTTGGCTGCGCAGGCGTCGGCGCCCCTCTGCGGCAGCGAGGCGCTCCTCCTGTTCCTCTCCCCCCTCCTCGTCTTCCTCGTCAAGTTCGGGTTCGGAGTCCTCCTCGGCTTCGACGGTCACGCCTGCGGCGCCGCCTTGCTCCCTGCCGGTTCCGGTCGCTTGGGGCCCCATGGAAAGGCCTCTGGCTGGTCGCCCAGGCGATGCGCTCTGGCGGTCCATCTTCGGGCAGCTCACGGAGCTCGTCGGTGACCGTCCCACTTGCTGGCATGAGGGTACTCGCACGGGCGCTGTCATCGACCGCTGCTTTGTTGCTGATGCAGGATGGGCTCTGTTTCGGGTACATGGTGAGCCTGAAGGGTACTTTCTTCGAGGGGTCAGCGACCGCGCCCCTATCACCGCTGCCCTGCGAGTGCGCGACGACCAGCCTGAACGCCCACGTCCTCTTCCTGCGGTCATTGTCAGGCACCCACGGTATGCGGAATTCGTAGCTGAATATGAGAAGCGGGCTGGTGTCCTGGCGCTTCCTGCCCCTGAGCAATGCGAAGTCGCCGCGAAGTGTCGCCAGGCCGCGGGGAAAGCGCCGCGCAACCTGCTGCTGCATCAGAACGGGGGTGGCATTCATGAGAAGGCGATGGCTAGTCGCCCGATGTCACGGGCCATCTGGAGACAGGACCACAGCATTGCGACGCGCCTCCTTTTCCATCGCAGCTGGCTCTCGGAGTTCCTCACCGTCAATCCCGTTTCGCGGGCGGTGGAGGTGCTCGATTACGCCACCTTCTGCGCGGCACACTCCCAGTACCAGAGAGCAGCGATGCTGGCGGAGAAGGCGCGCCTGAAGGCTATCCTGCGGCGCGCCCAGCCGCCGCCCGCTGCTCGGCAGGCCAGGGAGGAGAAGCGGGCACTGAGGAGGTGGGCTGCCATGTGGGACACCTCCAAGAAGCAGAGAGTGCTGGGAGCTGTGCAGGACCATGATCCCACCCCCGAGGGCACGCGTCCGCTGGGTCTGAAGGTGACAGCGCATCAGACGATCGCTGGAGTGATCAACCACCACATCAGCAGCTTCATACAACAGGTGGTGGCGCCAGCGCAGAAGGGCTTTGTGAGGGGCCGCAACTTCATCGAGCATATCGTGGACATGGACTGCCATGCAAGAGCTGTAAGTTCGTTTGGTCGCCGCCTTCCTGAGGCCTGGAAGGGGGCGCAGGATGACTGGGGGCCATGCGTGGTCGCCTTCGACTTCGCGCAGGCGTTCCCCAGCATTCGGCAAGCGTGGGCCATGCTGTGTATTCGGCTCCACCATCTGCCTGCTGGCCTGGTCCCTACCATCGACCAGTTCTACCTGGTGACCTTGCGCTGGCTAGCGATTGGAGGCAGCCCCCGCCCTGCGTACTGGATGCTGAGTGGCGTCCTCCAGGGCTGCCCGCTCAGTGGCTCGGTCTACGCGCTTGCCTCCAACTGCCTTACCCTTGGACATGCTGCGAAGCATCCAGACGAACGATCGTGGCATGATCTTCGCCTGTGCTGGCGACGCGGGGGGCCATTCTCCGCGATGCTGGTGCATTCCGAGTGGCCAAGAGGACCTCCGGCTTGGCCCAAAGGATGGCGACCCTCGTGCTGAAGGACTCCAGGTGCGTGGCCATCCCGTTGTTCGCCGCTGTCCCGGAGGAGGTGGTGCATGATGTCAAGGTCTGCATGGGCACGCGCGGGCGGGGCTCGTTCACGGTCGCAGCGCAGGTCACGCACCTCGGGCGCGAGATGGGGCCAGCTGTAACGGAGGGCGAGCAGTGGCCCGCACCGTGCGCGAAGCTGCGAGATCGAGTGAAAACGTGTGTGAGGTCGGCCGCTGACCCCTCGTCTGTCCTCCACTACTATCTCGAGCGATGCCTCCCCATTCTCTCATGCACGATGCAGCTCTATCCTTCCCCCAGTGCCCTGGGTATGTCGGACAGATTTGTTTTTTTTTTGCTTCTCTTAGGGGGACCTCTCGGGGCCCGCCGTCGCAGCCTGCCTGGTTCGATCTGAGGGCCTGGAACGGCCCTGCGTTCACCAGTAGTCGGGCCCTGGGGGGAGCTGCCCTTATGCGCAGTGCTCCCTGCACGGTCGCCACCTGGCGACCGAGCTTGCAGATGTTGCGAGATGCAATTGGAGCCGAGGGGTGTGTCTCCGCGCTCGCCCCCTCGAGGCTCTCCCCCGCCTGGTGGCCCTCGGCTCCGATTGCGCTGGGTCCCGAAGCTGCATCGAAGGACTTCCCTGGGACTGACCTCGCTGCCCCTGGAGCTCGATGATTGGCCGAATTCGAAGCGCCCCGAGACCCGAGCGAGTCGAAGAAGCCCAGGTGGTAAGGTAGGTTCCTGTGGATTTTCTCCGCTGCTCCTTCTCCTTCTTGTCTCGAGGGGTTGCTTGTCGTTCGAATCCAGAAATGGTTCGGAGGACCTAGCGTTGTGGCGGGGGTGGACTGGGCGGGGTTCGGAAAGATCTTGGTGAGGCCCCGAAGGCTAATGCGCCCGCAGCCCTCAAGACTTGGCTGGGCGGATGGACCACTCACCACATAGTGCAAAGGGCATGTAGGCGGTGCATCTTTGGGCGCGGGGCCCCGGCCACCTCGAGCACTATGTGCTCAGTTGTTCGCGCGCTGGGCTGATTGCGAGCGGAGCCCTCGGCCACCCTGTTCCTGCGGAGTCTGTCGAGGACGTAGGTGCTATGCCCACCCAGTTGCAAGAGGTCGGCTCGGTCTTGATCCCCAAGAACAAAGCCAACATTGTCTGACAAGCTATTGCTTAGTTTGGGCTAATCGGGATGATGCCTGGAGCGTCTCGGATATGGTCCAAGGCCCGACAGTTCGAAGCCAGGAAATGGGAGGCGCAGCGCCGTCGACCCTTTCTTGCCCGTCAGGCGGGCAAGAGCATCACCAAAGTAGTGTTTCTGTAGAACCGCAAGGCTGATAATGGAGTGATCTGCAATGAGCCACTTCATTCAGGCGCAGCGTTATGAGCACATCACTCGCCAGATGTTGATTGAGAAAGCCCGCGGCACGGGTTTTAGCAGCGTCCTGCTAAAGGTCATTTAAAGCCAGTGTAGTAGCCCCAGATTGGTGGCCACCCAAGTCCTCGTCCAGCTCGTGGACCACCCGACCCGAGGTGCTGCAGCTGGCTGTGGATGGGCCACGTCTTCGGTTCAACTTTGCAGTTTGGACCCCCCGGACGCCTGGACCCTGCAAAATACACAGGGCACGGACCTCCAGATGTTCATTGATGACTTATCCTGGGGACAACAGTATCGTGATCCTCAGGCCCTGGTCAGACAGCCGCAACACTCCGCGGCAAGGCTTGCCATTCTTGTGAAGGAAGAGCTCGAGTGCAAGCTCGCCCTGCGCAAGGCTCAGGTTAACGCTCCTACCGCCAGACTGCGCGGACAGATCCAAAAAGGCCCAGGAGAAGTACGCAGGCCCAGCGGATGCTCATGCAGCAACCGATTTGGGGATCGACAGTTCGGCAAGGGCCTCCCGATTGAGAATAAAGCGGCGCATCGCCAAAGCCACCTTGCACCGATTATTCGTTCGACACAAAAACAGACGGCATCGCATCAGGGCCATCAAGACTGCGGGAGGGGAGCGCCCAGTAGCTCTGGAAGACGGGACCCCAGCAGGACCTCACGCATGGGACGGAAGTTGCCGGCGTGGACACCCAGGAGCTCCAAAACCTACAGACAGAAGACATAAAAGTGGAAGGGCCCCGATGTGCAACGAGGAGTGGATTTCCGAGCCTGGCGGTATAGGAGACCCCACGTGGAGAGCAGGATTCGGACCTGTGGCGACCTGGGCGACGACGACCTGGCGCGCGGCGACCCGACCTAGCCACCCCCGAGAAACCGTTGAACTGAAGAACCTCGCTGAGCCCATCCTCCACGCCCCTCCGTCCAAATGGGCTGCTGAAAGAGGCCCTTTTGGGGCTGCCTGCCTACCCCTCCGAAGGACTGGCTGGAGTTTTGCTGCTGCGTTGGAGCTGCAGAATGTGCACGGGCACCAACACCCGCTTACAACCTGTACGCCGCGAGTGATACTTCAGAACATGCAGATGGCCTGGGATCAGGTCGCCCTTAACAAAGCAGCACAGGAATTTGGACACCCCCAGGAGACCCTCGATGTTGATATCGCCAGAAAACTGCTGGTCGGAGACGCGCGACCTAAACCAGCCAGATCCACCCTCCTTAGCTACCTCACCCAAAGCATATGGACCAATTCGTGCCTGCAGGGAACAGGCTATGATATAGATGGCCCTTGTCAGTCTGGTCGCGAGGGGGATGATCTAAAGCACCGCCTTCTCCATTGCCCTGTCAGTGCCAGCCTCCGTGTACGCGTCTTGCAAGATGAATCGGATGAAATTTCCCGGGTGGCAGATCAGGCGGTCGCGCATGGATACCAGGTCCAACCTGATTTCGATACGGGGGTTCCCAGGTGGTTTGGTTTCGAGTGCGTTGCTTTTTGGCGCCGCGCTCCCAGCCTTCAGCCTTCGGAGGCCTTGATTGGAAAGATTGTCACCGACGGCTCCTGTTTGAAACCAGGGGGCAACAACGCGTGCAATGTAGCTGGATGGTCTGTGGTGGCCATAGACGGCCATGGAGACGTTTTTGCCTACCTAACTTGGCGCGTGGGTAAGCACCTCCCCTCCTCCCCCCTGCTGCTGAGCACTGTGCTGTGCCTGATGCTGGTCTTGACACTGACCCACGCGCCCAAATGTATGTAGACTATCAGGGAGTCGTCGACGCGCACAAGACAGCGCCTTTTCCGAGGGCAGGTTTTTATGGGGCCTTCAAGGTTCCGGGCGGCGCTTGTCCGACCCACCATGGGAACCCGTTTAAACAAGATCAAAGCGCACGTCAACATCTCACAGCTCCAGCCATATAATGATGAATGGAGGCGTGCCGAAGGCAACGAAATTGCTGATAAATATGCTAAGACTGCAGCTGCCAGAGCCGCCCTGCAGAGCCAGACTGAAATTCAAGAGCAGGACGCGCAGAAGCAGCTCCTGGCGAACTACTTTCGTTATGCTTCAGAGGCCCTTCAGCTCTGGCCTACAAGTGCCCCCAGGGTAAGTGCCAAAGCTTTCGAGAAACCGATTGTCAGTTTCAGTCCGCCCACAGGGGCGGCTGCCGCAGGCCCGTCATGGGGCCTATTCCCTCCTCCTCCCCCTCCTCCTGTGAGGCCTCCTCCTGACGTCGATCACGCACCGAACAGGAAGCATCATTGGCACCCCTGGGGGAAAAGTTTCCTGTGCGCTGCATGCCGACAGCGTTGTGGTAGCTTAGCCGCAACGCAGCGTCGTGCTCGAGAAGACCGCCCAAGGTTTGGCCAGAGTCACAGCGAATTGGTGATGAACCCCCGAGGGCACGTGCCGTATTTCTCCGGGTACGCTGACGATACCATTCCGCTTAGTGTGTTCTTGTGCTGGAAGTGTGGAACCTTCACCGAAGGCACGCGCGGATTTCAAGATTAATGCCCTGGCAGGCCCCCGAACCATGGTCGCAAGTTGCAGAAGCAGAGAGCCATGGAGGGTAGACGTCCCAAGGGGGCCACGAACTCACCCATTATTTTGAAAGCCCCGACCCCGTTGGCCCAGCTGGCCAAAAAACTAGCTGAGACGAACCCCGCCGACTTCGAGATTGGCAATCCGAGAGCGTGTTTGTGGTGCCAGGATCGTTTTCAAGAGACGATGGCCATCTGCCTGTCTCAGAGGTTGTCACTGTCGCTTACCGCGGAAGCCCCCTTGAGGGGATGCGGAAAGATGCCCAGGACGGCCAGACCCCCACTTTCAGTCTGAGCGCTGGTCCTCCTCCTCCTCCTCTTCCTCCCTCATCCCGCTCCTCCTCCTTCCCCTCCCCCTCCTGCTCCTCCCTTGCCCCAGGGCCCTGCAGGCCACCCACGAGAGACCTAGCGGTCCTGGAGGGGGGGTCATACAGAGCTGAGGCGCCTGAGGGAAGGGCGACGAGGCGGAGATGGGGTCACACTGAGGGTCCTGGGCGGCACCTGCGTGTTACGCTTTCTCCGACACCCCGTTGTCCTTGCTGCATCGGTGGCCCCTCTCAGGAACATGGTGCTCGGCACCCAGAGCTGTGTGAGGCCCCTCAGGGCCAGATGAGGTTATGGATGTGCTATCTCTCTGTGTGTGTGTGTGTGTCTGGGATCTCCCCCCCCCCCCCGCCTCCCACCCTTCCCCCTCCTCCCCTCATCCTTGTGTCCTCGCTCCTCCCCCCTACCTCCACTTTCCGATGCCGTGCTATCTGAAAGCTCCCCCGCATTGTCATTGACAGGCGTGCTATGTGGACATACCGAGTGACGCGCGGTTGATACGAGCCGGCCACAGCACAGTCTGATGTAGAGCAGTAGTCGCATTCGTAGTGCTACTGTTTGCGGTTGAGTACTACGTTTCTCTTGCTACTGTTTCCAGCTTCCAGCACCATTGCGACGATTTCGTACCATGATTATGATTCCCGTCAAATTGTATTACGACGATTTCAGCGACGTCGATTGCAACATCGCAACTGATTTTGAATAGGCTGACTGCCATCACCACTGCTCCGCCGCTGCCGTTGTTCCGCCGAAGGAACGAGCATGGGTGCAATAGGTCGATCGCTGCGGGGGCACATATCCTTCACAGCGTTACGCTAGAGGGTTCTAGCACAGGCCAGGGGCTGCTCTTACGAAATCGCACCCTTGGGAGAGGAAGGGCACCCAGTCTTGTCGCCAGGTCCGGCAGGGGTTTGGCGCGGGCCGCTCCATCGAGCCAGCTCGAGTATGGTCTGGTGTGCCCCACGTCCACGCAATATTGCGTCCCAGGACACTTCCAGGTACAGTCTGTGCGTTCCTGCGAACAGATGGTGCACCACAGGTCCAGAGAGTCGTGCATCCCAGGTCCGTTCCGGGTGCAGTCAGTGATCCAGGAGGGGGAAAAGCACACAGACATTATCTATCGTCGATCCCTAGGAATGTATGCGAAAATATGGGAATTGGGAGGGAAGACGAAAATGCCGAAAATACATAAGAATATTGGGAATCCTGGGATTTGTGTGAATTTATTTGTGCGTCCCTGGACATCTTCAATGATGTGCCCCTGGGGCACACGATGTATTGTATTGTATTGTCGGGGCCCTAAAGCGAGGCCTGGGGCACACGATTCTCGGACACCGAAGCCTACATGCATCTTCCTCGGCAGGCTCGCCAAGCGCTTCTCATGCGTGCTGTCTCTTTTCTCGCACCTGTACCGATCCATGTCCGACTTCTGAGCCACGCAGAGGCGAGAACACCAATCCCCTGCATTGCAACACGGTCTGGCGTCATTTAAGGAGGTAGAACTATCACGTGGCGGTTGAAGACTACATGGTCTGTCTACCCTATTGACCATACGTCCTGCCCTCTTCCCCTCTGTCCACTCACTGCTACCCTGGACGCCACGTCGGTTGTCCGCTCCACGCGTGAGAATTTGTTTCGACACGCTTCTCCTTGTACAGCAGAGGTGACCTACGAGCGCGCTCGGAACCGTTAAGAGGTGTTGTGCATGAGTCGTTATTCGTGTCGTTCGCTTGACACAGTGCTCGCATTTCTCCCGTGGTCGATCGAAAAGTCTGATCCGCTTCAGCGTTGCCAGCATGCGTGCATGGCGAGTGCAGCGGGCATTCAGTTTGGAGTCGAGAGCGTTGCATGGGATGGATGCTACAACATATCCTCGAAGTGGACGTCCGACATCCCCGAACTCAAGATGGTTGTTCTGCACCGCGATTCTACCAGCACGTCACCACCCAGCGGTATACAGTAAGTTTTCTTGTGAAGCGCGGTTCGGCCTGAAGATGTGTGGAGACGCTGGATGATTGTGGGCCTGGATTTGGTGAGGGGTCGGGTTTCGGTCTCATGGTAATGCCCATAATCTCAGCACGCAATATATCAGGTGATGCAGTCGGCTGACCATTGTGATTTTTGGGAACTTACAGGGGCGTCGAGTTCCAGCCCAGGTGTGCGGCGTGGAATGGTGTTCCAATGTCACGACGTTGGTGCAGAGTGTTTTTGTGACGCTGTCGTCATCCCCCGCCCAGTTTTCGCATTCTCGCTTGATGCTTTCCAGTGGTATCAGCATTGGTGCCCGCGGTCCTGCCCCCCCCCTCCTTCAGGAGAAAGCCTCTGTCGATTCTGGCGTTGTTTTGTTGGATTGGTGGATATTTGTCAGTGCGTTTGCGATGGATCTATTTTCTTCTGGTTCGGTTTCCCTGAAACAGTTGGCAAACATGTATCAGAATGTACACACCAATCCGCCTGGGCCGGTTTCGCGCTTCAGTGGCACTTATTCTGAGGGTGGTTTTCCAGTTTGCGCTGCCAGGGCCCGCGCGTCTTTCCAGAGCCGCTTCAAGTGGGGCGCCGTGCTCCATTGTTTCTCCCGACATATTTGTAGGATCCTTACGCCGTGCAGCGCATGTCGGCGTTGTTCGACCTCGCCGTGCCGTAGACAGCCCGCCCGCGCTGGCACATTGAAAGCCGCAGGGCCGCACGAATGTGGCGCGTGCATTTGTGCAATGTTCCAACGAAGCGCCTTCACTGATGTATTTCACCCTCCCATATACGTTGGATTTGGTCGACTCGGTCACGTCTCTTTGGGGAGGGGACAGGGACGGCGGCAGATAGACGAGACACACGCTAACGTGGGCGGTTTACCCAACCCGCAGTTTTCCAAGGAGTGCGTTTGCTCAGGGTATATTCATTGCGTTGTCGGGGGTTGCCCCCGTCCACGTCTGTCGCGGTCGGCCGAAGGCACGCTGGGGCCACATCCTGGGTGCGCACGAAGTGGTTGCCTTCCGGTCAGTGCTCTAAGCTTGATGCACGATGGTGCCCCGGGCGTTGCAGTCGGCCATTGGAGCGCCTGGTGCCCTGTGGTTAGAAAGAGCGTGTTCTACCGCTGCTGGCGGAAAACCAGGGGGTGTCACCGGGGGTTCCCAACCCGCCCCTCCCCCCCCTCGAAAACGGGGGGGGGGGTCACTACAGCTTCGAACCATTCACCCCCCAGTCCATCATAAAAAGTGGGGGGGTCACTACCGATTCGAACCCCCCTCCTCCCCATCGAAAACCGGGGGGGGTCACTACCGGTTCGAACCCCCCCCCCCTCTCGGGGGCGGAAAAGAGGGGGGATGACTAGGGGGGGGTGGATATCATGGCGTGGGCCATGATATTTCCCCAGATTTCATGGCGCCTCTTCTTATTTCATGACGTCCCTGGCCCCCCCGCTGGGCCGCGCACATGCCGCCGGTCATGATTTGCACCCCCCTCTTGGACACCCCCCTCTTGGCCGCTCCCGACCCTCGCCGCCAGCAAACGATTCCCGCTCCTCGGGGCAGTTGGACAAGGGGGGGGATGCTGGGACAGTGGTGGGAACCGTGGTGGTGGGGACAGTGGTGCGGGGACAGTGGGACAGTGGTGCGGACAGTGGAGGGAACGGTGGTGGTGAGGACAGTGGTGAGGGGACAGCGGGACAGTGGTGGGGACAGTGGGACAGTGGTGGGGACGGTAGTGGTGGGGACAGTGGTGAAAGCGGCGGTGAGGACAGTGGTGGGACAGTACAGTGGGGAAAGTGGTGGGGACACTGGGGACAGTGGGACAGTGATGGGGACAGTGGGGACGGTGGGACAGCAGTGGGACAGCGGCGGGGACAGTGGGAGAGTGGTGGGCACAGTGGGGACAGTGGGACAGTGGTGGGGACCGTGGGGAAAGTGGGGAGAGTGGGACCGTGGCGGGACAATGGTGGGGAGAGTGGGGACAGTGAGACACTGGTGGGGGCACTGGTGGGGACAGCGGGGACAATGGTGGGGACAGTGGTGTGGGGACAGTGGGAATGTGGTGGAAACAGTGGGACAGTTGAGAGTACAGTGGTAGTGGGAACAGTTGTGAGGGCGGTGGCGAGGACGGCGGTGGGACAATGGGACAGAGGTACAGTGGGGACAGTGGCGGGGACAGTGGGGATAGTGGTGGGAACAGTGGGACAGCTCAGTGGGACAGCGGCGGGGACAGTGGGACAGTGGGGACAGTGGGACATTGGTTGGGACCGTGGGGAAATTGGGGAGAGTGGAACCGTGGTGGGAACAGCGGTGGGGACAGTGGGGACAGTGCGACTGACAGTGTTGGGGGCACTGGTGGGGACAGTGGGGGCGGTGGTGAGGACAGTGGTGCTGGGGACAGCAGTAAGGGATGTGGTGCGAACGGCGGTAGGGACCCGGGAGTCGTTTGCTGGCGATGAGCGTGGGGAGGGGGGGGAGGGGTTCGAACTGGTGGTAACCCCCCCCCGAGTTTTCTTGAGGGAGGGGGGGCGGGGGGTTCGAACCGGTAGTGACCCCCTTTGGTTTTCCGGAGGCGAGGGGGGATCGAACCGGTAGTGCCCCCCCCCCCGTTTTTCTGGAGAGGGGGAGGACAGGGGTGAGGGGGGGGGGGGGTCGAACCAGTAGTGATCCCCCCCCCTGGTTTTCTGGAGGGGGGCAGGGGGGGAGGGTTCGAACCGGTGGTGACCTCCCGTCGTGGTTTTTCCTGGAGGGGGGGAGGGGTTCGAACAGGTAGTGACCCCCCTCTGGTTTTCTGGGGGGGGGAGGGGTTCGAACCGATAGTGACCCCCAGTTTTTTGGGAGGGGGGGGGGGAGGGGGGGGTTCGAACCGGTAGTGACCCCCCCTGGTTTTCCGGAAGGGGGGGGGGGTCAGGGGAGAAGGAGGGTTTTGCCGAGGGGAAGGGGGGTCCAGCCGGGGGGAGGGGGATTTTCGGAGGGCGAGGGGAGGGACACCCGGGTTCCGGAGGAAGAGGGGGGGAATTTTCCTCAACAAAACGGCGGTGGATCACGCTTTCTCTCTCTCTCTCTGTGGTTACGGCCCTATGGTGGGTGCCTTACGGTTGGTGCATTGTGCTTGGTGCCCTATACTTGGTGCCCTGTGCTTGCTGCACTATGGCTGGTGCTCCATGGTTTGTGCCCTATGCCTGGTGCCCTATATGGTTTGTGCTCTGTCGTTGCTGCCCTGCTGGTTGGCGCCCTGTGGCTGTCGCCCTATTCCTTAGTGCCCGATGGTTGGTGTCCGATGGTTGCTGCCTTGTTGGTTGGTGCCCAGGAGGAGGAGAAGGAGGAGGAAGAGGAGGAGGAGGAGGCGGCGAGGAGGAGGAGGAGGAGGAGGATTCCGACTCGGCGTGCACGCATGGCGTGCACCCATGACGAGACGAGGGACGCCCATACGGCTCGAGCAGCATGGTTCCATATGTTCTCCGCCCCGCCTTGCCCGGTGGTCAAAGCAGATGGTCAGGGCGGTGCGTCTGGGCGCTGCCCGCTGCACTGAACTCGCTTGTGTAGTCGTCGCCACCTGCGCGCTGGTCACGCATGCTGCTGACCAGCAGCACCGAAGGCATGGCAGCCAGGACGGGAGCGCCGAATACTCACGCCTGCCCCTCCACTCTCCTCCCCCTCCCCCTCCCCCTCCTCCCCCTCCCCCATCCTCCCCTCCCTCCCCTCCCCCTCCTCCCCCTCCCCCCTCCCCCTCCTCCTCCTCCTCCTCCTCTCCTCTTCTGCCCTCCTACGCCTCTCCTCCGCCTCCTCCCGTGTGCTGGGGAGCAGAAACGCATTACGACACCGATCGTGATGTAGGCGTGAGTTCATATGACGATTGGATTTTTTTCACTCTCGTCCTCGCGATCACGCACCCACCAACGTTGTACGATGGTGTAGGTGTTTCTTGCTGTCTGTAGCTCGGCCTGGCTTGCACACTGGTCGGCACATGTATGATTGCGGAGCCGGCTCCTGAGCACTTCGCATGAGCCAGAATATGAAGACATTACCATGACCGACAGCTCTCGTGCAGGGAGGTGGAGGTGGAGAAGCAGGGGTCAGCATACATTTGGAATCCGAGACAGAAGTATACGAAATGATGCGGGTGCTCCATCTCTGCACGGAGACAGCGCGACCTGGACACGCGTTGCAGCAATGCAGAGATCGTGGAGTCCATTGGCGGTCGGACCTCGAGGAGGGGACGCACGGCCCCTTCTCAGCATCCGACCACCAGCTTCAATCCTGGAGGCCCTTCCTGTCCCTTTCACTGCACCCTTCCCCCCCCCCCTCTCTTTCCCCGCTTCCTCCCCTCGCCCGCCTGGCCCTCTCGGCATCCATATCTCCTCCGGCACTCGATTCTGCGAGCACGAGGGAGACAAGGCGCCCTTCCTCTCGCCCTTCCACTCGATTATGCGAACATTCCAATCTCGCCCCATTCCCCTCGCCCACCTGCCCAATCCCCACCACCCCTGCCACGTGCCTCCCCGCCTCGCCTCCCCACCCCGCCCCCCCTCCACGCCTAGCCCGCCCGAAGGCTCGCCCTGCCCGCCTTCCCCCCGATGCCCCCCCGCGTGCACGCGCACCTCGTCCGGCTTGAAATGATCCCGGAAATCTCTGGAGGTCCACGACGGCAGACGTTCCCCCCCCCCCTCCGAGGAGCACCGCTGCAGATCCTGCCCCCCCTCCGCTCCCAGGCCCCATGCCGCCCCGCCCTGCCTCCCCCCTCCCCGCCCCCCCCCCGGCCTCCCCCCTGCCTCCCCCGCCTCTCCCCCGCCATCCCCGCCTCCCTTCCCGAAGGCTTCCTGCCCGCTCCCGCCCCGCCCCCCCCCCCCCCGTTCGCTGCCCCCCCCCCCTTCCCCATTCCAGGGTCGTCCATCCCGATTGGGGTCGGTTCGATCCGACGAGAGCGCGTCCAGTTCCGTGTCGATTTCGGTTCGATGTGATTTCGGTTCGATGTGATCTCGACTCTGATTATATTTCGGTTCGACCTCGACCCTGATCCGATCCCGAAAGGATGCGCCTGGATCTCCGAGAGCGATGCTCTTGTTATCCGTGTGTATGTGTGTATGTGTTATTGTGTGAGTGCGCGTGCGTGCGTGCGTGCGTGCGTACGTGCGTGTGTGATTGTCGTGTGTGTTTGTGTGTGTCGTGTGTGTGTCGTGTGTGTGTCGTGTGTGTGTGTGTCGTGTGTGTGTGGGCTGTGTCGCATGTGTCGCATGTGTACGTGTGCGAGTGCGTGTCGTGTGTGTGTGTGTGTGTCGTGTGTGCGTCTGTCGAGTATGTGCGTGTGTGTGTGTGCGTGTGTGTGTGTGTGTGTGTGCGTGCGTGTGTGTGTGTGTTTCTGTGTGTGTCGCGTGTGTGCGTGTGTGTGTGGGGGGTCTGTGACTGTGTTTGCCTGTGTGTGCGTGTGTGTGTGTCGAGAGAGAGAGAGAGTGTGTGTGTGTGTCGTTTGTATGCGTCTGTCGAGTGTGTGTGTGTGTGTGTGTGTCGCGTGTGAATGTGTGTGTGTGTGTGTCGCGTGTGTGTGTGTACGTATGGCTCCCAATCACCCCCCTCACTCCAGTTCCCTCGCGTCCCCCGCGAGTGACCGGATTGATCCCTCATGGGTGGATCCCGGTCCTCCCTCGACTGTCTGCGCCGCGCCGCCGCGCGCGTGGCCGCGATGCCCAAAATTCCTAGGGAATGCACGTTTCCATCCCATGCCGCCTGGAACGCTCTCAGAGCGTTCCGGAACGTTCCGAGAAGGCCGTGGCGCCCGAGACGCCCTCCAGCGCCGTTGGATCTCAGAGATTCTCGACTTATCCTCGCACGAGCTTATCTTCGTCCCAGAGAGGAGGGCCCAACGTACCTACACACCTTTACAACTCCTCAGACATGCGACGTCCTGATTTTTTCGCACTCGCGGGCTTCTCGCACTTCGGCTGCCACGCCCTGTGCCGCAGGAGGAGGCGGCCGTCCGCTGGTTCACGGACCCTCCGGACGCCACTCGCGCCGACTTGTGCTGGTACACGGATGGCTCCATGAAGTTTGGGCCTGTTTGGGAGCTCCGGCGCACTGGATGCGCGCTCGTGGTCGTGTCCGAGAACGGGGACCTCGTGGCGTACGGCTGCGCCGTGCCTCCGCCCTGGATCCGCACGGCGGCGGCGGCAGAGCTCTGGGCAGTCATGCTCGTGCTTACCATTACCCTCAGGCCGCCGACCAATCGCACCAACTGCCGGGCGCTCCTCACGGCGGCTGCTGCTGGAACGGCGCAGGCCACACAACCCACACGGATGCTTGCGCAGGTGTGGCCTCGAGTGTCCACCCTCGTCGACGGTGACATCTCGGAATTGGTCTCTGCAGGCAAACTTACGTGGATGCCTGCTCATGGCAACCAGACCGTCATTGGCACGGCCATGAGGTCTGACGAGCACGTTGTCACGGCGATTGACTGGAGAGCAAATCGCCTGGCAGATGTCCTTGCCAAGGCTGCTGCCAGCGGCCCGCCGCCCTGCGGCCCAGCTTCGGCGCTGTTTGCCATCGCAGAAAGGCTCGTCGCGCACGAGGCCCATGGGGGCCGTCACATACGCTGCAAATCACCACGAGCGCATCCTGTGCGGACCCGATGGCGCCCTCAAGCGGGTCACGGTGCGCGATTCCGCTGCCGTGCGGCGGCCGCGGGCCCGGCCTCGCGCTGCTGCCGCCCCAGCGCCGCCGGCGGCACTGGCGCAGCCGCCGGCGCTGGTCCTTTGTATATTGTTGCCTTTGTGCGTTTTGTAAAGTAGTTATAAGTACGCCGCAACCCATTCATAACAGTATGACAATGTATCTATAAGTGTGTTATAGTAGTTATAAAACGTCGTAAAGTCGATTGGTTTTACAACTCGTTATAAAGTTTACAACCGTGTCATAAACGAGTTACAGAACCCAACTTAGTTTGCAGCTGTGGAATTGTGCCAAATTATAAAACAAATTACGGGGCATTTATGTTGAGTTGTGAAAATTAACAAAAATTAACATAAATTAACATGGGGCAAGATTTGGGGTATATCATCGTTCGGGGGCTGTTGTCGGGTTGTTGCTGTGTGCTCGTGCGTGGTGTTGTGCGTTGTGTGTTGATGTGTGTCGTTGTGTGTTATCGTTGTGATATTGTTGTGTTGTTGTGTTGTTGTGCATTGGTGTCGGTGACGCTGCTGTTGCGATTTGCGACGCTGCAGCGGGAGCAACATTTGTGAAAGGACCGAAAACAATCGGATGTGCAAAACACACACACACACACACACACACACACACACACACACACGCACACATCAATACCCAACACAACGGAATCCTGTGTGGAAAAAGCCGTACGCGGAGGGGTGCCGAATATCGCCCAGACATCAGCAGGCCTCCTCATCCTCCAAAGCCGTTGTGGTGCAAGTCGTCCTACGTGGTCCTCGTGCGACACACGTGCGGAGCGGTGCTGTCAAGATGGCGGACTCGGCCACCGTCGTCGCGCGCCCGACCTTCGAGTTCACGTGCATCGAATGCGGAGAGGAAAAGGTCGACAGGGTTGGAATGCCTCTCTTTCTCCCTGTCTTTTTCGTCGCCATACATCCCTCCTCCCGTTACTGCTCCTGGTCGGTATCATCCTCGTCCTCCGTCATCGTCGTCGTCGTCCCGCTCATTTTTCTCGCCCTCATCGTCCTCATCAAACCCTTCTCCTCCTACTCATCTTGCTCAATCTCGTCCTCGTCCTGTGTCGTTTCCTTTTTCATAGCAATGTCCAACCACCCTCCCCTATATATAAGTATGTGTATAAATATAAATACGTTCGTGTATACATATGACGCACATAGGCTTACATATATATATATATATATATATATATATATATATATACATGTTCACATACATATACATATGCATTGCATATTGTTGTTTGCCCTTTCCCGCCAGGTCAACGGTTCGGTGGCGTACACGAAGAAGAGCGGCGAGAAGATGAGGCGCTGCACCGACTGCAACAGCTTCCGCGGCAAGAGGGACCGCTGGTTTTCGGAGGAGCCGACTCTCAAGCTGGCCTGGAACTCGTACACGGACGAGGAGAAGAAGCAGTTCGTTACGACGCACCGCGATGATCCCACGCAGTTGCAGGCGATCTTGCAGACGAGGTCGTCGGAGGTGAGGTCACAGCGCGAGTCGGAGACTCGCAGGGACAATGGGAACTACATGGACGAGCAGGACGTTTGGGACAAGTACTGGAACAAGCCCGACGTGGCCAAGGCCATCATCGACAAGAGCGACTCGTTCACCTGCAGCATTACCAACAGGGTGATGCATGAGGACGTCTCGTACTCCAGGACCCGCGAGAAGACGGACGCGAGGGAGAGGAAGTCTGAGCTCGACATCCAGTCCGAGCGCACGCTCAAGAAGACGAGGGCGGTCAAGGCCGCCGCCCCGACCAGTGGAGGAGCTCCTGGAGGCGCAGCGGGGGCCGAGGGCGCTGCTGCGGCTGACCCCGCTGGCGAGGGTGGCGTTCCCGAGAAGCCCGCGCCCCCAAGGAGGAAGAAGACGGTGACGGCTGCCCAGAAGACGACGCTTGAAAAGGCAACGCTGTTTTTGGCGAAGCAGGAGGAGACGCTGATGATGAACCTTGAAGACGCTACGAAGCGCAAGGAGGTCGACTTCATGCCAGCGTACGTCATCAGGGGCTGCAAGACGGCGGTAGCAGAGATCGCCTCGGTGGCCGCCGAGGTCGACATCGTGCGCGCGGACGGTTCGAGCCTCCAGATGACTTCAAACTCGGCGACCTGAATGCGAAGATCAAGGCCCTCAAGGAGACGTGCAAGGAGATGATCCGCAAGCTGCTGCTTCAGCGCACCGAGGCGCAGGAGGAGATGCAGCTGCAGGGGATCGGGGACACCATCGAGGAGACGGCCGAGACGGTGAAGGCGGAGGAGAAGGAGGCGCGTTGAGCGACGGATGGACGTGGCCCCAGGGCTGCGCGAGTGCGCGTTGGCCACGCGCTCAGCTGGCCACCAGCTCAGGCTCGCGATGTGCAGCTCGGTCACAGCGCGCGCCTGGAGACAGACATCGGTCTGCAGCAAGTCGTGGGGTGAACCATCTCTTGCACCTGTCTCTGTGGCTTTTTTTGTTTTTGGTTTTGCTGTGCGGTAGCGCTTCCATGCGCCCGAACACTCTCGCTCGCAGTGCAACTACTTGCTACTTGGCCCTCTACTCGACTCGACCCTACTCACTACATGGCACTCGACTCTACCCAACGCACGCTCCCTCTGCCTCTCTCTCTCTGTTTCTATATCACGTTCACGGCCTGTGTAGTGGTGTATATGTGCACCGCCAGCTCAAGTCTAGCTAGCTTCCCAGCCAGTACCTCAGTATATCGTGTTCGTCGCGGCAGACCTTATACACACGTGCACAGCTAGGGGTGTAGGCTCGCTTCTCAGGTGCAGCCCGTGGGATTTCGCTTGCCCTGCCTGAGAGATGCCTCGCAGTGCAGTCTGACCGACGACGGCAATAGAGAGCGTGAAAAGGGAATGCGTCGGGATCTGGTGGTTCTCTGTTCGCATCTGGTGGCTCTCTGTTCGCATCTGGCGATTCTCTGTTCGCATCTGGCGGCTCTCTGTTCGCATATGGTGGTTATCTGTTCGCGTCTGGTGGTTCTCAGTTCGCGTCTGGTGGTTCTCTGTTCGCATCTGGTGGCTCGCTCTTCGCATATGGTGGTTCTCTATGGCATATAAGTCATATGCGTGTAACTAACATTGCATATGCCAATCCCAAGTCGCCTCCTCATAAGTCCAAGGAGGTGCCCGAGCATCCGTCTTGAGTTTTGCAGGGGTCACATCCTATACCCTCCTCGCCTTCCTCTTTCCTCCTCCTCGTCCCCTTCCCCGTCGTCGTCGTCGCCCTCCTCCCCTTCTCCCCCCTCATCAGTTCCCCCGTCCGAGTCCCGAGCCCTTTCTCCACGAGACCCCGTGCACTTTATCGGGAGACCCCCCGCGCCCCCGCGATGGCCGCGCCGTCGGGCCCCGTCTACGACGCTCTGGGTGCTCTTCATCAGGCAGACGGGATAGGAGGGATAGGAAGGGTTGGGATGGATGGAAGGGACGAGGGCAGGGATGGCGAGGAGAGATGAGGAGAGGGTAAGCGCAGGCTGTGGACGATCAGCACCTTCGGATCCAGAACTTAGAGCGCTGGTTATTCGAGCGGGGCGTCGAAGCAGCAAAGCTCGAGGACGAGAGGGACAGCGCCCTGCAGCAGGTGAAGGATCTGGAGGATGAGATGAGGAGGCTCAGGGAGAAGAAAGATAAGAAGAAGAAGAAGAAGAAGAAGAAGAAGAGGGACGACGTTTCGACAGCGAAGCAGCAGAAAACCGAGGCGACCGATTCGGACTCGGACTGAGGGGCGCAAGATTAGAGGCTAGGGGGGGGAGGAGGAGGAGGAGGAGGAGGAGGAAGAGGAGGAAGACGTGGTCGGAAGAGAAAGGGGGGATGTCAGGGATACTCATGTGCCCCCTGAGCTACCGCACAAAAAGAAGAGGATGGGGGAGGAGGAGGAAGGGGAGGAGGGGAAGGGGAAATATTCGGATTCGAAATCGGAACGATTGCGAAGCAAGATCAAATATTAAGTTTGCAACGATTGGTACCGATAAAGGGATGGGGGAAGAGGGCGACGACGAGGAGAGCGAGGAGGGCGAGGCGGTGAAGGAGGAGGGGGATGAAGAGGGAGCGGGGCGCGCGCGGGGGCCGCGGAGCAAGCCGGGGGCCGGCGCCAGGAGGTCGAACCTCCTCCCCCTCCCCCTGCTCCAGGGCTCAGGGAAAAGCCTGCTCCCCCTGCCCCAGCTCGGGGAAAGCCCGCGCTTCGTCGTCGTCGTCGTCGTCGTCCTCCTCCTCCTCCTGGACTCCTCGGGTTCTGGGTCCTGGTACCTGGGTCCTCGTCCTGGAGATCCCTCGGGCCCTGGATCCTGGACTCCTCGTGGGACCTGGGACCGCGCCTGGCCCCCCTCGTCGTCGTCGTCGTCGTCGTCGTCGTCGTCGTCGTCGTCGTCGTCGTCGTCGTCGTCGTCGTTGGAAGCGATGAGGGCGGAGGAGGAGGAGGAGGGAGGAGGAGGAGGAGGAGGAGAAGGATGGGGGAGCGGAGGAGGAGGGGGAGGGTGAGGAGGCGGAGGAGGAGGACGATGAGGAGGAGGAGAGGAGGACGATGGAGGATGGGGGACGAGGAGGAGGAGGAAGAGGAGGAGGAGGAGAAGGAGGAGGAGGAGGAGGAAGAGGAGGAGGAGGAGGAGGATACGTCGACTCGATCTTCACTGCGCAGGCCCCGCGCCCCCGCCTGCTGCGGGAGACAGAGGGGTGGGGAAGGGGAGGGGAAGGGAAATGTGGGGGCGGGCATTTGTTTCGTGGCCGTAAGGCCACTTAGGGCCAAGGCATAAACCAGCTGGCCTTTTCTGAGGCCCCTTAAGGGGCCTTCCGCGGCCCCTCATGGCCCCTTAGGGCCAAGCCAAATCTCCGCTGGCCTAGGTAGAGGAGGAGGAGGAGGTGGAGGAGGAGGTGGAGGAGGTGGAGGAGTAGCGGCATTTTCCCCTGGCCGTAAGGCCCTTTAGGGCCAAGGAAAAACACAAGGAGGCGGAGGAGGAGGAGGAGGAGGGGGATCTCGATATGTTCCGTGGCCGCAAGCCAAACGGAAAAAAAAAATACATAAAAACATCCAGGGGCGCGTTCTGACCAGGATATCCTGGGGTGCGTTCTCACCAGAACCTTGAGGGGAACCCAGCCGTGGCGACGAGAAGCCTCTCGGAGGCCCATAAGATCCTCCTCATCGGCGGTACCTCGGCGGGGTGAGGGCGCATAGGTATCCCTGCCATCAGTGGGGTAGGGGCGCATAGGTATCCCTACCATCCCCTCCTCCTCTTATCCGCCCCCATCCCCCACCTCCTCATCCCGCTACCTCCCAGCGTGCAAGTCGCGTGCAAGTGCGTGCAAGTGCGTGCAAGTGGGGCCCCGTGCAAGGGCGGACGTGCACTTGCACGCTGGATGTGGGGGGTGTCTCGCGTGCAAGTCGTGCAAGTGATCTGGGGCACCCAGGCCGAGGCCGCACGTCGCGTGCAAGCGGCGTGCAGTTGCACGCCGCCCCTTGGGCCCCCTCCCTCTGTTCCAAAGCTGGTTGGGCTCAAGCTCTGAGTGATCGGTGGCCGTCGGGACCTCTTCGCCAACCAAGATGGCGGCTCCTCCGACCGCCCCGATCGTGCGTTTCGTTCGTGCTCGGCTGGAGTACATGGCGTGCATGGCAGATGGGGGCCAGGCCATGGAGCCAGTCGCGAAGAAGGCCACCGAGGGCATCGTTGGCCAGATTGGTTTGACCTCCTTGGGCGTCGAGGAGAGCACTGTGGTCACCCAGATGGTCAATCAATGCAACCACTTCTCGGACGGCGATAAGGCGAGGATCAGGGATGCCATCGAGTCCAGGACGAATATGCAAGGCAGTGGCCATGCCGCCCCCCAGGCGCCGAAGCAGGTCGCACTCAGCCTCCAGATCTACCTGAAGGCTTCGGACTGGGCGGCATTCGAATCTGACGCTCCGCCCAAGGTGAAACTCTACCACATGGCTGGCGCCATGATCCGCCTTCGCCCTGTGAAGGCCAACGAGCGCAGCTACTCGCACGCGATGAGCCTGGCCCTCTTCAAGCATGCGCCGTTGCAGACGCAGGAGGCCTACAACCACACCATGGACCTGAAGGAGTTCGTCCGCAGAGGGGCATCTTCGGTCGATAAGGGCCCGATCACCTACCCCAACTGCATGGAGACGTTCAAGACCGAGAACCCTGCGCTGCACGATGCGTGCTACGCCTTCGAGGCCCCCGTCCCGTCGAAGCTCGACGAGGTGCAGGTTGGGATGCTGAGTGGCCCCTGCAGGGACACTCATACTGGGGTCGAGCGCAAGCGCGGCTCGTCGTCGAGGTCGGCGGGTAACCCCATGAGGAGCATCTTCGGGTCCGAGCCGCCACCTGCCCAGGGGCGCCAGCTTGCGCTCCCAGGGCCATCGGGCTGGCCGCACCATGAGTGGCAGCCGCAGCCTCAGCCCGCGCTGCCCTGGCACGGCTCAGCCTATGGCGGCCCCGAGAGCCAGTCGACGCCCACTCCATCGGCTGGCTATCCAGTGCATGGTGCCCATTCGCAGCCATACGGTGCCAGTTCGCAGCAGCAGGTGGGCTGTCCCCAGCAGGGGCACGCGCCGCATCCCGCGCATGCGGCGCCCGCGGCGCCCGCGTCGGAGCTGCCTGCTTCGGGGCCACCTGCCGAGGGCCGCCCGCGTGCTCGAGAGCCACTTCCTTCGGGGCCGCCTGCTGCCGAGGCGGGTGCCGCACCAGCCGCAGCAGAGGGTGACAAGGAGTCGAAGCTGAAGGACCTGACGCAGAAGATCAAGAACCACTTGGCGACGAAGAGGCCCGCGGCCGCAGACCGCGACGATCGCGAGCCTGGTGAGGGAGGGACTGATGACGAGGGCGAGGTTGATGACATGGAGGATCCCACCCAGAAGGCGGCGATGAAGCGCGCGGGCAAATCTAAAGCAAAGGCTAAGGCCAAGGCGAAGAACTCTCCCAAGGTTAAGGCCAGTAGCCAGTCCCAGCCCAAGTGCACGCCCTCGCCCAAGGGGAAGGCCTCGCCCGAGGGGAAGGGCACCATCAACCACGAGCTTCAGTTCTCGGCGAAGCAGTCGAGCCCGCCCCGCTACCATGGCTGCGCGACCATCTACACGATGACGCGGGCGCGCACCTGGATGGTGAAGCCAGGCGAGGGGCGCCGCGACGACTGGGCGTTCCCTTGGGGCGCGAACCAGGCTACCATGAAGGCGCAGTGGGCGAAATTGGTCACCCTGGTGAAGGACATCAACAGGAACCCTGGTAAGTACGAGGAGCGCGCGCGCTACCGCCGCTAGGCTGGCTCGTCCTCGTCTCTCAGCTGCTCGGGCCAAGCAGTTTGTTTTTTTCTGTAGGATTGGATGATATACATCCATTGCGCGTGCGAGTTCAGGATTGTGGGTTGGCCTGCGCTGCGGCGTCGCTTTCGGATCGCAGTGGAGCATGCGCTAGCACCGAGTTGAAACGTGGAAATGCCGCCCCCATAGATAGGGAGGGGGCGAGAAGCAGATCACGGGGGGAGGGAGGGCAGTTTGAAAGAAACCGAGGAGGAGGAGGAGGAGGAAGAGGAGGGGGAAGGAGGAGGAGGAGGAGGGCTAAGGAAGCCTATTCAATATTCAAAATGCATCAGCGATGCGGCAATACACTCTCCCGTCCGCTAGCGGCGCTGAAATACGCCCTCCCGCCTTAGAACCGCGCTGTAAAACGCCCCCTGCATTATGCCGATGCTGCAATGCACGCCGCGTCATAAACAAATGCTACAATACACCCTCCCGTCCGCGAGTGATGCTGCAATGCGCCCTCCCGTCATATGACGATGTTGCAATGCACGATCAAATGTACTACCGATGCTGCAATGCACCCTCCCGTCCTTCCACGATGCTGCAATGCCGTTCCTCGCATCATTCGGACGTCCGAAAACGATTGTTTAGCCTGGTTTATTTTGATGTGTTGGCTTCGTGCCCCGCCTCCAGCCCCGTGTCCTTTCCGTAGTCGTTCTGGCTCAAAGAATGGCGCGAGCCGTCATAGACGGCCCAGGCCTCAGAGACTTGTCCAGCGCACTTCTGGATGCGAACGTTGCCTCGCGCGGCGTCCTGGAGTCTTCCAGGCGCGCGCGGGCAGTGCAGGGGCTTCGGACTTTCTCTGTGAGCCACTTGCAAGCGCTGCGATCGCAGGAGTTGCATTCACTTGGGGCGACGGAGACACCCTACGGCACGCTTATTCAACGAGATGTGGCACAGGGGAAAAAAGGCCCCATCGAGATCGAATACATATCGCCACAGGCATGGCTTTTCCATGCGGCAGAGACTTTCCCTGGGTTTAGCTCATTGTTGTCAGACTGCACACATGGCTCGGTTGAGGGATATCCTCGGATAGGCGTTTACTTTGACAAGGCCACACCTGGCAACGACAAGCGGCCAGACGCGGGGAGGAGCGCTGACTGCGTGTACTGGACAATACTTGAGTACCCCTCGTGGTACCGCTCTCGGTCAGAAGGGTGGACCACTTTTGCGTACGTGAGGAAACATGATATGAAGCAAGCAGGGCTGTCGGAGTCTATGTTGATGAAGTTCATCGTGTCAACGTTTTTTGGCACGCAAAAAAGCTGGGGTCTAGATACAGTTGGGATCAGGGTGATGCTAAATGGAACTCGGCTGCTTCTGAAAGCACGCTTCGGAGTGTTTCTGGCAGATTTCGAAGCTCACGTGAACGCGTTCAGTTTCAAGGGTGCCGCTGGTAGCGTGCCTTGCCCGAGGTGTCGGAATGTCGTGGGCAGGTGCGAGCATTTCGACGACTCCCCCGACGTGCTTCATATCTGGAGCCCCTCTTACGAGAAGATTCAACCCAGGACGAACGCTGAGCTAAAGGATATCGTGGATCATTTGTCGGGCCTCGCTGCAGCGGGGGCCAATGCGGAGCTCAAGCTCGATTCGCAACACCTCGGCGTTAGGTATGACCCCGACGCGCTGCTGTGGGACAGAGAATTGATAGAGATCACCAAACCTCCATCATGCCTGTACCTGGATTGGATGCATTGCCTCGCCGCCTCAGGGGGCATTGGCCAGTTCGTGCTCAACCGCGTGCTCAGGGCGCTGCTTGAGGCGAGCGCTGAGTTCACGTTGGAGGTCCTTGACGAATGGGCAAAGTGTGCGAAGCTCCCTCGGTCGCACCAACAACTACCCAAGATGTTCTTCCAGGAAAGGTACGTGAAAGGAGTGAACAAGCACATCAGAGCATTCGCATCAGAAGTCCTCTCAGCAACAGTGGTGTTGACAATGTTCATGGAGGAGGTGGTCGAGGACGACGACGAGGTTTTGAGCGACCACCTTCTGATTTTAAAAATGCAGTGTGCGATTTTCGATGCGTTGGAGCGTGGCGACCCTGAGGACGCTAGGTCGACCATTGAGGCATATTACGAGTATGCCAAGCTTTATGCACGATTGTACCCAGAGTGTCGGAAACCGAAATTGCATTTTACGCTGCACGCGTTGCAATCATGGGTGGATGTTGGAATTCTGTTGTCTTGTTTCTCAACGGAGCGAAAGCACAGAACCTTCAAAAAGACCATGACGTTTTCGTACAAGGCTGCCTGTTCGACAGCCCTGGCAACGGAGCTCCGCCGAATGGTGAATAGCTTCGCCCAGGGACATGTTTTTCACAGGTGCTACCTGCTAGACCCAGTGCGCAGGACGCACAGAGTGCTAGACTTAGGGGGTGGCGTCCACGCAACAATCACCCGCTGGTCCTTAGGCACCAGCACACCCCGAGGTCGTTTTCTAAACAATGATCTTCTGTGGTGGAAGCGCGGCAATCTTGTGCAGTGCGGGGTTGCAGTCGGCTTCGTATCTGGCGAAGCTGGCATTCTGCACGGGTTTGGCGCTCTTGTCAATTTGTGCGAGTTGGTTCCTGGGACAGCCACGTGGAGAAAGCTAGATGTGCTGTTTTTGGTTCCAATCGAGAGCGTACTCGGTGCACTGGTGTATTTGAAATTCGACGACGGTTTATACAAGCCGCACTTTCCTAATTGATATGCTTTCTGGAAAGGGCTCGGCGGTGAGCCTGGGTACGACAAGTGCCCTGCTCCTGTACTCCTCCGACTCCTCTCCCTCCCCCGCCACGCTACCTGCTGCTGCTGCTCCTCCCTGCTCCCTCCTCGCTCCTGCTCCTGATCCTGATCCTCCTCGTATTCCTGCTGCTCCTGCTGATCTTGCGATCCGTCTTGCAACAACGGAAAAAGATAACAGTGCCCGTCGGTGTCTTTATTCCCCGAGGCCTGATGGCCTGGCCGCCTGCCCCCTGCTATTCCTCGAAGCCTGATGGCCTGGCCGCCTGCCCCCCCCCCGACCCCGAAAAACAGCAACAAAAAACTATATGAAATTAACATAAATTATGAAAAATTATAAAGAATTATAAAGCATTTATAGAAATAGCAACCGCAAATTATAAACGGTTTAACAACCGAGGCCGCACAATTCACTATAAACCGTTTATAAACCGCATAAAACGCAAAATATACAAAGTCGGGCACGAGCTGGCCGGCCTGCGCGCGGCTCACGCGCCCGCGGCCCGGCCCCGCGCTGCGCTGGGGGCCCCGGGCAAAGAGCGCGCCGCCGCGGCGCGCGCGGCGTCCGCCGGCCGCGCTGCTGCGGACGCGGCTGCCACGCAGGCCATCTGCGCGGCGCGGGCCGCTGCCCTGCGGCCGTCGTCGGCGCCGCCGGCTGCCGAGCGGCTGGCCGCGCTCCGGGCGAGGGTCCTTGCTCGCGTAGGCTGCGGGTAGGGCCCCGGGAGCCTGCATAGCGCTGCTATGCTGGCGTTTTCCTCCGCCTCCCTCCTCCTCCCTTCCTCTTCCTCCTCCTCCTCCTCCTCCTCCTCCTCCTCCTCCCTCCTCCTCCTCCTCCCTCCTCCTCCTCCTCCTCCTCCTCCTCCTCCTCCTCCTCCTCCTCCTCCTCCTCCTCCTCCTCCTCCTCCTCCTCCTCCTCCTCCTCCTCCTCCTCCTCCTCCTCCTCCTCCTCCTCCTCTTCCCAACTAGAGCTTTCGCGGGCGCGTCCTGCCATGCCCTGCTGCCCCGGGAGTCTCGCGAGTGGCAAAAACGACGTCCCCGGAAGTCCCGACCCTTTCCCCGGGGCCGGCTTTTCGTCCCGAGTCGTTTTCTGACGGCACCGGGGCTCGGCGAGGGCCCCCGGGGCCGAAAACACGAAAAAACAGCCCGTCCTGTTTTTTGTTTACGACGCGAGCGCGTCTGGGTTTACAACTCTCCATTCTGGCCTTCAGTCGGGCACGTCCCTCTACAGGAGGAAAATTCAAAAACATCCAGGGAGGAGTTTTCGAGCATGTTTGTCATTTGTTTCGCATTTCTGTTCAAATTGTTTTTTTATGTTTACTTCAAGATCCGCCTGTAGGAGGACATGCCCGACCTAATTCCGGCGCCGAGTGCCTCCCACGCGGCTTTCCCCCGCGCCGGAGGAGCATCACCGCGGCTCCGGGCCCCCCGCGCACCGCGCGCCGGGCTCTGCCGCCAGCCTCCTGCGCGACGCCGCGGGCTGGGCGGGTCACGCGCTGCAGGCCGCCCTCGGCGCGCACGGCGGCGGCCACTCGCGCGGCGCCGGCGGCCGCTCCAGCGGCGGCCACGCGGGGCACGGCATGGCGATGAGTTGCGGGCAGGCCCGGACGGGCCTGCCGCCAATCGTGAAGGCGGGTGTGTCCCTCTACAGAAGGAATATTCAAAAATCAGAGTGAGGAGGCCGAACGGTCATGCAGTGTCCCTGGGTGCGTGGCTGGAGTGGGGATCCGTGGTGAGGATTATGCTTGTTGCGTTGTTGCGTTGTTGTTGTTTGTTGTCGTTTGTTGTCGTCGTCCCCCCTGCGACCCATCTGCGACTCGCCCCGCGACTCACCCCGCGAGACACCCCGCGACCCACCCCGCGACCCACCCCGACCCACCCCGCGAGACAACCCGCGACCCTTCCCGCGACCCAACCCGCGACCCACCCGCGTCACAACCCGCGACCCACCCGCGACCCATCCCGCGCCGCGACCCACCCGCGACCCACCCCGCGACCACCCCGCGACCCACCCCGCGACCCACCCGCGACCCACCCGCGACCCAACAGCGACCCAGCTGCGACCCACCCGCGACCCAGCCGCGACACACTTGCGACCCACCCGCGACATACCCACATTATTTAATGAAAAAAATCGGCGTCTGCGGCGGGCTCGTTCTAAAAGATTATAGATGTTGGCGTTTGCGGCGGGCTTCTCCAGAGTCTCGCAGACTGCCGCCGTCCCCACCGCCCCGTCACTCTTATCCGCATCTGCGGGGTGCTACGTAGTCCAAAGTCTGGGGACGATGCTTGTTGACTATTTCTGAGCATTGTTGAGCATGTGTTGTTATACTGCTTAAAATGCTGCGTCGAACATCCGCCTGTAGGGGGACACGCCCGACCTTAAACCAATCGGGTCGGACGGCAGAGCCAGCCACGCGCAGAGGTGGGTAGAGCGGCGGGGGTGGGGAGGCTTCTCAGAGTCACCGCTGCCTCTCGGGCGGCGAGGGCCTCATCTGTAGGTGCAGGGCTGGCGCCTCATGCGAGGCACTGTCCTTTCAGCAGCCTTCCCCCTCCCCCTACCCTCTGTGCGCGCCGCCAGACGAGGCTGTTCTCCCTCGGCCTCTGGCAGGTTTGCTGGCATGGAGGGGGCTTGGAGGAGGGACGCGGCGGGGCCCGAAGAGGATCGTTGACCGTCTCGCAAGTCGGGGCTGATTTGCACGCATTTCTGGCCCAGCGCTGGTTGAAGAGGCGGCGGGGAGGCGGGGGGAACGCCATGCAATCGAAGAATACAGATCGCCATAAACATAAACTTGTGGCGCTCCGCGCGGATTCCTTGGCTCCGCGCTGGGCCCCCCCGCCTGTGCCTCCGTCGCCGCCCCTGGCGCGCTTCGCGCGCCAGGGAAGGGGGTCCAGCGCAGATCCAAGAAATCCGCGCGGAGCGCCAAAAGTTTATGATCATGCCGTTTTTCCTTATTCGATGCAAGGGAGAGTGCCTGAGTCGGAAGAAAAACGCCATAACAAATATAATCAGGGAGCGACGGGAATCTGCTGCGTGCAGATTGTTTCGGCCCCGCCGCCGGGCGCTTTCCTCGATACGCCCCCGGCGCCCGAAGGCGTCGGGAACACCAGCCACACGTAAGCTGACTCGCTAAGGCCCCCCTTTCCTACCCTCCCTCCTTCGTGGGTGGAGGGGACATCGGGCGTCTCCGATCAGTCAGGAATGGGCGATCAAGGAGCCGCTGCAGGAGGGAGGGGTGGGGGGAGAAGGGGGAGTTTGGGAGAGGCTGGGATGAGGAGCGGGGAGGGAGAAGGGGAGGAGAGCCAGATTCCCTGCTGCCGTCTCTTTTTCAACGCGTGCGGCGTAGATTCCCAGGCATTTGCGGTTCTTCCGCCCACTCGCCCTTTTCTGTGACCCCGCCTCTGACTCATCCTCGATGCCTTCCCGCATCCCTAATCACGTAGTTCTCCTGCA
Organism: Prorocentrum cordatum; assembly: GCA_963575745.1. Classification (NCBI taxonomy): domain Eukaryota; class Dinophyceae; order Prorocentrales; family Prorocentraceae; genus Prorocentrum; species Prorocentrum cordatum. Next base: position 953,648 of record CAUYUJ010014283.1, read on the forward strand.
TTCCCACACCTCTGGCGCCTTTCTTTCTTTGCCTTGCCCTGGCAAGCGCCCAGCTGCGCGCGGGGCCCTGCCAGCCCTCGCCCTCGCCTCGGGGACCGCCTCTGGCGCGCCCACCCATCGGGGGCGGAAAAGAGGGGGGTGATGACTAGGGGTGGGTGGATATCATGGCGTGGGCCATGATATTTCCCCAGATTTCATGGCGCCTCTTCTTATTTCATTACGTCGCTGGCCCCCCCGCTGGGCCGCGCACATGCCGACGGTCATGATTTACACACACACACACACACACACCCTCTTGGACACCCCCCTCTTGGCCGCTCCCGAACCCAGGGCGTGCCGTTCTGCGGCGTGCTGTCGCTGGAGAGCGGCCTGGGCCCGGGCAAGTACCTGCACGACGAGCCCGCCGTGCACGGCCTGTGGCCGCAGACGGACCACTTCGGCAGCTCCCAGTGCCGCCTGCCGTCCAGCAAGGCACAGGGCCACGGGGTCGTGCCCGGCCTCGTTCCTCCCACTCGTCCTTCTCGGTCTCCCTCCTCTATATCGCCTCCTTCCTGCACCGCATCCCTGGTCCTGGGCCTCCTGGGCCCCGTCCATTCTCATCCTTCCTCATCCTCACTGCTCGCCTGCCTTATTCCTCCACCCCCCGTCTTTCCCATTCCGCCCTTGCATTCCGCCCTCTGTCTCCCTCTCCTCTGTCATGCATCGTGTATTCTGGCTTCCCCTCTGCCTCGCCCCTCTTCCGCCTCCGCCTCTCTGCTCCTTGCTGCTTCTCTCCAGTATCTCACTCTTCGTCTCCAATCGCATGGTTATTCCTCTTGCTCTCTATATGATCATCCAACGTCATCCCTTCTTCGAGCATCTTCTTGTTACCATTTCCCCCCATTAGTTCTCAAGCGCGCCCGGCTCAAATGTGCTCCAGAGGCTCCTGTGCTGCACCTGGACGTCGTGATCCCTGCCTTGAAGGCGAGTCCTCGTGGTCGAAGTAGGGGTCACGCCAGATCGGTACCGTGGCATCCCCCTTTGGCAGCCGCGCGGGGCCGCTGCGGTGGAGGCCAAATGAGTAGGCACCTGGTTGGATGATGGAGTCGCGAGCACTGCGATGGCTCTGGGCCGGGGCGGCCGTTCCCTCGACTGGGGCTTGGGCCACGCGGCCGCCAGGATCGCATCGTCTCCTTAGGGGGCACCCTGCGCATGCGCCGTGGGGTTCGGCCCCGAAGCCTTCGCCTCGAGCGGCTATTTAGAGGAACGAAGAACGACGTAAACATAAAAACTCGGAGGTCCGCGCGGATTTCTTGGATCCGCGCTGGGACCTCCCCGGCGGCGCCCCTGTCGCCGCCTCTGGCGCGCTCCTCGCGCCAGGGAGGGGGATCCACCGCACATCTAAGAAGTCCGCGCGGAGCGCCACAAGTTTATGTCTATGCGTTTTTTCTTCCAGTTGTTGAGTAAGCCAGCGCAAAGGCCACGACATTGCAATGTTATCAACAGGCTCGCAGGCTAGTACACCCCTCGATGCAAAACACAAGTAGGCCACCCTGGCTCTATGACTAGGTCGGGCATGTCCCCCTAAACAGGATTTTGAGCGAAAATTAATTCAAAATTACTCCGAGGGAAAGACCCGACATGAAAATCCTTCGGGCTAATTTGGAATTAACCTGCACTGTCGACCTCGCGATGAGTGAGGCGCCCTTCTTGTCTTCTCTGCGTCATTCTCATTCTCGCCCTGGCGCAGGGCCCTCACCCGCTCACCGCATTGCCCTTGCCTCGCCCTCCTGCTGCTTGTTTCGTCACCCACCACCTTGCCTCCTGTCTATTGCAAGAGCGCGCGCGTCGATTTTCTTCGACGCCGTGCCCGCCTCGGCCAGCGCGGGCGCATTCTCGAATGGCCGCGTCGCGCGGCCGTTGGGACAACCCCGCGGGCCAGGCCGACGATGGGTTACCACCGCCAGCCCGGAGACAACGGTTTCCCCCTGCCCCCGCTTCGACCGAGGATGGGTTACCACCCCCGGCCCGGACGCAAGGGTTTCCCCCTGCGCCCGGCCGCCGTCGTCGTCCTCACCTCCTGTTCCTCCTTTTCCTCCTCACCTGATGGGTCGGGCGAATCGCCTTGTGAAGACCGCATAGGGAGGGGGCTCCCGCTTGAGATTTCCGCACACTTCACTCACGGACGATTCCCCGCCTGATACTTCCTTCATTTTCAGGCTTCGGGAGCCCAAAAGTGACGACAGTTACAATTTTGAGGACGACCCGCACGGATTAAACACATGAGGTGCGGGCCCCATAGGGAGAGGGCTCCCGCCTGAGACTTCCTCACAGTTCACCCACAGACGAGGCTTCCGCTTGATACTTCCTCCATATCAAGACCTCAGGAGCTCAAAAGAGACGACAGTTACATATTCAAAAACGTAAGTTGCGGGCCGCACTTCATGTTTTGTAATCCGAGCGGGTCATCCGAGGCTTGAATATGGGGGAGGTATTAGGCGGGATGTTCGTCTCTGAGTGACTTGCGAGGAAGTCTCAGTCGGAAGCCCCCTCCTTATGGGACCCGCAAATCACGTTTCCAATCCGAGCGGGTCATCCCCGAACTTGTAATTATCGTTATTGTTGGGTTCCTGAGGCGTGAAGATAGGGGGAAGTATCAGGCGGGAGCCTCGTCTGTGAGTGAATTGTGAGGAAGTCTCAGGCGGGAGCTCTCTCCCAATGGGGCCCGCAATTCATATGTTTGATCCGAGCGGGCCATCCTCGAACTTGTAACTGTCGTCACCTTTGGGCTCCTGGAGCCGGGAAGTATCAGGCGGGAGCCTCGTCTGTGAGTAAATTCTAAGGAAATCTCAGGTGGGCCCCATAGGGAGAGGGCTTCCGCTTGAGACTTCCTTGCAATTCACTCACAGACGAGCCTCCCGCCTGATACTTCCCCCATATTCAGGCTAGCGAGTGATTGGGTGAGTGAGTGAGTGAGTGAATGACTGACTGAATGAGTGATGACGATGACGATGATGATGATGATGGTGATGCAGATGTTGAGTGAGTGGGTGAGTGAGTGCGTGATCGAATGATGGTCAAGGTGATCAGGATGGTCTGTGTGTGAGCGGATGTGAGTGTGAGCGAGTGTGTGTGGTCCTGTGTGTTCCTGCGCGGGGTGCCCAGAGAAAACAACACAACATTTTGTTTGTGGGGAATTGTTCAACAAATAAACCTATTCCAAAATTTGCAACACAAATAGCAAAAACATAGTCACCACATGTTTTTTTGACTATTCGGGAAACTTTCTCCCGTAGAGGAACACGCCCGACTTAACTCTATGATGACAGGCTTGGCCGCGTTTGGAAGTTTGGTTTGCTCTCACTTCCACGCTCGGGATATATTGCGGTCTTCTGGGCAGCTCCTCTGGGCCTCTCAGCTCCCCCCTGCTATGGCATTTTTCTGCCTTAGAGGCGCCTGCTTCTAGCTGCTGTCATGGCCCTTGGGTAGACTCCTGGTCGCGAAATTATGTTCGAAGCGGCTAGTGTTTCGGGGTTGTGGTCAGGGCAAGGTGGCCCACTGCGACGAGCACCATTGTTTTCGTATCCAGGGACACTCGATTTTCGGCGGGGGGCAGCGATCCCTGTTGAGGTGGAGTTGCGATGTGGAGTGGCCGGAAGGTCCAGTAGGTTATGGATCTACCGTTGGAGTTGCCGTTGTCGCGTTGCGCGTGTAGGGTTTCGACATGTGGTGATTGAGCACCCCTTGAATATCTCTGAGACGGATGTAATCTCAAGCGCTAGGCCTGGTTCATGTGAAACCGTAGCCCCTGCCAGGCTTACAGCCTGATCCAAAAGGCTGCGGAGAAGAGGGGGTGCAAGCTGCTCCTGGCCTGCGGCTGCCCTCCCTCGGCGCTGAAGTCAAGGTGGCCTGAGAGCACTGCTGCTTTGGACGCCTCGCTGGTCTGCTGGCCGACACCTCGCCGTGTTCGGCCCTGCCCTCCACGCCATGTCGGGCCTGCGCGCGGCGAGGGTCGCCTGCGGCACCTCGCGCGGTGCGCGTGGCGTGGCGGACTGCCGGCACGGGCACGGAGCTCGTCGCTCCATCCGCGATGCGGCCGTGGTGCCCGTGCAGCTCTCTGTCAGGAGGGGGAAAGACACACAGACGCAGTGAATCGTCGATTCCCCAGAAAATATGGGAAGTGGGGGGAAAGACAAAAACCTGGAAAATATTAGAAACGATTTGGAAACCTATTATTTGTGTGTATTTATTTGGGTGTCCCAGGGCCCCTTCATAAATGTTGCACGTGTTGAAACTTCACCACTCCAAAGACTCCCTGCATCCGCAGTTCCCAGCGCGCCGCTGGTATGCTTCAGTCGGGCGCGTCCCTCTACAGGAACATTCGAGAATAGTCAAGGGACGATGTTTCCATTGTTTTTGGACTATTTTGGAATATGTGTTGACTGTTTTTGATTTGTCGTCCAAAATCCGCATGCAGGGGGACATGCCCGAGCTAATGGTATGCCCATGTCC
>CAUYUJ010014283.1:963138-985638 GCA_963575745.1 Prorocentrum cordatum
TCGGAAGGCGCGGTCGGTGGAGGTGGCTCGTCGCCGTCCGTGTCCTTGCGAGGCTCGAACGGATTATCGGGATGAGGAGTCCGGTGACACCGACTTTGGCGAGTTCGAGCGGAAATGAACGGAGTAGTGATCCCCCGACAAGGAAGCTTTGAATTCCACACAGCACCGCGTGGCCAATGGATCAAAAATCAGCCGCCTGCTGCACCACAGCACCCAAGCGGGCACTGGGTGTCAGAGTTGGTGGCATGGCGCCGTACGGCCGTACGGCACCGCACGGCACCGCACGGCAACGGTATCGGGGACACGTCGCCACGCGTCACCAAAGCGGGCAACGGGTCAGAGAGCTGTCCGGAGTCGTCCAGAGCATATGCGCCGTCTATTGTTTGCGAGTGTGTCTTTCGTGAGGTGCCTGCCCACTGCGCTCCAGATTCGCCATGTTTCCGAGCGCTCCAGACTAGCAGCTGCAGTTGCAGCTCTCACGCAACGCCCCTACGACCGTCGCATGCTGTTCTTTGTCGTGTGATGGGCCAGGCCAGATAATTAATCGATGTTGAGTGTTTTCCCTACTAGTGTTTTCCCTACCAGATAAGTAATCGATGTTGATAATTAATCGATGTTAGGTTGCTTTTCCTCTACGCCTATCAGTATGATCGTCCTGCCACCGATCCTGCCTTGGTAAACACATGCAAACCTAGGAGTCCCTCGTGCGTAGTCCGTGCGCCGTCCTGTTCTCCAGGTGCTTTTGGTATTGCCCAGAGGAAAATAAAACCCATTAAGAAAACATTGATGAACTCTGCCCACACCGTTGGCAGGGCTCGTTTCGAATCCTCCGATTCGATTCGATTCGACTCCGATGGATTCCGATTCCGATTTGAGTCGATTTCGGATTCCGATTTGGGCTCCGATTTCTTATTGGACGCATACTAGCCTGCAGATTTCCGCCGATTCGACTTTTCCCGACTCGGCTGCCGATTTTTGCCGATCCGACTTATTTCGATCGCCGATCCGACTTATCGATTCGATTCTGGGCTCCCCTGCCATTGGTTCGCCGCTGTGGGGACTGAGCGGGTCTTGCTTGTGCTTCACGAGCGTACAACGGATGAGCTGTGCATCCCACGCGTGGTGATGTGCGACATGGCGTATAGCACGTGGAATTCCAGCGCGTTCCAGAATGTCTGCGGCTTATCGACGTTATTGGCGATGTTCTCGCTTGCAGGGCGTTCTGTGTCGCACCCATGTTCGAACTGTGGCTGCTGTTGCTGCTGCCTTCCCCTCTTCTCCTCCATTCCCTGCTGCCCTCTTGTCTTGCGCAGGCTAGAGGGCGCACGCTCGCACCCGTCAGCGGCCTGCGGCGGCCCGCGGGAAGGCAAGACAGGATGGCAGGATGGCAAGACAGGACGCCAAGACAACGACGCGGGCAAGTGCAACAGTCAACGCAAATATATGCAAGGGACAAGGAAGATGGACAGGATGATGGACAGACAGAGGTGGCACAGCTCGAGGGGGAGACTGCGGCGTCCTCGCCGGCCACCGGGCGCCTCCAGGGCCAGATGCGATCAGAGGCGGCTCAACCGTAGGATCCTCGTGCCCGAGACCCGCTCGAAAACCAAGGACGACCCCCTCGGCCCGACCCACCTGTCTGGCACTCAACTGGGTCGAGACCTCCGAGAACAGCGCCTAGCAAGGTGAAGAGCTTTGCGCTGGCATTGGTCGCCAGACGACCTGTCCCAAGATGAAGTGCATCTCCTCCAATTCTCTACTCCACCACCGCCACCACCATTATCAATGCACGCTCGGAAGACCAGCCACAGCCGCGAAGCTGCCCTGAGCTAGAGGCGCCCAGCCTTTGCCACAAGCGACGTCTCCTACACTGGCAGAGAGATCGGATGGGGGCGACAATCACTTCCGATATCTCGTTCCTATGGTGCCCCTCAGGGCCAGGTGCGCGGGAGAAAGAGACACCGAGCGTAAAAAAGCGGAGTGCATCGAGAGTTTGAGCTGTCAATGTTGCTGGGCTCCCGACGACGAGCCCCGTCCCAGGCGCCGATGTCGGCCATGAGAGGTTGGCCTCTTCGCCGCATCCTCCACATCAGGCCAGCATCGCGAGAGGCCGCTGGGCCGACGTGGGGGGCCTGCGCGTCCTCTCCTCCGAACGCGCGGCGGCCAAAGAGCAGGCACAAGCAGGCACACACACACACACAGACGCACTTGATCGTCGATTCCCCAGAAAACATGGAGACTAGTGGCATTCGTGTGTATCTATGTGTGTGTCCCTGGGCCCCTTCAAACATCATATCTCCTCAACGCCTCCACCTCCCCCCATGCATCATCTCGTCACCGTACAAAGGCCAGAAGCTTCCCGAGGCGTGGCAGTCGAGAGCGCTCGCCCGCTGCACCAGGCGGCGAGCAGGCCAGGATATCTGGCCGCAGCGCGACGGGAGGCTCGCACGAGCTCGTTGCGAAAGTGTGGCATCAGAGCCATGCAAGCAAGAGCCCAACAGGCGGCACTCGCTTAGTGGGCCCCGGAAACGGCAGGGCCGTTTTTTTCACCGTTTCCGAAAAAGTGTCCCTTGAAAATCGAAACGGCAAAACAACGGCGACCGGAAACGACAACAAACACGGCTCCAGGAGTGGAACCGGAGCGGGAACCCGCAAAAGAACGGCGACGGAACCGGTAAAAAAACGGCGTCGGATTTGGTAAAAGAAAAACGGCAAAACGGAACCGGTAACAAAAACGTCCCTGTCGTTTCCAGGGCCGACTAAGGGCACTCGCACTGCATGAGCCGAGTCGCAGGGTCCTCCATAGCCCCCCAGTGTCCATGTCCTCCTCGAACGCCAGTTCCTCCGCCGAGTCTTGCGGCGGCCTGGCGCGCGGCAGGCCCTGAGCGCGGCGACGATCGGCCGCGGCACTCGATGACCTGGCCAAGAGCGGCAAGCATCTCGCCGAAACGCTTCCTGCACGCTCGGAGGGCCAGCCACGGAGCCTGCGTGCTGCGCTGGGCTGAGAGCGCCGACGTCGAGTGCGAGAGGCTGGCCCACCCTGCAAGCTCCGCCAGGGTCACGGCCTATCACTCTCCAGGACAGTATTTACCCTCCACGTCCTCGGCCACCCCTTCCTGCATCGCCCGGCACTGGCCACCTAGCTGTGGCGCCGGCTGGCCACCGCAGTGCAAGTCAAGTTCCTCCCTTCCTTCTCGTTTTCGTTCTCCTCCTCCTCCTCCTCCTCCTCCTCCTCCTCCTTCTCCTCCTCCTCCTCCTCCTCCTCCTCCTCCTCCTCCTCCTCCTCCTCCTCCTCCCCTTCTCCCTCCTCACCGTGACATCCCGTTGCCGTAACATGGCTAGAAGCTGCAGGAGGCGGGGCAGCCAGGGCGCTTCATTTCACCGGGCGGTGAGGGGGCCAGGATCTGGCCGCAACACGACGAAATGGCTCGCACGAGCATGTCACGAAAGTTGTGATACGGAGACGAACTGTGAGGACCACATAATCACGACATCTGCCACCCTCCTTCGCTGCTCCCGATACCTTAGCCTGCATTGGCGAGGTCGTCGGTTTAGTGCCCACCACCATGGGCCAACACAGGAGCAGCGAGGGCAACCAGCATCGAAGCACACAATCATCGCTCACGCCCCGCGTGCACCACTCATGCCGAGACGGATCAAGTATTGCTCCCCGTCGTGGCGCAGCTCCACCTCTGGCAGCTCCTGCCGCCAGCAACGCAGCGTTGCGCCGCCGCGGGCTATTGTTAAGTCGGGCCTGTCCCTTTACAGGAGTCATATCCAAAAATTCTAAAAAAATAATCTGGGGACGATGCTTGACTGTTTTTTTGAGTATGTTTGGGGTAGTGGTTAGATCTTCCCGGATCCGCCTGTAGGGGGACATGCCCGATCTGAGGCTACCGCCGACAGGTGCCGCCGACGCTGCGGGGGATGTGGTTAGGGAAACAACAAGTGACATAAACATGAAATCTCGGAGGTCCGCGCGGACCTTCGAGTTTTCATGTTTATGCCACTTTTTGTTCCCCCAGTGGTGGGGTTCCCCCCCTCCGCGCGACCCCCATGGCGGCTGCCGCGCTGCCGCCGCCCGCAGAGGGCCAGCCCGGTGCGCGGGCGTCCCACCCCGAGCGGGCAGGCGGCTCTCCTACTCCTCCTCCTCCTCCTCCTCCTCCTCCTCCTCCTCCCCCCTTTCCTCCTCCTCCTCCTCCTCCTTCTTCTCCTCCTCCTCCTCCTCCTCCTCCTCCTCCTCCTCCTCCTCCTCTCCTCCTCCTCCCTCCTCCTCCTCCTCCTCCTCCTCCTCCTCCTCCTCCTCCCCCCCCTTTCCTCCTCCTCCTCCTTCTCTCCTCCTCCTCCTCCTTCTCCTCCTCCTCCTCCCCTCCTCCTCCTCCTCCTCCTCCTCCTCCTCCTCCCCCCTTTCCTCCTCCTCCTCCTTCTTCTCCTCCTCCTCCTCCTTCTCCTCCTCCCTTCTCCTCCCTCCTCCTCCTCCTCCTCCTTCTCCTCCTCCTCCTCCTCCTCCTCCTCCTCCTCCTCCTCCTCCTCCTCCTCCCCCTTTCCTCCTCCTCCTCCTCCTGCTTCTTCTCCTCCTCCTCCTCCTTCTCCTCCCCCTCCTCCTCTGCCACGGGGCGAGCTTTCTCGCGCAGGTGCCCGCCTTTAGGTTATCGGGTTGCACGGCTTGTGAGCGCTCCTGCACAGGAGTTGTTGAGCTTTCAGCGCCACGAGTGGTCCAACCACGGCATGTGCTCCGGCGCAGCCGACGAGGCCGACTATTTCTCGCAGGCGGCCATTTTCCATGCCCTCCGGTTGCGCGCCCGGCCGGAGCCTCTGCGAAGATGCCACGGCTTGAAGCAGACATGCAAGAGCGTTTCTCAATTGATAATGTGTTGTATTATCGTCTTATTTCGCCTCCCTCTCTCTCTCTCTCTCTCGCTTTCTCTGTCGTTATGTTTCTCTTTTCGAGCTTTCTGCACGGGCATGGGTTCATTCCTGGTCTCTTCCACCTGCGCTTCTGCCTTCTACGGTCGGACCGAGGCATAAGATCGAAAATCCCTGAATTCAGGATCCCAGAACACTTGGATCACGATCCAAGTATTTTTCTCACACAGGAACGATTGGATCACGATTTAAGTTTTTTCTAACAAGGAACGCTGGACAGTCTCAGAGGAGAGACTCGGGGAGAAGAGTCTGGGAGGAGAGTCGGGGAAGGGAGTCGGGAAGGAGAGTCGGCGGGAAGGAGAGTCGGGGAGGAGAGTCGGGGAGGAGAGTCGGGGAGGGGAGTCTGGCAGGAGAGTCGGGGCGGAGAGTCGGGGAGGAGAGCCCGGGAGGAGAGCCGGGGAGGAGAGTCAAGGAGGAGAGTCGGGGAGGGCAGATCAGAGATCGCACTCCTCGGCGCCCCTCTCCGCTCCTCCGCGCGCCTCCCGTCGCCCCACCCCACGGCGCTCCTCGCGACGCGAACGCCTCGGCACCGCTCCGCACCCCTCCCTCGGCACTCCGCCTCGGCGCTCCTCCCTCGGCGCTCCTGCCTCGGCACTTGTTCCTTCGGCACCCCTCCTGCGGCACTTCTCGGGCACCCTCTTCTTCGGCACTCCTCCCTCGGCACTCCTCCCTCGGCACTCCTCCTCGGCACTCCTCGGCAGTCCTTGGCATTCCCTGGCGCTCCTCGGCACTCCTTGGCACTCGTCGTCGTCGTCGTCGTCGTCGTCGTCGTCGTCGTCGTCGTCGTCATCATCGTCGCCGCCGTCGGTCGTCGTCCGCCAGTCGTCGTCGCCGCAGTCGCCGCCGGCGTCGTCGTCGTCGTCGGTCGTCGGCCCTCCTCCCCACCCATTCCCAGGCGTCGCCGCAGGGCGTGCCCCTCGCACCCCCCTGCCGAAGTTCACCATTGCACACTCTTGACGTGTCGCGTGCCCCCATCGTGGCCTCCCGTGGCTTCCGCTTGCCGCCCCATCGTGGCCCCCAATCGTGAACCCCGTCGTGGCCACTATCGTATTGCGTACAAGCTGTTTAGGGTGTTCTTCAGAGCGCGAATTACCTACCCCGCTTTCGCTTCCAGGCAAAACCAAGTCACACCACTCGCCTCCTCGTCAAGCGGCCTAACCAGTGCAGGCCGTAGTTTGGCGTCGCTTGGTATTTCTTGGAAGCGAGGGTGCTCAAAAGCGAGGCATGTCTGTTTGCCCCCTAGTTCTGCCGCAAAGGTGCCAGATTCAATCCGCATCTTGGGGGAATCCCGATCGTGTCGAACGGCAGGAGGAAGGCGAAGAGGAGGAGGGAGAAGGCAAGAAAGGAGGAAGGAAGGAACGAACGATGACAAGGAGGATGAGAAGTCGAGCTTTTGCTATCTGTTTGTGTGGACGGTTTTTGTATGCCCGCAATTCTGATATCCGACGGTGTTGTGGACGGTGTTTTTTCAGATTCTGAAGACATCCTCGCAATTCTGGCCTCGGGGATGTCCTGCCCGATGGTGGTCCGGCCACTTTCGCCTGAGACATCCTCGCAACTCTGGGTTCCGATATGCCCTGAGCCCAGGTGGTCAGGCCACTTCCGCCTGAAACATCCTCTCAACTCTGACCTCGGCGATGCCCGGCCCCATGGTGGTCGGGCCACTTTCTCTGAGACGTCCTCGCAACTCTGGGCTTCGAGATGCCCTGAGCTCAGGTGGCCAGGCCACTTTCGCCTGATAAGTCCTCGCAGCTCTGGGTTCCTACATTCCCTGAGCCCATGGTGGTCCGGCCACTTTCGCCTGAAATATCCTCGCAATTCTGACCTCGGAATTGCCCGTGGTCTGGCCACTATCGCCCGAGACATCCTCGCAATTATGGGTTCCGAGATTCCTTGAGCTGAGGTGGTCAGGCCACTTTCCCCCGAGACATCCTCGCACCTTTGACATCGGAGATGCCATGCCCCATGGTGGCCCGCCCACTTTCGCCCGAAACATCCTCGCAAATTTGTGAATCGAGATGTCCTGAGCCACAGGCGCACCGCTGACATCCGAGATGCCCTGAGCCACAGCCATCTGGATATACACGTTGTGCAAGACACATCCACATGAGAAAAACAGCGTGAAAAATACATGGATCCATGCACACATATCTGTGTTCAAAAGGCGCATGTGATTGAATTTGCGATTGCGCGCACGCACGTACAACACACATAGTCGGCGCGGCTCGGGGGGAGACTCCAGGAGGAAGAGTCGGGGAGTCGAGTCGGGGAGGAGAGTCGGGCAGGAGAGTCGGGCAGGGGAGTCGGGGAGGAGACTCGGGGACGAGACTCGGGGGCGAGACTCGGGGAGGAGTAATAGCAATCCAGACATCACCCGCTGGCTGCACTGCCAGCACCGGCCAGGTGTGCGATCTTGCAGCCGCGCCGCTGTCTATCATGGCGGAGGCCTGGGCAGCGGCATATGCTGCTCTGTTATGTGAGTGCGCCTCCTTCGCGTCGAATATTTGTCTAGCCCCTTCGTGTACTCTGCATTTCTCAGTTGCATTCAAAACACAGTGAGCTCGACAGAAGTATGTGTGACCGCCCAGGCAGAATTTTGTGCTCGGCAGCTTGCCCTTGTTCATTGTCCTTCCGGCCGGAAAACGTCTTCGATACCAGCAATCAGTGCATTGAAGAGTTGCTCACATATTTTTCATGAGGGCGCGTTGACGTATCTCAGTCGCTTGCACGGCAGCGTTTTCTGCGGTTTGAAACCCATTGCGGCGCAACTCTCCAGTGTCCCCACGTGTCGCAGGCTGCCTAGGTCATCGCGGCTTTTTCGGAACTGCCAGTCTGTATATCCCCCCCTCCCCTCCCCCCCTGCCCGCGTGCTCTCGTATCCGCCTGCCTAGGCGCGTGGGGCGGGTAGCAACAGAGACGGCATCAATAAGAGAAGCTGTAGATCCATTGACAGGAACAGAAACAGCAGCACGTGCAGCAACAGTAGCAGCAACCATGTGAATACCATACGAAGCAGTAGTAGCAGCATCAGGGTCACGATCATTAGCAACGACATCACAATCATTATGCAGAAGTAAGCAGCAGCCATCAAATGAAACACACATCAGTATTACCAGCAGTGTCAGCAGCAGCTGCAGCTGAAAGGTCAGCAGCATTCCAGTGTGAAGTAGTGCTCCGGTGCAGCGCAATGCAACGCACACCGCAAGACAACGCAAATCATCGAATCGTGCTACAAATCAAAGCAACACGTGGCGATGCCATTCAACGCAATGCACGTCAAAGCAATGCATAGTAAAGTTATGTAGTGATAAGCAACCCATGGGATCTACCTGCAGCCCATGGGCGCCACCCATGGCGCCACAAAATCCGCGTCCCCCGAGGCGCAGCATATGATGATTTACGCCCGCACATCATGGCGCAGCCCGAATGCGCAAACTTTGGCTTGGCCTCAAGCGCCCCACGCCGCAGCCCATGGCGGCAGCCCAAGGCGCAGCCCACGGGAGCAATCTACGGCCTCGACAAGGCAGCGGCACCCATGCCGGATCATGGACGCAACCTTTGGCCACGAAAATTCGCCAGCACCCGAAATAGCAGCCCATGACGCAACCCATGTGCAATATCTAATGGCCATGGGTTATCGCAGACCACGCTTGCCTAGTTGTTCAAAGCATCCAGCTGTTTGCGGCGGACCCCTCCACCGTGCCAGCGCTGCAGCGCGGCGTGGAGAAGGTTGTGCTAAAGACGCACAGCGCGGGCCGCCGGACTAGTTAGGCGCAAGTCCCCCTCCCCCTCCGTTCCCCCCCCCCTCTCTCCCTCCTCAGCCAAGTGGCGCCATGTTCGCATGAAAAAAAACGTGTTCACGATCCACGGAAGTTCAGCGCGCAGTTTGCGCTCGAGTGGGTCTGAATATCGGCCTCGTGCCTTCAACTCGTCGGGGCCTCTAAGGGCCTGGAGGGACCTCGTTGGGGCCTCCTGGAGGGCATATTTGAGCCGTCTAGAAGCTCTCTCGGCCGTCCGACGGCTTTGGAGGCCGTCTTGGGGGCCTCTCTGGGCCGCTGGTGGGGTCATCTTAAAGAGATTTCGAGCCGTCCTTGAGATCTCTTGGGCCGCCTTGGGGCCCTCTACCGTGTTGGGGGGGCCTCCTGGCCCGTCTTGGAGGCCTTTGGGGCCGTCTTGGGCTGTCGGAAGCCCGAAACCACGAGAACGCGATCATCAGTGAAGAATCCGAAGGGACGGCCCGCCTGTGGGGCCTCTTGGGCCGACATGTTGGGGCCGCCTGGCGACGCTTTCGAGGCACCCTGGGCCAGACTGGAGGCATCTTGAGTCCATCTTGGATCCTCCGAGCTGTCTTGTGGAGTTCAGGGGGGAGAACAACTCACAGGCACAATGAGTCGTCGATTCCCAAGAAAGTATGGGAACATGTGGGAAAGGGGGGGGGAGACCAAACAAAAAACAGAAGCAGATGGGAAACTATAGGGAATCTTGTTATGCGTGCCGGTTGATTTGTGTGTCCAATGGGCCCCATTCAGGACTTCTGAGGGCCAACCCAGAGGAGACAAAATGCTGGACGTGCGCGCGACCAGGGCAGGGCCCGGCCCAAGGAGACGCGGGTGACACCCTTCACACGACGACGCAGAGCAGCCCATGGCGCGCCCAAGAGCGTGCTGCTGGCACGGCGGCGGATCACGGAAACACGTGAAGAATCAGTGGGGAAAAAACACACAGATACAATTAATCGTCGATTCCCCAGATAAAATGGGAAAATATGGGAAGTGGGGGGGAAGACGAAAACCCCGGAAAAATGGGAACATATGGGGGACTATGTTTATTTGTGTGTATTTCTTTGTGTGTCCTGGGGCCCCTTCAAAGAAGCCATGTGTGCAAGCAGACGCACTGCAGATGATCCAGGATAGGTGCTGTGTACACGCCGTGTGAAGTCTGGCCTGTCCCTCTACAGGAGGGGCCCAAGAAGACGCGAAGGACACCCTTCACAAGACGACGCAGACCAGCCCATGACACGCCCAAGAGCGCGCCGCTGGCACGGCGGCGGATCACGGAAACATGTGAAGAAGCCCTTTGTGCAAGCGAACGCATTGCAGATTATCCAGGACAGGTGCTGTGTACACTCCGTGTGAAGTCTGGCCTGTCCTTCTACAGGAGGTAGATTCAAAGAGAGTCAAAAAATAGTCATGGCATCATTGTTAGAGGGTGTTTGAATTTTTGTTTGGAGTTCTTTGTCGAAAATCGGCCTTTCGGGGGACATGCCCGACCTAAACGCACGCATGGCGTAACCCACGCAACCCATGCTACTCAAGGAGGCCTGCGGTCCCGAACCGCCACCCATTGCGCACCCCATGACCGCAACGATTGGCTTTCAGAACGTGTGCTGCAGACCCACCGCTCTTCCTGGATGCACATAGCGCCCGAGAGGCAGAAGTTATGCGGCTCCTGCACCGGCACCCACGGCGTAATCCATGGTTGAACATTATGAGGCCCGGGAAGTCTGCAGCAACTTCACCGCAGCCCATGGCCTTGCCTGGGGGGGACACATCGAAACAATTTCGCCCAAACTCCAGACCCTGAAAATGCGAAGAGTGAGCCCGTTGACAAACTATGCGATGACCTCCCTCCGCTCGCCCTGCATACCGCGGCCGTCATACCGCACTCCCTGAGAGAGACCCTGGCCTCCCGCCTTGCCCGCCCAGTGCGTCGCGGCCGCCGGGCCCCGGCGCTCCCTGAGAATCCTTGTGGCCCGCGTCGCGGCAGCCACATGCCGCAAGGCGCACGGACTCCTCGACGACGTAGCCGCCACAACGGATAAGCGCATGCCGCGGCCGCCAGGCGCCAAGATCCCGATCGTCCTTGACGACCGGTGCGATGACAGTCCCAAATCAAAGACACAAGCAGCCTAGTTGTTTCACGATCCGCATCCGTAATACGTATGAGATCTCCGGATTGATAGCGTACCAACATATACATGTATGCAATGTAGAACGCACGTGTGCATGTCCATATAACGGACAGGCATAACGCATCGACAAATGACCACACAGGAGTGGCGGAAGCGATACCACACCCATGTGCGATTCGCAGCAGGTCAATCATACCTAGTACACAACGAAAAACAGACGTCAGCAACAAAGGCATGGGAAATGCATCACATGAGCATGATACCAGACGTAGAGATGTGTATATATACATACATAAACAAACAGTTATGTAGCGGACCAGCTTACAGCCCATACATCAAGAACATCGCATGTCGTTTAAGAGCACGCATTGCAACATCGTGCAGCCTTGTTCGTCAGTCACATGCATGGGAGAGCACATGTACGCAACGAATATCAAGTGCATGCTTGCGCGACATGCGTAAACACTGTCGCAGCACATCGTACCGTACAGACACGCAAGCCAGATTCCGACCAAGATCCTAACAGTTTGTTGGGGGGATCGTTCAAGTCGGTGTAGCTCTAAATTTGGTTTGAAATGTTGTTCCTCTGATTTCTTTAAGAGCGATGCGAGCAGCGTAAGCAGCTGTAGCAGAACTGTAGCAGCAGCGGTAGCATTACAAGCGACACAAAAGTGCAGCCACATCGTCAGCGCAGCGTGGGTATTATTCAAACTGTCTTCACAGCAGCAGGGGCAGCAGTAGTAGTAGCAGATGTTGCAGCAGACGCGTCGGTGATCAAATAACGAACGCTCAATTTGGCTCAACTTGTCGTAGCGCCACTTTCTTTCCGCGTGGTTCTGCAACCGCACGCTCATCCTTCCCGTCATGTGAATGAGCACTGCGCAATGTGTGGGCATCGCGTTCTAAATGTCGCGCATCCTCGGCGTAGTATCCTGGCCATGTTGCGCCAGGGCTGGAAGGGGGAGGGCGTATCAGAGTTCCGTTCCGTAGCGGTGAGTGAAAATTCGAGCGCCAATGGGTTCAAACAAGAAAAAGGTTCCCGCCGGTTGTCGTTCTGACCCTTCGAGCGAAGATGTCTCAGCAGGTTTCCGCAGTTCCGCTTCCGCGGCTGTCGTTCAGGCGGCAGCGGCCAGGACATGTGCACACACGTGTCCTCCCCCGCGGTTGCGCATCACCAGCAAGTCAACGGGCTGTGGGACGCGCGGACTTACGTCACAGTGGCACTTATCTGTTGCGGTCAAGCCGAACCGTGACTTTTGGGTTGGGCTCCCGCGGGATCTAATTGAGCCATCCGGGTGTTTTCTGGGCCATCTGGGGGTTCTCTGGGAGCCGTCGTATTGCCATCTTGGGGCCCTCTGAGGCCGTGTATGGGATCCTCCTGGATCGCGTCGTGGGTCCTTCCGGAAACCGTGTTGGGGCCAGTTCGGGGTCCAACGGGCGCATTGTGCACACACAGCTCTTCTGGTCGGTGGCGATGGGCACAGTGCAGCGCGGGACACGCTTCGCGGGGCGCTCCTGGGCGCCTGGCGCCCAGTGCAGGAGCGCAGGGACACGAGTGGACGGCGGCCGCGTCGAGCGGAGGAGAGGAGAGGGGGCCCCAGTCCCCGCGCTGGCGCGGCCAGGGGGCCTTTGGCCTCAGTGCCCCGGGGCGTCTCACGCGGCCCCACATAGTTCCGGGGCGGCCAGGAGGGGGGTGATGACCAGGGAGGGGGGATATCATGGCGGGGGCCATGATATCTCCCCAGATTTCATGGCGCCTCTTCTTATTTCAATACGTCCCCGCCCCCCCCCCACCCCCGGGCCGCGAACATGCCGCTGGCCTTGATTTGCGCCCCCCCCCTCTTGGACGGCCCCCCCCATTGGCCTCCCCCCCGAATAGTCAAGGGCGTTGAGCGGCCAAACGCTTTTAGATGGTCACGTCCAGGTGGTGATGTTTGATCGAGTCTCGGGGTAGGAACATGTACCCATACCGCTACCGTTGCCTCATTCTCTATTTTCAGGCCTCCTGGGATGCCCTCGCCGCCACCGCGGGAGGCAGGTTGAAGTATCAAGTTGAAGAAACGTTCGCTGGTTGTTTAAAGACATGAATGGTGGAGGACATTTGGTGTACCTCCGTTGGTTGTGGTACGCTTATGGCTGTCCTTCAGTGCCCACCCCATCCCGTCCACAGGGACTTCGCACCCCCGCCTTGGGCGGGGAGGTGAGCGGGCCGCCCCCCCCCCCCCCCCCTAACGTCGCACGGACTACGCCAGGGGTGGTTTTTTTTTGCACGGACCAGTAAAGATCCCTTCCGACTCATCCCGTCCCAGGAGGGCCAAAAACCTTTATCAAAACCGGAACAGGAGGAAACCCTCGCGTTGACGCAACGAGACATCGACACCCAACAGCACTTGGAACCAGCAACCGCTTGTTGCGATTAATATTCAGAACCAACACTGAGAACCAGGAACCCACCATCATCAGGATTCCGGGCAGAACGCGGCATAGGTACTTCTGGTTTCTCATGCCAGGCTCTTCCCGTGTCCCAGCGGCGTCGGTGAAGTTTTGGGGGTGCTTTGGGGCGGCTTGGGGAGGTATATTGGGTTGTCGTGGGTGCTCGCACGAGGAAAAACACACATCGAGTTGCAAACCATATCAAGGTCAGTCAGTGATTTGGGCTTCTTCTAAGAAGGCCCGAGACCCCCAAGAAAGCTCCAGCAAGGAACCCTGGGACCTGCTTACCGGCATGTTAGAAGGAGATTGAGATCCTCGACCGCTTCCCCGAGGCCTTTGAAGAGAATTTGCCATAATCGGCGCAGCTGGCACCCAGGAACATGAGGAAATTCCACTGGGTGCCTACCGGCATGCTGGTAGGTTCTGGCCGCGGAGTCGGCGCGTGGCGCCAGAAGGTTCGCATAGCCGCAGAAGGACCACCGCACGCATTCGTACACACAACTCACGGCGACGTCTTCTCGTCGACTGCCCGCCTGCCTTCGCACCCGGAGGAAGAGGAGGAGGAGGAGGAGGAGGAGGGGCGGATGAAGAGGAGGAGGGAGGAGGAGGAGGAGGGAGGAGGAGGAGGAGGAGGAGGAGGAGGAGGAGGAAGAGGAGAGAAGATGATTGGCATGCGCAACGCTGGACCAAGTCAAGAGGAGGGGGCTGCGTGCCACCCGCAGTGGCCCCGCAGGTGAGGCGCCGCGGTGGGGGCCTGGACGCCATGTCGGTGGGGCTGCAGGACGCTGGCTACGAGGCCCGAGCTCCCCCCAGCCTCCCATACCTTCGTCCAACTCCTCCCGGGGCTCCCTTTCACTGAGCAGGGGTGAGAGAGAGAGAGAGAGACACACATATATTTTTACATACGTATATGTATATACACACCATACAGGGATTACAGGGCTGTCTAATCGCGCCGCTCTTGTTGCAGGGACCCGTCTCTGCAGACGATCCAGGCAGTGGCGCGACCTTCTTCTGCTCCGACAAAGGCACCGAGTACATGGGTGTTCTTTCATGTGTCATCTCTGTGTCAATGTACGTACCAGATTGGCAGATGATGCTTCACAGCATTGTGTTTGCTGCTATCCCAGACCACGCCTCGACCGCAGTCCTTACTTCGATTGCTTTCCGCCGCGCTAGGGCGATGTTGCTGACTTCTCCTTCCATGTCTGTGCATCGTGTTTTCCTTACTGCGGAGAGCAAGCTTGCTGCTGCTTGCTCCAGCGCTTGGTTGCTCTCAGTCGCGTCTTGCCACTTGAGTATCTTATGGATCTTGTTGGTCTCAGTCCATTGGTCGCGCTTGGTTAGTTGTTGTTGCTGTTGTTGTTTGCCCCGTGCGCACGTGCAACAGGTTTCAAGGGAGGAAAAACCACCCGGAGCAGACAACTGGCGTTGACTCCACGGCCCTGGGCGTTTACTAAACAGCCCTGCCCTGTGTGATTCCTTCTTTGGGTCCGTTTACTGAACGGCTTCGCGTGTCGGGGTGTTTATTGTAGGGCTGGGTGTTCTGCCCTCTAAGGTTGCGCGATCTTGTGCCCATGATTGTAATCGCTTTCGAGTGCGACGCCATGTGAATTACGCAGTCGGCTCGCTCTTGCAATGTTATCCCTCTCTCTGTCTCTGTGCCTCTCTCGCTCTCTCTCTCTCTCTATCTCTCGCTCTCTCTCTCTCTCTCTGTCTCTTTTATCCGTAAGGGCTTCGCCCCCTGCCGCCGGACCCCTCTCTCGGATAATGGGGCATGCAAGAGTTATGTTTAAGTCGGGCATGTCCCTCTACAGGAGGAATATTCAAAAATAGTCGAACATAGTCTGGGGACGATGCTTTGACACTGTTTGGATATCTGTTGGAATCTGTCCAACTATTTTCAATGTTTCGTCCAAAATCCGCCTGTGGGGGGGGGCACGCCCGACCTAAGGACAATGGGGCGCGCCAGAGCTATGTCGTGAGGCCTGGGTGCCGTCGCGAAGCCGCGTCGGAACCCCGAACGGGGGCCACTGGAGATACGAGCGTGCCAAGATCCATCGAGCACCCAGGCGAAGTCGCAGATGTTGGCCGTTTCGGTCCCCTCTCGGAGGTGCTCTTAGAGCGCTCTCGGGAGCCTCTGGGCCTTGCATCGTTCGGACGTGTATTTTTTTCTCGGCGAGGACCCTTGAGGACCATCCTGGACCATCGAGCAACAAAAACACGCACGAAACCAAAAAATGCACAGGAACTGGACGTCCGAGCGACAGCAAGTGGGGAGCCTCTTGGACCGTCCTGGGGCCATCTTGGGTGTCTTGGAGCACTGTTGGGCCTCGGGGGCGCAAACAGGGCGTTAGTATCCAAGGGAGTATGGCGTCGGGTGCGCGAATCTCGCGTACTCGTGTCCCAGCAGGACCCCCCATACATTCTGATGACCCCCCAGGTGGTGGTAACGTGGGTCCTTTTTCGGCTCCCCTCCCCCGCGCGGGCTTCAACGGTTCACCGTAGGAGATAGAAAGTAGGGTTGCAAGATGGGAGACTCGAAGCCAGAGCTGGAGCAGGGAGCAGCACGCCTAACCCGCGGAGCCTTGTGGCCCCACAAGGGGGCTGGCGGTTTCTAGTTTTTTTGCGTTCCTCTTTCTCTCTCTCTCTCTGTCTCTCTCCACCTCTCTTTTGCTACGCATGAAGCCTCGGAAGGGCCGTTTGGGGCGATCACAGCGTTCCAGGGAAGCTCAGCGACGTGGGTCAATGGCTTGAAGTGCTCGATGTCGGTCCTGGTTCGTGTCGTGCGTGGCCCGCGTGCTGTCGAGGCGAGGCGGAGCTGCGCGAGCTCGGGCCCGGTAGGGCCGGGCTCTGGCCACCCACCGGGTGGCGTTGGGGCGCCCCCGGCGGTTTGCCCCGTGTGTGGTTTGTGGTTGTCCCCGGTGGTCGTCCCGACTTGGTTGTCCGGAGGTTGCCTCGTGGTTGTCCTGGTGGTTGCCCCGATGGTTGTCCCGCGGACGTCCTGCGGCTGTCCAGGTGGTTGTTCCGTGGTTGGCCCGAGGGTTGTCCCGATGGTTGTCAGGTGGTTGCCCTTTGGTTCTATCGTGGGTGTTTTGGTGGTCGTCCCGATGGTTTTTCCGTGAGTATCCCGTGAGTGCCCCGTGGTTGTCCAGATGGTTGTCTTGTTTTAGGTTGATATACAGTGGGACTGATAGATCAGTGGTGGCATCGATCGACGAGTTTATAACGAGATCGAAAAAATGACATGTTTTCATGATGGTTGTCCCGTTTGTGGTTGTCCCGATGGATGTCCCGTTGTCCCATGGGGGGTCCCGTAGGTGTCCAGTGGTTGTTTTATGATTTGCGGTGGTTGTCCTTCCGCTCGGAGTGGAGTCTCTCGACCAGATCTTGCCCTTTCGATTGGCTCTGGTCTTCCATGGTTCTTCCACAGTGCACATCCCGACTTGTCGCCAATCGCAAGTCCGTCCATCAGTTGCAAACCGATACATACCTCCATCCTCCCCCCTGAACACCACGTTATCACCAGAAGGTACAATTTGTACCTGTGCAGCAAGTGTCGCTAGGCTCTCCAAATGCCTGGCCGAAACGGCGACATGGTGATCCACTCTCCGAGCCATACACACGGGAACCGTACAGTAAACGCCGCAGAGTACACAATAATTGGATCACTACCTGGGTCGGCAAAAACCGGCCACACTTCGTGCTAGCACGACAGACGGCACCCATTTGCCGGCGACAACGCACAACGGCCGATCCAAACACTTCATGCATCTCATGGGCGTGCAGCTCAGCTGCAAGAGCCTCTCTGCAGCGTGGCCGCGTTGTGGTAGCACCTCGAAGTTCGGCAGAATCCCAAAGCAGAACCGTACATGGTGACAGCTTTTCAAACTCGTCTCATCGTGTTGACTCTCTCGCATACCGTCGACCACCCTCCACCTTCTACGCCGAGCACAGCAGGCAGCACAACAAAGAAAATATCGGTATGCCAGCAGGTGCCCCACGGAAACGTATCACACGAATCCCATGTGTGGACAAATTGTGTGGCACATTTACTTTTTATAGCACGATGTATGGCCGCATGTGTCTGCTGTACCCAACTTGACGAGCTGCTGACAGTGTGAGCCCGGATCACGAGATCTGGCGGGCAACATTTTCGAAGGTCTTAAGGCCTGTGCCGCCGATCCTGAAGGCGGGGCTTCCGCCAGGACCCCCGCTGGCGACCTCCCCTGGGCCACCCGGCTCCTCATAAGGGAGTGGAAAAAGGGGAGGGAATCGACTTAACTTCGACGTTTCTTTTCCCTGTTGTTCAATTTTTTGGGGACTGGCGGCGACGACCACGTCGAAAACGAGGGCGAAGTTTCTTGCAAACGCCGAAGGGTTGGCGGATTTGGCATCCGGGATGTGCGAGTATAGATAAAACACCTTTGGGAGATACTTCCAACTGCTATCCGACAGTGGCATGGCTCGTGTCGGCAAGGACCTCGGACAGATGCTTGCGTGCTTGGGCACGGGAGCCGGAGACCAGCTGAGACAATTCGGCAATCCAAAGCCTCCAACCCCAGAGTTGGGGGCATAGTGGTAGCGCGGTGTAATATAGAACAACACACAAAGCAAGCCATGTGCCAGACC
Source organism: Prorocentrum cordatum (assembly GCA_963575745.1). Taxonomy (NCBI): domain Eukaryota; class Dinophyceae; order Prorocentrales; family Prorocentraceae; genus Prorocentrum; species Prorocentrum cordatum. The sequence continues at coordinate 981,041 of CAUYUJ010014283.1, forward strand.
TCAGGTCATCTATGCGTGAGAAGCAAGTGTCGACCCCCCCCCCGGTGCCATTTTTAACCCCAAACACCATGTCTCATTCTGGAGGGCCACCGAAATAACCAACCGGTGGTATCGTAGCACACAGCAAAGTTATGTAACTCCCTGGGTGGTGGGGGGCTTCGGAGGGGGGGCAGCAGATTCTCAGGAATCGTTGTGGATTTTTCCGAGATGCTGCAGGACTCCCCATGAATCTTTCTGGAACCATTTCGTACTCCTCCATCTTCAGGATTCTGAATGGGGGGCACAGGAAGAATTGTGGAAATCTTTGGGGAAACCTAGGAATCCTCACAACTCCTGCAGGAGTCGGCAGCAAACCTGCTGGAATCTCCCCGAATCCCGAATACCCACCGGAATCCTGAGTAATCTGCAGGAGTATTGAAGAATCGTTTGGAATCCGGTGAAGACCGACGGACCCCACAGGAACCCCATGAAGCCTCAGGCACCCTTGAAGAATCTTCAGGGGTTCCTGAGCAACCTGCAGGCATTCTCAGGAAACCACATGGGAGCCACGCCCCCAGGGCCAGGATCCCTCGTAGATTGCCCTGCGTCCGCGCTCCCAGGGCCACGATCCCTTGTAAATTGCCCTGCGCCCGTGCTCCCAGGGCCACGATCCCTCGTGAGCAGCGGCGAATGCACTTTGTGAATTACGCTGCGCCCGCGCTCCCAGGGACAGGACCCCTGGTAAATTACGCTGCGGCCGCTCTCCCAAGAACGCGAGCCCTTGTATCTCACGCTGCGTCCGCGCTCCAAGGGCCAGGATCCCTTGTAAATTGCGCGGCGTCCGCGCTCCCAGGGCCTCGTTCCTTGATACATTGCATTGTGTCCGCCCCCCCCCCTCCAGGGCCAGGATCCACGGTAAACTACGCCCCGTCCCGCCCCCCCTGAGCCATGACCTTTTGTAAATTATGCTGCGCCCGCGCTCCCAGGACCAAGATCTCTCATGAACTATGCGGCGTCCGCGCTCACATAGTCACGATCCCTGGTAATAGACTGTGTTTCCACACTCCCAGAACCACCTAGGCATCCTAGAGCGCCGAAGACACTCAAGCGCTGCAAAACAAGTGTTTCGCTCGAGGCATCCTGGAGGATTCTGCGCGCAGGACGCGCCAGGAAGCCTTGGAGAAGGCTTGAGGATGTCTGGAGGGACCCTCAGACACCCTCCCGGAGTCGGCAACAGACCTGCAGGAATCCTCAGGACTCCTTCGGGGAACTTGTACCACTATTGACAAATCCTTCGGGGTCTTGCGAAAACAGACGGGTCGTTTTTCTGAACCCCATGAAACCTTGGGAATCTTTCAAGGATCTCCAGGGATCCTTCAGCAAAGGGCAGAAATCCACAGGAATCTTCCGGCATACGATCTTAAGCACCATAATAGAATTGATTAAATCGGGGGGGGAACAGCACATTCTCAAACATCCCTTGCACTCTTTTAGGAGCCCGCGGGAATCCCCACGACTCCGACAGAGATGCGGAAGGAATCTTCAGGATCCGTCAGGAACCAGCAGGTCTCCCCAGGCAACCGTGGATCATTCTGTCGTCCTCAAGAATCTTCTTCAAGAGTCCGCAGCAGGAATCTTCAGAATTCTTCAGAAAACAGCAGAAGTCCTCCAGGGATCGTCTAGAGTCCTGCAGGGATGATTCTAGATCCCTCAAGCATGTTCAGGAAGCCGCAGGTGGAAGCCTAAGGCATTTTTGCGGATCCCCACGGACCGTCGAGGGATTTGCAAACATCCTTAAAGAAGTTCAGGGGCTCATCAGGATTCAGTCAGGGCACCAGGGATCCTCCAGGCACCTCCAGGTATCTTCAGGAAACCGAGTTATCTGTCAAGAGTCCTTCAGGAACACAGAAATTGCACGTTAAGATTTCAAGAATGCGCGGGGATCAGCAGGGTTCCGTCCGGGATCATTCTGGACTCATCAGCGCAACACGGCCGTGCAGGTCGTGTTTCCTCTTCCTTTTCGTCCTGCCTTGTATTTGCCTCTCTGGGCTAACAAACGATATGCCCCTTCGCTGGACGACGTGACTGCCCAGTCAATTGTGGAGGGAGGAAGAAGAGAAGGGTCGAAGAGAAGAGGAGGAGCAACAAACTCAAAAAGGAATACGATGAGGACGAGGAGGAAGATGAGGAGGAGGAGGAGGAGGAAGAGGAGTAGGGCGACCTTACTCCATGATCGCATGACTCAATCTCACTCTGGAGCGCCGTGTTCGCTACTTGCAAGCAGTTGCGTTTAGCACGGCGCCCAGAGGAACGCGCACGACATCGAGGACACGTTGGGTTCATCCGTTCCCATTGCGGCCCCGGGAGTTATTTAGGGTTCTTGCGGGGTCGTGATAGATTTTGGAATCTTTTCTGGGCGAAATCATTTCCTACTTCTGGGGGCTCCTGCAGTGTCTTTGTGATCCCTTTGGATTCTCAAGGATTCTTGAAGGATCCTGGGAGGATGCCTGAGGGGTCGAAATTTTTGGATTTTGCTGGTGCCAATGGATTCCTGATTGTTTCTGGATGTTCGTGGCGCTTTCAGAAGGATTCCTAAAGAGGAGCCCCACAGACTCTGGAAGCAGTCTTGCGAATTCCACGAGGATTCCTGGAGAGCCCTGCCGGGTCCTGGGAGGATTCCTGCGGATTCTAAGGGTCGCATTCGGATTCCGGGGGTCCCGTGAGGATCCCAGAGATGTCCTGAAGGTCAGGCCGAGTTAGGTTCAAGCCGTTCTAAGTTAGATGGGCTGTCTGGGACTGCTTTGGGCCAGGCCGTCTTGGACTCTCTTGGACCGTCTCGGGTTGGGTTGTCTCGGCCCCAATGTGATTGCAGCGCTGTTGTCTGACAGCATGCAGCCGCGCAGCGAGGGGATGCGCTGCCCGTAGCACGGGCAACGCAGCAACGAGGGCACCTTTGGTCACGGATGCCCCCCCCCCACATCTTCCTCTCTCAGTACTTCGGCATCCTATAGGCCTCTGCATAGTCCCGAAGGTTCCCGAATGCTCGCGGGGTTCCCGATGGATTCCTGGAGGGTGCCTGGAGATTCTCGGAGGACTCGCGCCGATTCTAATGGGATTCCGGAAGATCCCTGCCTGATTCACGGAGGATCTTTGAAGAGTCCCACGGGTTTTTTACGACTCTTGGAGTTTCGTGTGGGCCCCAGAGGTGTCCTCAAGATCCCAGCGGATTCGTAAGGCTGGCCACAGTGAGCTTGATGAGGTCAGTTTCTTCTTAGCGATATTTAGCACCCGTCTTCCAAGCGCCCTCGGGGCCGAGGCGACGGAAGTTAATGATTGAGGCATCCTAAAGATCCGGCTTCTCTAATTGAGCACAATATTGGAGCGTTCGCTGGGTGAGTTCATTGCGCGAACGCGAGTTGATCACTAATCTCGCAGCACCGAGTCCCTATGGCGGCAAGCACTCGGGCACGCGGCATGATGGCGTGTATTGAGCCACAGCTTGATATTATGCAAATAGTATGACGTACTACGGTTTGTGTCTTATTGCGCACGCACAATACAATAATCAATCGTGAATGGCCAATTTAGCGGGGGAAAACTGCATGGTGATGACAAAGTATTTAACTTGTTCGGCACACACCACCAGAACAGCATATGTTGTGAGACAAAACAAACACGCTTCGTATTGCGCGCACTCGCGTGCGCAATGCGGCAGCCAACGGGAAATTGCTATTTTAAATTCGAGAACTGAACGGCGAAAACCATTTGCTTCAATCGTATTCTGAGGGCTTCAACGTGGAATAATGCATGGCGTCACACCACACGTTCCGTATTGCCCGCGAGCGCGTGCGCGCGGAATAGAACACCCAATCAAAATGACCATCGTCAAAGTTCGAACACAGAATGATGAACAAGCGTTTCATTCGTATTCTGAGGGCCCCGACGTGGCATCATGCATTGTGACACCATGCGCTGTCCTTATTGCTCGTGCGCGCGAGTGCTCTCGCGCGCGCAAGACAACAATGAGCCTGCAGTTGTGAGCTCCGCAGTCGTGAGTGTCGTCTTCGGTGAAGCTTCTTGTGGGGGCGCGAAACGTGTGCGGGGTGTGCCACTGTGGGATGGCGGCGGCACGCGGGCGCTGCCACTGGGGCCTTCGGTGGAGCTCCCTACAGGGCCACGAAACGTGCGAGGAGTGCGCCAACATTTCAAGTGGAATTGCATGCGCACCTTGCACTGGGCCCTTCGGTGGAGCAGCCGCGCCAAACTCCGGGAGATTTGGTAATTTGGATTCCGGGCCAGGATCGGGGATTGAGGCTCAGGGGAGTGGGCAAAGGACACTAGGGCACGCCTATTCCCGTGCCCAGCGGCATAGTGGCGGATAATATTACGAGTTCGACAGAAAGCGCTTGCAAACGAGGAACCTTGCCCGATGGTTTGGGGACCAACTCACTGGAGGAATTCGAGGTACAGAATGGCTGGGGGACATCCTAGTCTCAGCGTGCTCGAACCAGCCCCATCAACTAAATAAAGTCGAGGAGGAGGCGTCGCAGCAGGAACAGAGGGCAGCATACGGAGGCTTGAGGACTGCCCGCTGAAACAGCAACAGCAGGAGGAGAGTG
>CAUYUJ010014283.1:990638-1185638 GCA_963575745.1 Prorocentrum cordatum
TCTGAGCCGAACAATAACTCGGGACAGCCCTAACAGTAGTAATAGAAATAGTAGCAGCAGTAGCCGTAGTATCAGTAGCAGTAGCAGTAGCAGTAGCAGTAGTAGTAGTAGTAGTAGTAGTAGTAGTAGTAGTAGTAGTAGTAGTAGTAGTAGTAGTAGTAGTAGTAGTAGTAGTAGTAGTAGTAGTAGTAGTAGTAGTAGTAGTAGTAGTAGTAGTAGTAGTAGTAGTAGTAGTAGTAGCAGTAGTAGTAGTAGTAGTAGTAGTAGTAGTAGTAGTAGTAGTAGTAGTAGTAGTAGTAGTAGTAGTAGTAGTAGTAGTAGTAGTAGTAGTAGTAGTAGTAGTAGTAGTAGTAGTAGTAGTAGTAGTAGTAGTAGTAGTAGTAGTAGTAGTAGTAGTAGTAGTAGTAGTAGTAGTAGTAGTAGTAGTAGTAGTGGTAGTAGTAGTAGTAGTAATAGTAGTAGTAGTAGTAGTAGTAGTAGTCGTTGTAGTAGTAGTAGTAGTACTAGTAGTAGTAGTAGTAGTAGTAGTAGTAGTAGTAGTAGTAGTAAGCGTCGTCGTCGTCGTCGTAGTAGTAGTAGTAGTAGTGGTAGTGGTGGTATTCGTAGTAGTAGTACTAGTAGTAGCGGTAGTAGTAGTACTAGCAGTAGTAGTAGTAGTAGTAGTAGTAGTAGTAGTAGCAGTAGTAGTAGAAGTAGTAGTAGTAGTAGGATTAGCTGTAGTAGTGCTGGTAGTAATAGACGTAGTAGTCAACGTCGCCGTCGTAGTCGGTGTCGTCGCTGTAGTCATTGTGTTAGTCGCAGTCGGAGTCGGAGTCGGAATCGTAGTCGCCGTCGTACCCGTAATAGTTGTCGTAGTAGAAGTTTCAAGAGTAATCGCAGTAGTAGTAGTAGGAGTAGCAGTAGTAGTAGCAGTACGAGTAGTAGTAGTAGTAGTAGTAGTAGTAGTAGTAGCAGTAGTAGTAGTAGTAGTAGTAGTAGTAGTGGTCGTAATAGTAGAAGTAGCCGTAGGAGTAGTAGTAGTAGTAGCAGTAGTAGTAGTAGTAGTAGTAGTAATAGTAGTAGTAGTGGGAATCGTAGTAGTAGTAGTAGCAGTAGTAGTAGTTGTAGAAGTTGTAGAAGTTGTGGTGGTGGTAGCCTTCGTGGCAGTAGTAGTAGTAGTAGTAGTAGTAGTAGTAGTCATAGTAGTCGTCGTCGCCGTCGTAGTGGTAGTATTAAGAGGAGTGGTAGTAGTAGTAGTAGCAGTAGTGGTAGTAGTAGTAGTAGTAGTAGTAGTCGTCGTCGTCGTAGTAGTAGCCGTAGTAGTAGTAGTTGTAGTAGTAGACGTGGTAGTAGTCGTACCAGAAGTAGCGGTAGTTGTAGTGACCGTTCTGGTAGTATTGGTAGCAGTAGTCGTAGTAGTCCTAGTAGGAGTAGCAGTAGCAGTAGTAGTAGTAGCAGTAGTAGTAGTAGTAGTAGTAGTAGTAGTGGTGGTGGTGGGAGCAGTAGTACTACTAATAGTAGTAGTGGAGCAGGTACGAGTAATAGTAATGGAACTAGTAGCAGTACTAGTAGTAGTAGTAGTAGTAGTAGTCGTAGTAGTAGTAGTAGTAGTAGTAGTAGTAGTAGTAGTCGTAGTCGTAGTCGTAGTCGTAGTCGTAGTAGTAGCAGTAGTAGTAGTAGTGATGTTCGTTGTCCAAGTAGCCGTCGTAGTAGTAGTAGTAGTGATTGTAATGATAGTAGTAGTAGTAGTTATTGTTGTACTTGTACGTGTAGCAATAGTATTGCTATTATTAGCAGTATTCTTATTCGTAGTAGTTGTAGTAGACGTAGTAGTCGTAGTCGTAGTCGTAGCCATAATACTAGTAGCATGAGTAGTAGGAGGCGTAGGAGTGGTAGTAGTAGTAGTAGTAGTAGTTGTTGTTGTTGCCGTAGTAGTACCAGCGGTCGTAATCGTACTAGAAGAAGTAGTAGTAGTAGTAGTAGTAGTAGTAGTAGTAGTAGCAGTAGTAGTAGTAGTAGTAGTAGTAGTGATCGTAGTAGTAGTAGTAGTAGTAGTAGTAGTAGCAGTAGTAGTAGTAGTAATAGTAGTAGTAGCAGTAGTAGTAGTAGTAGTAGTAGTAGTGGGAATCGTAGTAGTAGTAGTAGTAGCAGCAGTAGTCGTAGAAGTGGCGTTGGTGGTAGCATTCGTAGTAGTAGTGGTAGTACCCGTCATAGTAGTCGTCGTCGCCGTCGTAGTGGTAGTATTAAGAGGAGTAGTAGTAGTAGTAGTAGTAGTAGTAGTAGCAGTAGTAGTAGTAGTAGTAGCAGCAGTAGTAGTAGTAGTAATAGACGTAGTAGTATTCGTGCCAGAAATAGTGGTAGTTGTAGTGGCCGTTCTGGTAGTATTGGTAGCAGTAGTCGTAGTAGTCCTAGTAGTAGCAGTAGCAGTAGCAGTAGCAGTAGCAGTAGCAGTAGCAGTAGTAGTAGTAGTAGTAGTAGTAGTAGTAGTAGTGGTGGGAGCAGTAGTACTAGTAATAGTAGTAGTGGAGCAGGTACGAGTAATAGTAAGGGAACTAGTGCCAGTAGTAGTAGTAGTAGTAGTAGTAGTCGTAGTAGTAGTAGTGATAATCGTTGGCGGAGTAGCCGTCATAGTAGTAGTAGTGGTTGTAATGATAGTAGTAGTAGGTGTTGTCGTTGTAATTGTAGTTGTAGCACTGTTATTGCTATTATTATTTTCAGTATTATCATTAGTAGTAGTGGTAGTAGACGTAGTAGTCGTAGTCGTAGTCGTAGCCATAATACTAGTAGTATGAGTAGTAGGAGTCGTAGGAATGGTCGTAGTAGTAGTAGTTGTTGTGGTTGCCGTAGTAGTACCAGTGGTCGCAATCGTAGTCGAAGTAGTAGTAGTAGTAGTAGTAGTAGTAGTAGTAGTAGTAGTAGTAGTGGTCGTCGTCGTAGTAGTAGTCGTAGTAGTCGTTGTAGTAGTGGAGGAGGCAGGAGAAGGAGCACGCAGCAGGCAGGAGGAAGAGGATGCGGCAGGAGGGTAGGAGGTAGCGTGGGGAACAGTTAGATATTCCCAGACAAGCTAGAAATATCAGAATCAACTGGGCAGGGATATGTGGGAGGGGAAGATGGCAGACCTGGCGCGAGCGCACCTTGCTTTCCCCTCCCCCCTCCTCCTGATCTTCCTTTTGTTTTCTCTCTCTCTCTCTCTCGCGCTCGCTCTCTCTCTCTCTCTCTCTCTCGCTTTCTCTCTCTCTCTCTCTCTTTCTGCCACTCTCTCTCTCTCTCTCTCTCTCTCTCCTCGCACAGCTGCCCAACTAGCGCACACACGAGCACGATTCGCCTCCCTCTCCCCCGATGTTGCCCACTGGTGCAGACGCCTTTCCCGCACACAGAGTTTCAAACATTTCGGTCGGAGCGTCTTCGCCCCCTGCGGCAGCATATGCCACGCCTCAGGATCAGAGCTTTGCTCCTGTCAGGCAGCATGCCGCTCCCGCCCCAGCGCGGAACACCTTTCTGCATCCGAGGTCTTCTTCCTCGTCGTTGCCCACTTCCTTTCCCCTCCTCCTCCCTCTGCTGATCCTCCAGCTGTTCATGCTCCCAAGCCGATGCGCTGCCGAAGCGGTGCCCCTCCCAGGTGGACCCTCGCGCCCGTCCGCGACTTCGCGCGGCGCTGCGGGGCGTCCAGTCTCCGCGGCGCTGGCGCGGCCGCGCCGGCGGGCTCCGCCGAGCGCCCTGCGGCTGCCGAGGGGGAGGCGTCGGGGGCAGCCGCGAAAGAGGACGAGTAGGTAATGGCGCGGTCGAGATGGGGATTGCAGGGCTCGCTTCGATTCCTCCGATTCGACTCGATTCGATCTCGATGGCTTCCGACTCCGATTCGATTCGACTTCGGATTCGATCCGATCGATTTCGATCGCCGATCCGACTTCTCGATTCGACTCTGAGCTCTCCTGGGATTGGGAAGCGGGGCTGGGGTACGACGGCTGTGGCATGCAGTTGGTCCTGGGCCCGCCGTCCGGCGCGCCGCTCGACGCAGAACCCCTGCGTGGAGTGCAGGGTTGAAGGCTGTGACCAGCCTGGGACATATCCCTATCCCTATGCTGGGCGCCTCCGCATCACGATGCCAATCTCAGGGATTCCCTTATTTGTTGAGGGCGAATCCCTGAGATTGTCCTCGGCTTTTGGCGTGTCAATCTTAGGGATAGGGATACGTTCGAGGCTGGTAAAAGTAGTGAGGAGGCCACCAAGTTGGAACGTCGATCTCGCTGTGGTTTCGTGCCGTGCCCGACGCGCGTGCGGGCGGGGCGACGTTGCACGAGGGTGAGGGAGATCCTGCCCCTGCGACGGCAGATGGCGTCGCCCCCATTGTGCGCTCTGTGGCTCCGGGGGTGTCCAGCGGTTGTGCCGGGAGTAACCCGTGGTTGTCCTGCGATTGCCCCGGTGGTTTTCCCGATGATTGTCCTGGCGGTTATGCCAGCTCAAAGCGGCTGTCCCGCGGTTGTCCCGTGGTTGTCCTATGGTTGTTCCCCGTTTGTTCCGCGGTTATCCCGCGGTCGTATTCGTGGTTGTCCCGCAGCTGTCCGTCGAACGTCCCGCAGTTTCCACATGCTTGTTGCGTGATGTGCCTTTGGTTGTCCTCTGTTGTCCCTGGATTGTCCCATGATTGTCCCAACGTGGATGTCCCACATTTAGTGACTCGCCATTATTTTCAAACGTTTGATACGTAGATCGTTCATTCATAATTCCGTGATGCGGATTATTGTTGTTGTTGTTGGTGTTGTTGTTGCTAGTGGTGTTTGTTATTTGTTGTTGTTGGTGGTGGTGGTGGTGGTGGTGCTTGTTGTTTGTTGTTTGTTGTTTGGCGTCGTCCCACCCGCGACCCACGCCGCGACCCACTCGCGATCCACCCGCGATCCGCCCCGCGACACACCCGCGACCCACCAGCGACCCACCCCGCGACCCGCCCACGACCCACCCGCGACCCACCCGCGACCCCGCGAGGCGTCCTATCTCCTCTTGCCAACCAGCAAAACACGGCGAGAACGCTTGCCGCGAACCTAGCGCAGATGCCGAGGCTCGCGAGGAGGTTGTCCTGCTGCAGGGACGCAACCTCATGGCAGGCCGAACAAGAGCAGGTCGGGCAGACAGGGCAAGTCGCCACCTGCAGGTCATTTGGCCCACAGCGCGCCAGCTGCTCCCAGAGGACCTCCAGCACCCCAGCGCCAGGCTCGGGCCCGCTGACGTCGCAGTGGCAGGAGAGGTCATGCGGCCCGCTGCTCCAAAAACGCTCAGGACTCAGCGGGCTGCCGCCTGCATGCGCCGCCGGCGAGATGAACAGGTGCTTTCAGAAATACACCGCACTCGGCAGTCGCGGATAAGAGTGAGCGAGCAGCGGGGACGTCTGCAGACCGCGAGGCCCTGAAGAGGCCCGGAAGAGGCCCGCGAGTTTACCACGAGCCCGCCGCTGGCGCCGATTTTCTGTTGGAGCAATGTGGGTGGGTCGCGGGGTGGGTCGCGGGTGGGTCGCAGGCCGGGTCGCAGGCCGGGTCGCAGGCCGGGTCGCAGGCCGGGTCGCGGGTGGATCGCGGGTTGGGGTTTGGGCCCGCCACCGGCGCGCCTGCCGCGGGATGTCCCTGGGGGCGGGGCCCCTGCATGCGGCTGTGGCCGCGGTTCTGGGCGCGCCGCGATAGCCGGGGCCAGCGCCCGCAGGAGCCACAGGGGGCCCTGCCAGACGAGGGCGTTCGGCCACGCGCAGATACGGTTGAGTCGGGCACGTCCCTCTTCAGGAGGAAAATTTCAAAATAGCTCCAAAATAGTGTGGGGACGATTTTTGGCCAATTTTTGGAGGGAGCATGTTTTGAATATTTCTTATTGTTCGTCCAAAATCCGCCTGTAAGGGGACAGGGTAAGGGGAGAGGGGGGAATTTCTTAGAAGCACCCCTGCTTCTTAGAAGGCGCGGGCCTTGTCTGTAGATGGAAGGCGGGGGCCTTCCAACAAGCAGCCTCTTTCTCGGAAGCCTTCCCCCCTCCCCCTTACCCCCTTGGCGCAGAGGAGGCAAGAGGGGGGGAGAGGAGGTGTTGCTGCTTGCTGCAGATGGCTGCCAGGCAAGCCTCTGAAGATGTTGACGGGCTGACTGAAAGAGAGGGCGAAAGCCCCGCAAAGGGAGGCGTGCCACCAACCGCAAGCGCAGAGACGACTTCGAGCCTGACGCGCCGCGCGTGGCAGACGTTGCGCCAAGGCGTCGGTGGAAATTTGCTGGGATAGGCGGGTAGTGGAGAGGGTATAAGAGGAGGGGATAACATGAGCACAATAACACGCAGCCCCTTACAGTAGGTTGTGGTCAAGTAGAAGACCTATCGACGTGTTCTCAAAGACCTGCGGACCTGCTACTCTCAAACACCCCAAGACGCAAAGGGGCTTGACGTGGCAACCTCCGTTGTCACCAGACGGAAAGGGGACTTCGATGGATTCCGGTTCCGATTCGATTCGGTTTCGGACTCCGATTTGAGTTCTGATTTCTCACTGGAGGTTTGGGCTGCCGATTTGGGCTGTCGATTTCCGCCGATCCGATTCACTTCGATCACCGATCCGATTTATCGGGCTGATTATGGGCTCGCCTGTCCTCCTCCTCCTCCTCCTCCTCCCTCCCCCCCCCCTCCCCCTCCTCCACCTCCCTCCTCCTCCTCCTCCTCCTCCTCCTCCTCCTCCTCCTCCTCCTCCTCCTCCTCCTCCTCCTCCTCCTCCTCCTCCTCCTCCATCCCCCGAGGCCCCTGCGACCAGTGGGGCCATCGCGGCAGAGCCAGCGCGGCATCTGGAGCATCGTCCCGAGCCCGCGGCGCAGGAGGAGGCCCCAGCAGGGGAGGGGGAGGGGGCTGCTGCCAACAGGTGGGGGGAAGGGTGGAGGGTTTCTCCGAAGGGCTTAGGCGACCCGTCCTCCTCCTCCTCCTCCTCCTCCTCCTCCTCCTCCTCCTCCTCCTCTCCTCCTCCTCCTCCTCCTCTTCCTCCTCCTCCTCCTCCTCCTCCTCCTCCTCCTCCTCGGGTCGCCTACGGCCCCGGGGGAAACCATGCAGGGAAGGGTGGTGTTCCTTTCTTCTGCTGGTCACACATTGAGTTCAATGCCCTTCGTTTCGGCTCGTGAGCCCATGGGCATGCTCTTGAACGCGAAGGCCACGCCCGAACGGTGAGGGTTCAGGCCGTTCAGGCAGGCCGAGCTGCTCGCGAGTGGTTTTTACATGGCCGTAGCGACTGGAAGCCTCCAAGGTGCGCTTGGCTCGTCCAGTCGAGTCCACGTGGGGAGTTGGTGGAGCACCGCCGAGCTGTGATGATCAAGGGCGCCATATACCAAAAACATCGCAGCAACCGAGACAATTGTGGCGCCGTCTCGGGTTTCGAGCGCCGAAGTGTTCTTGACGGGTCTGGCGATGACCTCGGGGATTCAGGAGCGAAAGAAGGACGTACACGTACATGAATCCACGTTGGTTTCGAGAGTTCGCATTGCGCGATTGTTCGTATCACGCGGCTGGTCTCGTGGGTCAAGGGGCCGTGTTCATGTACATAGTTGGGCGCGTACGTCCTTTGTGGGCTCCCTAGGGATGGGGTCCCGCCCGCCAGCCAGATCACCAACCTTGTCGCTCGTGACGTCCACATGCTTGTGCATGTGGCGCACACAAACGTGCGCCTCTGGCGCGCGTGGGCTTGCGCGCGCGCGTAGGCCGACGATTCCCAGAGGCCGATGGGGAATCACAGCGAGATGGTCAAGGTGTCGGCCGGCCCCCCCAGGCAATCCATGCCATCGCAATGAAAAACAATTTCTGACACAATGTGCTTGTAACCGATGAAGTTCCCTACCCTCAGGACTTGGTCAAGGCAGTGATTCGATGAGCAACCCAAGGCCAGGAAGTCCCATGCTGTCTCTCCACTCCCTCCCTTCTCCCCCTCACTGCTGCCTGGACCCCCTCTTCTTCCACCTGCAGGGAGCGTGCATTTGTCTGCGGACTAAGGGCGGCGAGATGAAGCCAACGAGCTCTTAAGCTAAGACTGCGCATCGTTTGCTCCGCCTAGGTCTTTCGAGGAGGACGTGTCGGCAGACTTCTGGGCCCGATCGCGGCCACGGAGCGAACAGCACGTGCACGCTCGCATGCACACCTGCCAGGCGCGCAGCACCGTCGCACAGTTTTCCGCGCCCAGGGGCGGTCGCCCGTGCCAGGGCGCCGCCTTCGGCTCGATTTGGGGACCCAGGAGGCCCAAGACGGGCCTGAAGACTTTCGCCAGAGGCCGCAGGATGTGCTTTGCCCCTCGAGGTCGGCGCGCTTCGCCTCGGCGAGAGCCCCGCTCGGGGTGTCGGGGTCGGTCCCGTGGTCCGCTGCGGGCCTCCCCCGTTCTGCCTGCCCCTCCTCTTGCCCCCCCTCGTGTTGCGCCCCCCGCCCCGCGCGCGGCACTTGTGCTCAGGGCAAGCGGCTGGGATACCCAGGGCCGTCGATCTTCGTGCCGTTCCAGGGCGTGTGCCGGCGATGTTGGCTCGGCATCTGCGCTCGAGGTGCGGATCTGTGCGCGGCACGTGCCCCGCATGGGCAGGCGTGGTCGACATCGGAGCGTGCGCTGATCTAGTGGCGTGTGCACGTGGTGCGGCCATGTGCGGGGGCATGCCCTGAGCTTTCCACTAGCATTTTGGCTCCGCCCCCGTCCGTGAGCGCTTTGCGACTGTACTCGCATGTGCGTGGCGTGCGCGGAAACCGCTTGTGCAGCATGTATGAGCAGCTCAGCAGCGCTACGTACATCGGGCGATACGCGAGGTGCCCACACCGCAGCCGTTTGCCCCGGCGCTGCTCTCGCAAGCCCGCACATGGCGCCGCACATGCCCACACATGTCACCGTTCGTGGCCGCGCGGCTACACAGGGCCGCGCGGGGCCGCACAGGCTTGCACAGTTCCGCACAGCAGGCCTCCGCCCCGCACTTCCGCACATGGCCGCACACGCCGTAGCGGACGACGGCACATGCCCGCACACGGCGCCGCTCGTGGCCGCGAGGGGGTGCACGGCCACGCGCGGCCGCACATGCTCGCACAGCGCCGCAATGGGCAGAACGAGGGGGAGAAGGGGAGGAGGAGAAATACGCAGATGAGGAGGAGGAGGACAGAAAAAACAGGAAGAGGAGGAGGAGGAGCAGGAGGAGGAGGAGGAGGAGGAGGAGGAGAAGGAGGGCAGGGAGGGCGGCGTCCGACGGACTCTTGCGACTTCAGCTCGTCAGCTCGTCATCGCCAGGAGGAGGAGTTGGAAGAGGAGGAGGAGGAGGAGGAGGAGGAGGAGGAGGAGGAGGAGGAGGAGCCCAGCGTTTCCGTCCCTCGCAGCCATTTGCCCTTCCCCCATGCAGAAGTGCACGGCGAGGCGCCGCGAGCTATGCAAATACAGCGCCGGCATGTGCCAATCATGAAGTTGGCATGTGCGACACCGGGATTCCCGGGCGGCGCCCGCGGGCCCCCAGTCGCCCGCCATTGATTTGCTCGCTCGCTCGTGGCATTTCTCGTGGAGGCGCTGTCCAGGTCTGGTTCGGCAGGGCGATGTTGCAAGTGCTGTTTCTGCGGGAGTATGGCGCGCGCGGCCCTGTGCGCGCATGGCGTGGCTTCCTGGCCAGCGACCTCGTTGGCATGGATGGTGGAGGTGCATCGTACGTGCGGGCGTGTGCAGGGAGGCTGCGGTTTCAACGCTGCCCTACACAGATGCGCACAGGTTGGCGAGCACGCAGCGTGCGGCACGTGAGCAGAGAAAACGCAAAATACACTCACTCGCTGGGCCAAGGACCCACTCATATGCAGCTGTGAGTACCGCATCCGTGAGTATCGTCTTCGGTGGAGCTCCCTTTTGGCCACGAGCGCTGTACTACGTGGCGCGGGACGCATACGAACACCGCCACTGGGACCCTCGGTGGAGTTGCCCAGGAGGCCACGGGACGCCGTACTGGGTGGGGGAGACGCAGCCACTCGGGCCTTCGGTGGAGCTCCCTATGGGGCCACGGTAACACGAAACGCCGTGCTGGGTGATGCGGGACGCATGCGGTCACAGCCAGTGGGGCTTTCGGTGGAGCTCCCTGTGGGGCCATGAAACGCCGACGTGGGTGGCGCGGGACGCATGCGTTCACAGCCACGGCCTTCGGTGAGCGAAGCGCCGTACTGGGTGGCGCGGGACGCCTGTGATCACAGCCGCTCGGGCCTTCGGTGGAGCCCTCCATGGGGCCACAAAGCGCCGTGCTGGTTAGCGCGAAACGCATGCGTACACAACCACAGGGGCCTTCGGTGGAGCTACCCATCGGGCCACGGAGCGCCGTTCTGGGTGGCGCGGGACGCATGTGATCACAGCCGCTGCGGCTTTCGGCCTCCGGTAGTTCCGATTGTAGCACCAGGGTTCAGAACATGGCACTCCACAGAGACCGACATGCCATGTTCGAGCAGCAGCTGCACGAGAGCCCCCTCGATGAGAGAGTCCTTCCCGCGTTCCCGGGTTTACCATCCTTGGGCAGGATGCTCGAGATGCTACCTTCGGCTTGCGCGGGCCACAAAGAGGATTTCGATGCTGTCATTTGTGTGTATATATATATACACACCTCTTGTTGCGATACGTCCACCGACAACGTGGCCGAACCAGTGTTGGTGTTTGTTGGTGCGAGGCCGCGCAGAAGTGATATGATGATGCAGCCGACGAGATTGGCATGCAGGTTAATGAGGCGAGCCGCGTGCGGGACGCTGGCATCACAGAAAAAATCGTTTCAGTTGTCCAGAGGGTCCGAGAACCTAACGAGCTCTAGCGCACGATTCGGGTAGACGCTGGCCCGAGCATCAACGAGGTCTTCGCCGAACCAAGAGACCCAGGACCCTCCAACGAACGCTCGCAAGACGATAGCGAAAAGTAGAGCACAGCATGGCACCGCTGCTCGCTTCGCCTCGGCACAAGGCATCACGAACTTCGTCGGGAGCAATTCCGCTGGTATCGCCCGCCACGCCTTCCCACCGTGGAGGCAAGTATCAGGAAGCCACAGCGCGAAGGGAGGCCGCGCCAAGATCGGCCTAGAGCACAGAAGCGCAGACCGCTGCTGAACGCGCTTCTCTGATCGCTGGGAACGCACGCAGGTGCGGCGTCGTGGCCCCGCTACCCTCAAGACAGCGACCAGGGAACGCTGCGATTGCCCATTCGCGTTGGCGGAGTAGCGCCTCGACACGATGCGCCCGCGGCGAAAGCGCCCTTTGCCATCGGGCAGCGGGCCTCGCAGCGCGACGTGCCCAGGTTGCTCAGCCCCGCCCCGCGAGGATTTCAAAACGCACAGGTTCGACCTCGATCAGGTTCGGACTGAGCTCGAGCAAATGGGTCCAAGCTTCCTGAACGTCGTCGCTGGCGAGCGCAACGTGTACCGTGGAACCCAGACTGTCCGGGGTAACGCTGTAGCCGAGAAGAAGGTTCTCATGTGTTAGTTCACCGCAAAGACGGACAAGGATGGTCGTCTGTGCGCCACCGTGTGCGACCGATGGGATACTGGTTGCCCGCAGTGGCAAGCGTCGCAAAAACTCCGCGCATTTCGACGCGGCAGACCTCGCATCTGATGAGCAGCGGGGTAGGCTATACTCGGGCGATCGACCCTGATCTGCCGGAGTGGCTCGGTGGCCCTAAGTTTTGGGCTGACGAACCAGTGCCGACTGACATGGAGACGCGTACTGCTCGCGGCCACATCGCCGCGCGCTGCTCGGCCAGCTAGGCGGGCGCCATGGGCGCATCATGGCGGCGTTTCGGGATCCGCAGCACGGGACCCAACTGCTTCCGACCACCGGCTGGTCCTCCTCCGAAGGCGAGGAGCAGGTCCAGCAGGGCCAAGGGTGGAGAACCCAGCGCACCTAAGAACGCTCCGTGGAGCTACGAACGGTAGGCAGAGCAGTGCAGCGACAGCCGTCCCCCGCGAAAGCTGCGACGCACGACTGAGTTTTCCTGCGACAGTCCGCTGGTGTCGGCTCAGCATGGGGAGCGTTGCCCCCAAGCCCACGGATCGAAACGGCGCCCGTGGAACGAGACTCTTGGTACCGGCGTGGCGGAGTGTCCGCTGAGCCCCCTGCGCCCGCCTGTATAGTCATCACCAGCCTTGAACTTATCCCTATCCCTAAGATTGACACGCCTAAAGGAGATGATGATCTTAGGGATGCGCCCTCAAAAAATAAGGGATTTCCTAAGAATGGCATCGTGACGAGGACATGCCCAGCTTAGGGATAGGGATATGTTCCAGGCTGGTAAAGTCAGGGGCCGCCCGCAGCCGACCGGCAGCCCCAGCCGACCAGGCGGGTCTTCTCCGCCAAAAGGGTCCCGCCCTGCAGAGGGTCGCGGCACCGGGGGCACGATGGGCACGGTGGCCAGGGACAGAGGAATTCGCAGCAGGGTGACGCGTCGCGTGGTCCTCTGGGAGTTCTCGTCCTGTCCTCTCTTGTCCCCACCCAGTTGTGCCTAATTGGTAATTCGGCGCGCCTCCCCTCCCCCCTCCTCCTCCCTCCCTCCTCAGCCGCGGGGCGCCCTGGTCGCATGGTTAAAAAAAGTGTTGTACGTTCGCCCTGTGGCCGATGGACTTGCACTTGCACCTTCTCCCTTGTCGCGGCCATCGTGATTTCGTGCGCTCCGAAGCGCAACGTCCGCATGTGGAACGAACGCCGCTGAATGCGAGCATCCACAGGCCGAAGTATGTCAACGCTGTGAACATTACCGGGAACTGGAACATATACATTACCAGTGGCGGGCTGTTTTTCAATCCCAGGACTTCTTGAGGGTCGAGGACGACGCTGGGGTGGTGTGGTATAAACTTTTTTGCCCGATGTTCCGAGGAAGCAACGAACAATGTATACACCAGGGTCCCGTATTCACCAGGATCCGCTCTCCAGTGCAAATTCCAATGCAGGGCCCGAAGAAGCGTCGGTGTATAGAGTTCGATTACCTACATTACGAATTTGGTGCCGCGGATCTTGTGATCTCGGCCCGCACGGTCGCCACGCCTACGAGCGGGGCGTCTTCTGCTGCCCTTCCCCACTCCAAAGATTTGCGCCTCTGTTCTTTTTGTCACAGGGTTTCCTCCCTCCTCCTTTTCTCGGGCGGGGTCCTAGTGCTAAATCCGAACAAGAGAGCCTTCGGCTGGGGTTCATAGGCAGTGTGTATGTGCATGTGTATGTGCATGTGCATGTGCATGTGCGTGTGCATGTGTGTATGTGTGTGTGTGAATGTGTGTGTGTGTGTGTGCGTGCGTGCGTGCGTGCGTGCGTGCGTGCGTGCGTGCGTGTGTGTGTGTGTGTTTGTGTGCGTGTGTATGTGCGTGTGTGTGTGTGTGGCTGTGGCTGCGTCTGCGTCTGTGTCTGTGTCAGTGTCAGTGATGCGTATGTGTGTTTAACCTCTCGAAGACCCCGACTGGGGTTTCAGGGTCGGTCCCGTGGTCCGTCTTGGGCCTTCCCCGTTCCACCCGCCTCCTCCCCCTCCTCATGCTGTCGCCGCAGGAAGGTGGGGGGGGGGCGCCGCCCCGCGCGCAGCATTTGTGCTCGCGGCGAGCGCCTGTGATAAACAGGTTGGTTTGTCTTGTATCTCTCTGTCTCTCTCTGCCGTCGTCGACTTAAGGATCGATTGCGAACGGCTCGGTTGTTGCGTTGAGTTTTCGAGCGTGCCGACCTCGTCGCCAAGGCTGCTTTCAATCCGAATGCTGGAACCTGGCCGCCTTCGAAGGCGAGGCAGGGCCAACAAATCGAAGGAGTCAACGTTGGCCCGAAGGTTGGAGTCACCCCGATCTCAAGAAAACAGCTGGAGGTTAATTGGAGCATGCGTGCACGACGTGGCGCAAAGAGCTCGGCATGCGCACGTAGGTGTCGCAACTGCCTTGCCCCCACCGCCTCCTCCTCCTCTCCTCCTCCTCCTCCCCTCCTCCTCCCTCCCTCCTCCTCCTCCTCCCCCTCCCTCCTCCTCCTCCTCCTCTCTCCTCCTCCTCCCCTCCTCCTCCTCCTCCTCCTCCTCCTCCTCCTCCTCCTCCTCCTCCTCCCTCCTCCTCCCCCTCCCCTCCTCCTCCTCCTCCTCCTCCTCCTCCTCCTCCTCCTCTCCTCCTCCTCCTCCTCCTCTCTCCTCCTCCTCCTCCTCCTCCTCCTCCTCCTCCTCCTCCTCCTCCTCCTCCTCCTCCTCCTCCTCCTCCCCCTCCTCCTCCTCCTCCTCCTTCTCCTCCTCCCCGCGGCCACCGCAGGCCTCGCCGCGCTGCGTGCTGGGCCGCAGGGGCCCGCCCTGCGCGGCCGACGACGCGTGCGCGGCCCTGGGGGGCTGCCTGCGCTGCGCGCGCTCCGGGCACTGCACGGCCGCTCGCTCGGAGGGGGGGCCCGCCTCTCGCGGACGGCGGCCGGCCACCTGCCGCGGAGGCCGTTCGCAGCGCCACCGGGGCGGGCTCTTAGCGACGGGTGCTGCGGCAGCGCGCGGGAGGGCGGCAGGAGAGTGGCAGGAAAGCGCCGAGCTCGTGCAGCCATCGAAGTCCCCGTCCGCGGAATACCCACCAGGGTGGCGCTGAGGCATACGAGCTGGGGGTTGCCGAAAGTTCGGTGGATCTAGGCGTTTCAGGGGGCCGCGACGAGCTCGGTCAAATCCAGGGCCCCGAACCCGAGACCCTCTCGCTCTTGGGTCTCGCCCATGCGAGCGACGCCGACGTCGAGAATGTATGGCCGCGCGGACGTGCCGCGGCTGGTCTGGGCGAGAGCTGGGTGCACATGCGGCAGCACGTCGACCCCGTCGCGGACGGTTGCGACGGCCTTCAAGGGTCTGTATGTGAATCCAACCCATTGTTTTGTGTTCCAGCTTCTCGCGCGATTATGGATCGGCGTCAGGTAATCGTTATGGGGATTCCCCATTCCTGCTGTCAGTCGTTGCTGGAAACGAGCGATGGACGCTTCGGGGAACGCACCATCCCTCACAAATATCTTTGACAGTGGTCGCTCGATGGAGGGTCGACGACTTCAGCCTGTTGTGCGTGATCCCGCTTTGACTCTGGCTATCAGCAGTCGTTCGTTCCGCTCCGTTGAGCATCGAATTCTCCCCGATCTCATGATTGGATGAGGAGAAGTAGCAGCAGCACCATCAGGAGCAGAAGGAGGACCATGATGACAGGAAAAAGAAAAGTGAAGGGAATGGTGAGTAAGGGGGCTACGCTGAAGATGTCCTGTGCATTCTGCCAGTGAATCGAAGGTCACGTTGATTATACAGCCGGCGCGCATTATCTCCCAGTTGGTGCAGCCATTGCCGTTCAGAATGTTAAATCGCAGCAGTACTAGGGTGCTTCCGATCACAATACCGCGAAGAAGCGAGCTAGGTCTGAGCGCGGTTCCATTCAAGAAGAACCGCCTTGGGGTCATGACCAGGAGCGTTCGAGGACGAACGGTGGAGAAGGCAGGAGAACAATAGCCACAAGCAGTAGGCATTAGAAAGCGCAGAAGCTGCGTCCCCCGAAAACGGGAGGCAGAAACCAGGAATGCATTACCGGTTCTACACAGAGCCGCCGTAACAGGGACGTGTCTTGCCGACTCCTCTGTTACATCGGTAGGGGCACGGCAGTTTGCAGCAGTTCGGCGACAAGCGACGGACACGCGGAATAGCAGCCAAGTAGACAGCCAGCCCAGAGAGAATAGGCGCGGATGGTTTGAATGTCAGCGGGGTCTTTGCGGCGCATTTGGACAAACAATGTGATGGACATGATCGAGAACACGGGAATGACGGATGCGTCATGATCTGTTGTGCGGGAGACTTACCATTAGCAAAGTCAGTTGACACTCGAATGGTACATAACCTCCTACACCAGCGCTCCGAAAGCTCAAGCCGTCTGGAGATGCAGGGCGCCGCGCCGTGCAAATGAAAATTGGTGGAGTGCCGCAATTAGGAAGCCAAGGGAAGTCGATTGTAGCCGCGTGGTCCAGAGGGTTACCGAAGGCTCTCCCAGTCAACGGATGCCCGAGCAACGCGCTCGCGGCCGAGCAGGGCATTCAAGGATGTTGTTGATAAAGACAACCTCGGCAGTGCGCTTTTGGCAGGAGGCTGGTGCACACCAAGGCCGAGACCTTCTGACACATACGCATGTGGATTTGGTGCGACACCGAGTGGCTTACATTGTAAGTGGGCGCCATGTCTTCCCTCGCCGCCACAACCCCTGGCCCCGCGCCATCCCCTTGCCGGTCTTCTTCGAGCTGTGTGTTGCTCATCGTTGGTGTGCGAGGCACAAGAGGCCAAAGCCCGTAGAGGATGGGAGCGTTTGCAGTATAAGGGGCAGCAGAGGGTTCAGCAAGGACAGATTTCCGACCTGCACCCTTATCATCACGGAAGTTCTGGATGTGTCTGGTGTGTGCTGCGTCGGTCCAGAACATAAAGTCGAGACGCTGCAACAAGAACCACCTGCTCTCGGGAGGGGCTCTGGTGCTCGGGCCGCTCGCTGGATCCAGGTCGGGGGGGCCTACTTGTTCGTGGCCGAGGCTCGCCGTGGCCAGAATTGTCCCGGTCGTTCCTCATTCGGCGTTCCTGGTTGTAGCACGGTGACTGTACACGTGCACAGAGCATGCTTGACGTAGCCTTGAAGTGCACAGCAGGATGTGAACAAACGTTGCCCTCCACGTTTTTAACTCCGCTGGCGATGTGACACAATAGTCGAGATCCCAGTGTTCCACGCGTGCACGCACACCAAGGTTCACGGCAGGGGGCTGACGCCCCCCATGCCCGATGCGAGGCACTCTTTTGCGAATATTTCGATAGGCACTCGTATCATCCCGCTCTCCTTGCCTCAACGCGACGTTGCCTCGTTATGGCCCATGTCGAACTTTCGTTTCCGTGCGGTAGATCATCGTTGCTTGCCAGTTTGCTTCGTCTGGAAGCTCCTCCCTGCATGGAAACAGCTACGGTCCCATATGGAAAGATTCAAGTTTGTCTTGGGCCAGCGTGCCTTCCCCAGCTTCTGTGCGATCACCCGCACATGCACGTAATGTTTTTCGAGAGGTTGGGTCAGCGTCGGCGTATGTAGCAGCGTGTCATAAGTCGGACCCAGGTTTCTTTAGCGAGTGTGCTCTCAGTCGAAGCTGCGCAGTAGCGATAGCGCACGACACGACGAGAAACGTGCGTAGAGGGAGGGAGGACATGGTGGACGGTCGGAACTGACCAGAAGGAGGATTCTGAGTGGGAGGATGACTGTTGACTAGGGCACGAGCCGACGTACAATATGGCTCTCAGTATAAGGAGCAGGGGCTTGAGCAGGACGAGGATGACGGGGCAGGAAGAGAGGGAGGGCAGGGCCAGTGCACACCAAGGCCGAGCCCCTGGGTCGCTGAGCCTCTGGGCCGCGGAGCCGTCGACAATCTCCTCGGCGCCGGTGACCAACTGGCCCTACGCGCTTAGGGGTCCCCGTGGCGCCTCGGCCCCCCCGCGCTCGTGGGCGCATACGCTGCCCGTGTTTGCCCCGGCCTTCGGGCGCCATGGTGAGAAGCGCGGCGGGCATGTCCTGAAAGTGTATTTGTATGTGTGCGTGGCGCGGGCGTCTGTGTGCGTATCTGCGCCACGTCGCTGCGCGCGAGGCCGCGACCGCTCAGGAGGAGGAGGAGGAGGAGGAGGAGGAGGAGGAGGAGGAGGAGGAGGAGGAAGCGCAGGAGAAGGGGAAGGAGGAGGCTCCAGAGCCTCTGGCGAGGGAGGAGAATGGAGAGGAGGAGGAGGAGAGGGAGGAGGAGGAAGAGGGCAAGAAGCTCCTGCCAGGTTCTCATGATCGCGGAGCCCGTGGTTCGCCCCACGGCTTGAAACGCGCGGGGTTGATCACCACCACCCTCTCCCTCCCTGGGCCTCCCAATACTTCTGCTGGGCAAGCAAATCAAATCCAGCCGCCAGACATGATTTTTCAATCGTCTGCCGTCACCGTCGTCGTCGTCGTCGTCGTCGTCGTCGTCGTCGTCGTCGACTACAGCGGCCCTACGCAGGACCCTCCCCCATAGGGCATCCGCTCCGAAGACAGTAGTCGTCGTCGCCGCCGTCGTCGGTGTCGTCGTCCGTCGTCCTCGTCCTCGTCTCCATCCTCGGTCATCCTTGTCCTTGTCGTCGTCGTCATCGTCGTCGACGTCGACGTCAACGTCGTCAGCGATCACAGCTGGCCTGCGCAGCATCACCCCCACCATTCCCCCCACCCCATAGGGCATCCGCAGTGCGTCGTCATCGTCGCCGTCGTCGTCCTTCGTCGTTCTCGTCCCTCGTCCTCATCCTCGTCCTCGTCGTCGCCGTCGTCGTCGACGTCGTCTTTGTCGTCGTCGTCTCGACTACAGCGGCCCCCCCCCCGCCCACAGGGCATCCGCAGAGCGTCGTCGTCCTGGTCCTCGTCCTCGTCCTCGTCATGATCCTCATCCTCATCTTCGTCGTCGTCGCCGTCGTCGTCCAGTCTGATGTCGTCGTCCTCGCCCTCGCCTTCGTCCTCATCCTCGTTCTCGTCTTTCGTCGTCGTCGTCATCGCCGTCGTCGTCGTCGTCGTCCGTCGTCGGCGTCGTCGTCCGTCGTCCCTCGTCCTCGTCCTCATCCTCGTCCTCGTCGTCGCCGTCGTCGTCGACTACAGCGGGCCTGCGCAGCACCCCCCCCCACCATAGAGCATCCGCAATGAGTCGTTGTCGTCGTCATCCGACGTTGTCCTCGTCCTCGTCCTCATCCTTCGTCTGCGTCGTCTTCTGCGTGGTCCTTCTGGTCGGCGCAGTCGTCCGTCGTCGTCGTCCTCGTCGTCGTCCTCAACGTCGTCGTCGTCGCCGTCGTCGCCGTAGTCGTCGTCGACCACAGCGGGCCTACGCAGCGCCACCCGTGGGGCATCCGCATTGCGTCGGCGTCGTCGTCGTCGTTGTCTTCGCCGTCGTCGTTCGTCGCCCCTCGTCCTCGTCCTCGTGTTCGTCCTCTTTTTCCACCATGATTTTGTATTCGTCTGCCCCCCAGCATGTTCAGCCCTCGTCATCGTCGTCGTTGTCGTCGTCTTGTTCGTCCTCCCTGTGGTTGGCGCAGTCGTCCTCGCGGAGGACTGTGGCAGTTGGGAAGAAGAGGAGGAGGAGAAGGAACAACAGGAGGGGGAGGAGCAGGAGGAGCAGGAGGAGCAGGAGGAGCAGGAGGAGCAGGAGGAGGTGGAAGCGGTGCAGGAGGAGGAGGAGGAGGAGGAGGAGGAGGAGGAGGAGGAGGAGGAGGAGAATGAGGAGGAAGAGTAGGAAGAGGAGGAGGGGGAGGGGAGGGAGGAAGAGGAGGACGTCAGAACATCTCATGCTTCAAGGGTCTGGTTCGCAAGCTTTTGTTGGCCTCGAGGGACCCCCCGGGCCCCCGAGACAGCCCGCGATTGTCCGCCCTCCGTGGGCCTCCTTTCCCCCTCCCTTCTTGTGGGGGCAGCCAGGCCGGCCAACTTATGTTTTACGTATTCGTCCGCCCCAGAATGTTATATTCACCGCTTGCTCCCATGAGCTCGGCGCAGCATTTGTCTCCCTGAGATGGCCGTGGCTGCAGCCGCAGCAGCGATACCGAACCCAGGCCCAGCAGACCCCGTCTGTGATGTGACCTGAAACCGCGGCCCGAGAGAGTGGGTACAACCTGAGCACGAACCGATTTGCGGAACGGTGCAAAACCTATAACGACAATGGAGATGCCAGATACGTTACCACCGCCTTCTAAGCCAACCACGTATGCATGGTGCGAGGCTACTTGTCGAGCGCATCGCCCCACTTGGTACCAAGACGGCTGACGATAATGAGTCGTACACGATGCTACATATGTGTTGCGATACGAACGCGTCTTCTGATATCGGTCATCAAGCTCAATGCATTGCGAAGGACAGTTCGACAATTTGAATGAGCGCATTCAGATTGAACGCCAACGTCACGCGAACGCCTCGGTGCACGTTGCCAATTTCCTCGAGGATATACAGTCCACTGGGCGCACGAGGGCCTGAGGAGGTGGAAGCAAACCCGTGAGCGAGCACAAAGCACTTCAACAGTTAACGATGTCTTCAGGTGACCAGACCAAGTCCACGGAGCGGAGCGAGAAGTTTCAGAACGCGTTCTCCCACATGCAGCCCGGTTCATGGAAAACCCTGGGAGATTTAGACAACAATCTCGAAACCATGGATGGGGCGTTGCCCGATGAAGAAGAGGAATATTGGATGATAATTACGAACGGGAGGTCAGCCCTGAGCGAATCCACAGAAACGTCATCCACCATGACATGCGAACTCGACCACGACGAGTGCGCGAACTTGGATGAGGACCTGTTGTCTTGGTTGAGTGACAAATTTGAAGAGGCGGAATAACGGGGAAAAGCTCGCGGGTTTTCACGAGGGATGCGGCGCAATGGCGCGCCAGGAAATATATGATTGGTACTGGGCCGCTACTGGAGTCGAACTGTCGCACAACATGAACCCGACCGCAAATCCTGAAAGACCAAAGAAGGTAAACGACTTTGCGAAACAGCTGAACCAGATGGGTGCAAAGGTAGAGCCCCTTGAGAGGTACTGGAGTGCATGCTCGTTGCCTTTTTCCAGCCCGATCGCGGCGCTGAGGATCATCATGACCCACGCAGGTGGTTGGTTTGACGACTGGCAGTAGTGCCTTTTTCAAGACACTAGAGTCGCTCGACATTGACACCTACCGCAAACTCTTCATAAAGCGTAAAGATTGGGCCAGAAAGAAAGGCTCGACGCCGACGCGAAGAACAACGTCTCCATGGAGACAGACCAAGTTTAATTTGGAGCGGGGTGCGAGCGCGAACGAGGAGTCCGGTTACCGTGACGACGGTGGACTTTGGTGGATTTGGAATGGAGGAGACGCGAGTGTGAGCGGCGACGCGAACGAAGTAAGCAAGGGTACTGACAAATTCAGAGCGAAACGCCACAGCCACAATGTGAATCTCGAGTCCAACGCGCGCCGCCTTCTGCAAGCTACAAGACTCGAGCTCGAAACGGCTTGGGCCGGGAACCGCGGGGGAAAAGGCTCGACTACGCGTTGGGGCTATGTGAGGCTCAGAGGAATCATGGGTTATAGGTTTTCTTCGAATATCCTGCGGGTGCCTCAATTTGGACCGCGTCGCCAATGCCGACCGAGCACGCGTAAGCGCGACGACGCCCAGGCGCGCGATGGCGACCTGCGCTGTCATAATTCTACGCAGTCGTCAAGATAAGCGGATGGGCACGCGAAGAAACGCGCGCGGCCCATGGCGCACGTCTCCTACATCCGAAGAGCGCCCAGTGCAGATAATCAAGTTCAGCACCGAAATGGCGAGTTATACGAGGAGGCCAGCCGTATAAACGCACCTTCTTTGCCGAGCTTTACTTGAGGGCCTAGTTGAACAGATAACGGCCGATGACCGCATTGGGTGGTCTGCAAGAATTTGCCAGCCCAAGGAAATTTGGGCCACTGAGAACGAGCCAGATGGAGGCGCAGAGGTTGGCGGGGTCGGGCACGGCCGAAATGAGCGCGCACGCGGGCCTGCATTAGCCTGGCCCGGGAAAGATCATTGCACATCGCGTCTTATGATTCCAGGATCTCCCGGGCCAGCGTGGAGCGCGCGCCTGCGCGGGGTCACTAAGGATATGGGCGCCGACCAGGCACTCGAAGAACGCGGAGGTTCGCGGAAAAGAAGCGGGGGGGGGAATTCAGCTCCGTGGCCATTTTGGCTCAAGTCCGTAGCGATTCGGCTCAGGACCTGGCCTTTCTGGCAAGGGGGAGAGACGGCCCCCGCTTGCATCCGCTCGTGTACCAGGTCAGACGAGGTCTCGGCATTTGCGAGCTCCTGTTGAAGCACTTCTCAAGACGATTACACCCAGAGTTCTCTTGCCCAGCCCATGGCCCCTGTTCCCAGTTGGCGCGGTGCGTGGAACAATGTCAACGGGGAGGGGACTGCAGCCCCTCCTCCGCCGCCGCCGCCGCCACCTCGAGCATCGACCTCTCGGCGCACAGCGTGCGGATGTCGGAAGAATGCGCTCTCGGCTCAGTGGCGTAAGCATTGCCATTCACTCTGCCTAGTATCCCTGCTGCTGTCCCTTGTGTGCAAGATGGCTATGGCGGTCAGTGGCCCCCTCCTCCTGGCTACTTCCTGGACAATGGCTCGCGCGGCCACTCCGACCTCTGGTTCGGCTACGGCAAGGGAGGCTGCCAGCCTGGTGGGCAGCCAGCTGGAGGTAGCGCTGGCCAAGGCCCCCCTCAGGCTGCTGGAGCTGGAGACGGCAAAGGTGGAGGAGGTGGACGCGGCAAGGGCCCCCCGCTGCCAGTTGGCCGCGTCCCAGCCCTGTCCAAGGACGAGGCCTCTCAGCTGGCGACGTTGCCAGACAAAGCAGGTTGCGCGGCCAGCGCCAAGAAGCACAGGGACCTGGCTAAGCATCTGGCGGCGCTGGGGCACCCTCCAGAAGTTGAGGTTCACCAGGCCTTGCAATCTCAGCACGCGGCGGTGCGCCGCGCCGAGAAGAAGTGCGAGGGCGACCTGGAGAGGCCCCTTCAGCAGCAGAAGCAAGTGCAGGATCAACAGGACAAAGTTCGTGAATCCAGGAAGGCGCTGGACGATGCTGACGCTGGGTGCCAGAAGGCGGTGGCCAAGCTCAACGAGTCGACCAAGGCTTCGACGAGTGCTGCTGCTGCCCCTGGCATGCCGCGCATCAAGATGGCCGACACCGCCAGCGGCAATGTGGTCTTCACGAAGTTCATCAAGCTGGGCGTCCTGGAGGCTTTTGATGAGGCGGGCGTGGAGGTGTCGACCGAGGATCGCGAGGAGCTCGCCAAGCGCTCGGCCGACTTCGCCTCGTCTATCAACGAGATGGCGGCGAAGCTCTTCGCGGGGGCGCTGGAGCAGTCCAAGGCGGTCACAGAGCAGCACCAGGCCCACATCGCCAGGAAGGCTGCCAAGAAGCGTCGAGGCAACGACGGTGAGGCAGCCCCTGGTAGTGGCCCGAGTGCGCCTAGAGCGTCACCTGGGCCACAGGCGGCTGCCATCCCTGTGCCTGACGCTGGCGAAGTCGAGCTCATCGATGGAGCTCCTGCTGCCACGCCCGCGGAGGCAAGTGAGCCCGCTGCAGCAGGTGATGTTCGTGAGAGGATCGATTCGGCACTGGCTTCAGGCGCTCCCCCCCCCTCGGCGGACGCCTGAGGGGGGGGGGGGGGTTGTTTGACTGAGGGCCCTGGATCTGGCCCGTACGCTTGCAGCATGTTCGATTCATTTAATTGTTTGGCTCCTCGGGTCTTCCCGATTGGGTCCAAGATTCGGCATGCTGGAAGTCGCCTTTTCAATGCCTTTTTGGGTCTCCCTGGAGTCGCCGGAACTAGGACCACCATGTTTTGGCCTGCCCCGCTCGCTCCTGGTGAAGTTATGGTGCCCCCCAGTCCTCTGGAGCCTTCGCAGGCCTCCTGCAGACCTCCCGAGGCCCCTCAGGCTCCCGACCCACGACCGCTTCTTGCTGCTCCTCTTAGGCTCGGACGAGCCTGGCCTGGAAGATATTTCGCTGGAAGTGGTCACCATCAACTGCAATCGCTGGGGCACCCTGAAAAGCTTCCTGGAGAGCTCCCCAGCCCATGTGGTCATTGCCCAAGAACACCGTCTTCGCTCCTGTGAAGAACTTGCTCAGGCCTCCAAGAGCCCGAAGGGTCGCGGTTGGCAGTCCTTGTGGGCCCCTGGTCTTCCTGGTGAAGGAGGCGGAGTTAGCTCCGGAGTTTCCGTGCTGGTCAGGGATGGCCTCGGCTTTCACAGGCATCCTGGCACGCTCGTGCTGGCGGATGGCCGCGCTATCGCAGTATTGATCCACGTGCCAGGGTGCACCTCTTTCTGTGTGGCGTCGATCTACCTGCACCACTCTCAAGGACTCTCGGACGGGAATGTGGACATCCTGCGCGAGGTTGGAACGTTTTTGGACCATCTCAGTTGCGATTTCATGCTTGCTGGGGGCTTCAATGTTTCCCTTGGGGTCCTGGGCCAAACGAACTTCTCGGAGCTCTTGGAGGCTGAAGTGGTTACCGCCTGTGGTCACACTCGCTTCCCCAGCCCGGGCCCGCCCGATGTGTTTGCTTGTTTTCGTTGTGTCCTAGAGTTTGAGCAAGTGCCATAAGGAAGTCCGAGTCGTCACCGAGGCTGGTTTGTCGCCACATCGCCCTGTGGCGGTCCGTTTCCATCGGTCTCTTGCCTCTCTTAAGGCCCCCGCCTTCCGCCGCCCTCCTGATCCCCCCCCGTTCCTCCCTTCGGGCCCGCCCCTTGCCCTGGCGATTGGAGTGAGGCTCTCAGTATGGCTGAACGTGCTCATCGTGTTGTTTTGGAAGATAACTTGGATGCCGCGAAGGACCTCATGACCCCTGGCTACCGTCTCTGGGCTAACTCTGCTGGGGCTGACTTAGCTAGGGTCCTGGGGGTCGACCTTAAAGCTAAGGGCGCCCGAGGTAAGCGTCCTTCTATGCACTGGAAGTCTGTTCTTCGACCTGGGGGGAACGAAAAAGATCCTAGCCTTAGGTCCATCGTGCGGCTTGCAGCGCAACTTCGAGCGCTACATGGATGGGGGCGGCTCGGCTCTCTCGTCGCACGCTGGCCGCAGTGCCCTGACGGGCTTGCAGTCGCCTCCGGACGACCTGGCCGCCAAGGTGCATTCGGACTGGCAGCATCTCTTTTCCGCTGGCGCTGGCTTAGCTTCTCGGATCCTCTGCGATCTGATGCGGTCGGCAGGCGCTTCTCGTCCCCGCGTTAGTCCGGACCCGTCTGAGCCCTGCGAGAGCGGGGTCTCGGGCTTGGATGTTTTGAAGGACGTCTCTGAGGCATGTCACCGCGACGACCTCAGTCACCTGGTCGGCGAGGTCGATCAGGCCTGTGAGTCAGCTAAGGCCACCGCCGCGTCCAAGTCCAGGGAAGCTTGGAAGGACTGGCTGAGAGCGGGCCTGGACTCAGGGGGGGAAAGAGCCCATCTTGTCTCCAAGGACCCCCAGCCATGGACCCCATCCACGACCCTCTCCTCGAACGGTGCTAGCATTGCTGACCCCCTGGCCCTTCCTTGGGCCGGGTCGGACAAGTTTGTTAGCATGTCGGGGAACGGTGATGGCGTTGGCCCCTGTGCTGGAAAGTTTCTGGAGCCGAGCCCCTTCCTGGAGCCCCCCGAGATTCGTAGGCTGTCCATGCATTACAAGTTGGCCAGCGCCGTCAATGTTGACGGTTTCCACTGCAGGCACTACGCTCTTCTTTGTGACACCGCGCTGCACACCATGGACCTGTGGCTGTTCATCATGGAGGCCACGGGCTCCCTGCCGCTTCAGCTTTCGCGGGTCCCCCATGGCCCTTCTGGCCAAAGAGTCTGGAGGGTTTTGCCCGGTACCTAGGGGTCTTTCCGAGCTGGCATCGAGTCTGGGGCAAGGCTCGCAGGGTCCAGGCTCAGCTCTGGGAGGACCGCAACCCCGGGGGCTTCTGGTCTGCGGGGGCCAATCGCGGGGCCTGCGACGTTGTCTGGAGGCAGGCCTGCAAGGCCGAGTCGGGCTCCAGCAGGGGCCTTGTTTCGGCTTCAATTTTCTGGGACCTGCGTAAGTACTACGAGCATATTTATTTGGGTTTCTTATGGGTTATGTGCAAGCAATTTGGTTTCCCCCTCCTCATTGCTGGGCTTGCCACTCGGGCTTATGCGTCTGCCAGGTTCCTGACTCTCGGTGGGTTCGTTGACGGGCCCTTCTTGTCATCCGCGGCCTCATTGCGGTCTGCTCCTTTGCGACCACCTTCATCCGCGTGTTCGTTATGGAGAGCTTCGACAGCATCCCAAGGGAGATGGGGGCAGATTTTGACGCGCACATAGACGACCTAAGCCTTAGCTGCACCGGCACTGCAAAGGTGGTCGTCAAGCGACTCGTGGCGGGAGCTCGTGCTCTTCACTGTGCTGTCACTGAAGTTTTGGGGTGCAAGCTTGCCATGGACAAAGTAGGAATGGTTTCTAGCTCGAAAGAGGTTTCGTCTGCGTTGTTATATTCCCTGGGTCCTTTGGTTGGCGCTAATTTTGGCAGGTTCACTAACCTCGGGGTGGACTGCACCGCTGGTAGATCTTTGGGCGCCCCAGGCAGAGGCCGTGCGGCCAAGCTCAAGTCACGCATTGCTGCCTCTCTGCGCAGGACCCGTAGGCTCGGGAGATATGCAGGCGTTCTTGGTCGGAGGCGCGTTTGGCTTTTCGCTGCGGGTCCCTTGGCCGGCGCCGCCTACGGGTCGGACGTCTTCGGCTTGTCGGACCGAGAGCTCTTGGACCTCCGGCGGGCCAGTGTGTCTTGCGTCAAACCCCGAGCCCAAGGCAGGTCGCTTTCGGTCTTGTGCCTTCTGGAGGGCGACCACTCCTGGAGGGCCAGTACTGCGCCGATCATTCGTTGGGCTAAGGAGGTTTGGCTGTGCCACACTAGGGCTTTCCCTTGGTGTCTGCGCTGGGAAGAGCTTCGTGGCGGGTG
Organism: Prorocentrum cordatum; assembly: GCA_963575745.1. NCBI lineage: Eukaryota > Dinophyceae > Prorocentrales > Prorocentraceae > Prorocentrum > Prorocentrum cordatum. Next base: position 1,017,039 of record CAUYUJ010014283.1, read on the forward strand.
GGATTCTGCGTCTGCTAAGGATGACTGGTCATGGGCCAAGGTCAGGGGCCCCATCTCTGCCCTTCGGATGTCCCTGTATAGGCTTGGTTGGTCCATGACCCACTCCGTCACGATCCGTGACGACTTTGGTCGTGAGATCTCCTTCGCCCTCTCTACCCCCAAGCTTGTTAAGCTTTTCTGTAAGGAAGCTGTCTTCAGGGGTCTGGAGCGTGAGTCTGGGGATCGTTATGGACTGGTTATCGTTTATGCTGGGATGTGGTTAAGAGTATGATTGCTTCGCGCAAGTTCACTAGCAAACGAAAAGGTCGTTTTCGGGCCCAGGCCACCAACGCCTTCTGGACTGCAGGTGATGCAGCCGCCGCTGGTTATGAAGTGTCGGATTTGTGTAGCCTGTGCGGGGAGGAGCGGGACACGCCTTTCCGCGGGCTTTACATGTGCCAGTGTCTCCAGGTCGAGCGGGACGTGTTGCTCCCCTAGTGGATCCAAGAGGCCGCGAAGGACCAGGATAACCCTTCCTACGAGCCTGATCTGTTCCTGTTTGGAGCCTCTTAAGCACCCTGGAGACACGGCGCCGCCACCTCTTTGCGAAGGTGGTGTCCGTTTGGAGTGGCGCGTGGCGGAGTTGCCTGCGCCTGAGCACTCGCTGTCGGGTCTGCCTCAGGCTCCAGGGGGCGGTTTTGGGGGGCACCTTGTCATGGATGGCTCATGTAGCCGTAGCACCATTCGGGAGCTGTCTAGAGCGGACTGGGCGGTGGTCATGGTTTCAGAATCTGGCGAACGCCTGGGCACCCTCAAGGGACCTCTTTGGGCCCCCTGGCCTCAGACCCCTCAGGGCTCGAAGTTCGGGGCTTTGGCTTGGGCAGGCCTTTATGCGGAGGGCCCTGCAGCGTGTTACTCTGATTGCGCTAACGTTGTCTTGCACCAGGCCAGCGGGGCCAGATGCCATGGGTGCTAAGCGACAGTACTCAGGGCAGGTGCTCCAAGCCCGTCATCATTTCGGCTGTTTTTGCACGGCGCCCCACAAGGTGGAGGCGCACAGAGATGTGGAGGAGGTCGGTTTGAGTTCGGAGGAGAGGTTTCGTCGCCTCGGCAATTTTTCCGCCGACCCAGCGGCCAAGGAGGGGGCGCGGCATCGCCCGTCTCGGGCGCCTGTGGAGGCAGAGGAGTTAGACCGACGCATCCAGATTGCTCGCGCTGTTCTTACTACTGGTGCACAGCTGCTGCCCCTCTGGCCTCGCCTTGAGTTTCGAGGGGCGCCGAGGGTGCAGCCACCTCCTGTTGAGAAGCCGCCGTCTTTGCACGGCTCCCGCACCTGGATTCGCGTGGGCCCGTTTGGCAGTGTAGAGTTTGCCTCGTTGGGTCCAGGTCCTCGGTTCCGCCTGTGTCGGGGGACTGCCGCGGCCGTTCAAGGTTGGATAGGGGCGAGCTTCTTAAGCTCGGCCGCCGTGTCATCTCCTCTCCTTGCAGTGACAACAGTCACTTGTTCCTGTGCATGAATTGCAAGTCGTACAGCAGCGGTGCCAGGGTCATGAAGCTGGGAAAGGCCTGCTCCAACCCGACTGTGGCAGGTTTGAGAAATCTTCGCCGTCTCAGGAGGTGTCCGCATCCTGAGAAAGATCAGGTTACAGTTGACCTGGATGAATTCAAAGCCCTGCTGTAATCTGAATGTATTGTTTCGCTGGTTCGGCCACGGAGCCAGCGATGCACCGTTCATCTGCGGCGTGGCGCTGCGGCCAAACAAAGGGAGAGAGAGAGAGAGAGAGAGAGAGAGAGAGAGAGAGAGAAAGAGAGAGAGAGAGAGAGAGAGAGAGAGAAAGAAAAAAACAAAACAAAAAAAAAAAAAAAAAGCGCGGGAGCGCGCAGCGCGGCAGTTCAATCTACTTACCGCGCCACCCGGGACATCCAACCTCGCCGATTGATCCGCGGAGCGCGCTGGCGCCAGGCGCGGTTTAAATTTCCAGGGGTGCGCGAGCCATGCGGGATAATTGATGAGGCGCGGCCCGTCGCCGGAGGGGGCATCATGTAGCGCGCCCCGGAGACGGCCGAGTGCGCGCGGGGCGGTGCGCCAGGTCGCGGGCTCGATGGGCTCGAGCCAAGTCGCGCGTTGCACACTCGGGGGGATGACGGAGCAGTTGAGGGGGCGCGAGGTCAATGGGGAAGCAAAGAAAGCAGAATGTGCGCACGTTCTGGGCAAAACCCCAATCGGTACGAGCTGGGTCGAATTCAACGGGGGGGGGCGGGACCCCTCTTGCCTTCCCTTGGAAGCTCAAAAATTGTTTTTTCTATGGCAGACACCGAGGAAGTAGGGCGCAAACGCCGGGGGCGATTCAAGCTGGGACTCGCATATGCTTGAACTGACATATTTTTACGTGCCAAACCCTAGACGAACATCTGCGTCAGGTTGCCCGAAGGCGATTGCGCGCTGGGCATGTGAGGAAGGCAACTGATGTCAACGTGCAATACCAGGGCGCTGCCACCACATGGGGCAATCGTTACATGGACGTTGCACGTGGCATTGCTTCAGGCTGCGGGAATGCATCGACATGTGCGTTTAAACGCGCTCCGCGGCGGGTTTGGCTAACAGTTCGTAGCGACAATGTTACTTCCTCGTGAAATGCGTCGCTACTGGTTCGAAGGAGAAACTGGATGTAGATTTGCATTCAGAATTCGAGGCAGACTCGGACCTGGACGAAAACATGCGAAATTGATCCGATTCGGAACAGAATTTTGACATGAAGCCGTGACGGGTGATGGCATGAGGCAGAGTCATGGCGTGTTGGGACGTGCGTTAGAGAGCAAGGTCTGGAGGAATACACAGTGAGATGCCATATGTCAGGTGGAAAAGCAGCCTTAATTAAGTAGGGGAGGATGAGGACATCCCATGAAAAAAGTAAAGTTAAGAAATGCCCAGCTGCAGTTGCTCGACCCAATTATCTTGCACATAGTCACTCAGACATACGCTTGACATCTTAGGCATTTGCACGCTCTCTGTCAGCGCCGGCCCGAGTGGCATGGAAAAGCCGCAAGAAGGTGGGCAAGTCTTTTACGACCCACGACAGGTGTGGATACCTGTACCTATGCCCGGAGCGCCCTCAGGAGTGAACAGTGTGGACCAGCATTGAGTATATTGGATGAAAGAGGACACGCGAACCCATGCGCGGAGGAAAGGTTATGTGGGGTTTGAATGTGATGAAGTCGTGGCTGTCGACTCAGATGCGCTAGCATGTGGAGAAGCAGAGTATAATGGACCAGTACAAGGTCAATCAGTAGCGTTCGGATTACAAGCGTTCTGAGATAGAAACCAAGCAAATCAAGTATGCTTGCAGTATAGCGTTGAAGAGTTCTTGGGGGCCGGCGAGGGTTTAGGAACAGTCAGACACATCGAGGTGTTTTGTTGTGACAGGACAAGGCAGGACGATGACACATCACATTGATCAAAGGAGGTCCACACGAATCTCTTGCAGACGTTTCAACCAAGTACGTCAGAAAGGGAAGATATGCCCATGCATGTGCGATGTACCAACTTACGCGTTGTTAGCGGACGGCATGAGCTGGCGCGCACTACAGCGTGCTATATTAACCCAGATTCGGGTGATCATCGCGTACCGCGATGGCAGAGAGTTCAACCCATGGTCAGCTGAGATCCGCGTGCTCTCCTGCGCACACATTTGTATCGGTCAACCGTTCTGCATGACGGCGTGCTTTGCGTCGCGCGTCAGGCAGCCCCTGCACGGTCACGCGCAAGTCATCGCCGTTGTCTCCTTGTACCATTTATGCTTTCGTATCATACCATTACGGCTAGCATGGAACCGCTGTTTGTTCCCACGATGTTAGGGTCGCCGCTGGGCGTTGTAAAGCTCCTGTCATCAGAGCCGTAAGTATCCGTCATCCTGCCGATGTGTGTTGTTGATCGTTAGCTTTTTCCACATGTTGCTTATCAGCCGACCATGGGGGGCTAGATTTAGAGCGCTTCGACTGGGTGGGCAGGCGCGCCAGGCAGCGCAAGGCATGAAACAACGTGCGAGAATTTGCACCGCAACTGTTTGGCTTAGCTGTTGTTTTCGCACGGGGAACAAACACAATTAACATATCTTACAGGAGGAAGAGGAGGAGGAGAAGGACAAGGAGGAGGAGGAGGGAGTGGAGGACGAGGAAGAGGAGGATAAGGAGGAGGAAGAGGAGGAGGAGGGGGAGGAGGAGGAAGAGGAGGAGGAGGAGGAGGAGGGGGAGGAGGAAAATTGGGAGGAGGAGGAGGAGGAGGAGGAGAAGGAGGAGGAAGAGGAGGTGGAGTTGGATGAGGAGGAAACGGAGGAGGACACGGAGGAGATGGTTCCAGAGCCTTTGCGGGGGTTGCTTGAGAGTCCGCTGGCGGGAGGAGGGACAGTACTGACAACGACGTCCCCCCTGGCGTTTTTCGTTTTTTTTGTGGCCCTCCTGGAAGCTTCTCGTCGCCTCGGCGGGATCCGTCCCGGGAAACAGGTCAGGATTGAAAGGCTTTTGGGCGGACGGGGAGTGCCGCCGTTGTTTAGAATTGCCTTTCGCTGCCTGGGTCCCCTGGGCGGACGGGGGGTGGGAAACGGATGGGGGCTCGAGGAGACGTTACGTAAGGCCCGTTGCCGCTGACGCGCTGTACTCCCCAGAGCCACGTTGGTGTCGCGGGTTGATGCCGGCAACAGGCAGTGGAGGCGGGAAAGCGGCGGGGAGGGAATACAGAAGGGCTGGCCCCGTTCCAGAGCCCCCACTTGCTTCCACTCCTACATTCATCCACCTCTCTTCTTTGGACGTTGGGCGAACTTAGACCGACCAGGATCGAAGCGTCAGGATGGTAACAAAGGCGGCAGAGTAATTACCCGACGCGGAGATCCCCAGATGTGCATCGCATAGTGGTGGCATGCTTCGGTAGAAGGCACTGTCCTTTTCAATATCTGTGTGTCAGCGAATGCATGTGGAAGACGAAGCCGAGAGAGACGCCGACGACTACGACGACTTTAACAAGTCGTTTCCTTCCTCTTCTTCTTCTTCTTCCCTCCTCCTCCTCCTCCTCCTCCTCCTCCTCCTTCTCCTTGTCCTCCTCCTCCTCCTCCTCTTTCTCATCCTCTTCCTCTGAACACCTGTCAGGGCGCCGAAAGCTGCTCCGAAAGCGAAGGATGTTGGGCACCGGAACAGGCAAACCGCTTTAGACATCCCCCAATCTGGGCGCGAACGGGCCCGTGATATACCCCCTGGCGCCCCCCCGTGGGAGTGCTGAAACCAGCGCCTCGCCTGAGACATCCTCGGAAACTGGTCCGACAGAGAAGGATGTTGGGCACCGAGACAGGCAAACCGCCTGAGACATCCCCCCAATCTGGGCGCGAACGGGCCCGTGATATACTACCTGGCGCCCCCCCCCTTGGGAGTGCTGAAACCAGCGTCTCGTCTGAGACATCCTCTGAAACTGCTCCGAAAGAGAAGGATGGTGGGCACCGAAACAGGCAAACCGCCTGAGACTTCCCCCCAATCTGGGCGCGGACGGGCCCGTGATATACCCCCCTGGCACCCAACGCCTCGCCTGAGACATATTCGGAAACTGCTCCGAAAGAGAAGGATACTCGGAAACTGCTCCGAAGCGTGCAAACCGCCTGAGACACCCCCCCAATCTGGGCGCGAACGGGCCCGCGATATGCCCCATGGCCCCCCCCCTGGGGAGAGCTGAAACCAGCGTCTAGCCTGAGACATCCTCTGGAACTGCTCCGACAGAGAAGGATGTTGGGCAACGAGACAGGCAAACCGCCTGGGACATCCCCCCAATCTGTGCGCGAACGGGCCTGTGATATACCCCCTGGCGCCCCCCTCTGGGAGTGCTGAAACCAGCGAATCGCCGGAGACATCCTCAGAACGTGTGTGTGTGTATGTGTGTGTGTGTGAGTCTGAGCGCCGAAGTACCAGGAGTGTGAGTGAGTCTGCATCTGAGTGATCCCGAGCATGAGAAGCCTGAGTGTCAGGAAGAGCAAGTGCATTTGAGTATGAGCGCGTCTGAATATGAGTGAGTCTACATGTGAGTGAGTCAGAGAATGATGACCTGCGGGTAGGAAGTGTGTGTTCTCTCTTTGTCTCTGCGTGGTCAAAGTAATAACTACTCGACGCGGAGATCCCCCTATGTGCATCTCACAGTGATGGCATGCTTCGGTAGAAGGCAGTGTCCTTTTTCAATATCTGAGTGTCAGCGGATGCATGTGGAAGGCGAAGCCGAGAGAGACGCCGACGACTACGACGACTTTAACTAGTTGCTTCCTCTGTCTTTCCTCCTCTTCCTCCTCCTTCTCCTTGTCCTCCTCCTCCTCCTCCTCTTTCTCATCCTCTTCCTCTGAACACCTGTCAGGGCGCCGAAAGCTGCTCCGAAAGCGAAGGATGTTGGGCACCGGAACAGGCAAACCGCTTTAGACATCCCCCAATCTGGGCGCGAACGGGCCCGTGATATACCCCCTGGCGCCCCCCCGTGGGAGTGCTGAAACCAGCGCCTCGCCTGAGACATCCTCGGAAACTGGTCCGACAGAGAAGGATGTTGGGCACCGAGACAGGCAAACCGCCTGAGACATCCCCCCAACATGGGTGCAAACGGGCCCGTGATATGCCCCCCTTTGGAGTGCTGAAACCAGCGCCTCGCCTGAGACATCATCAGAAACTGCTCCGACAGAGAAGGATGTTGGGCACCGAAACAGGCAAACCGCCTGAGACATGCCCCAAAACTGGGCGCGAACGGGCCCGTGATATGCCCCCTGGCGCCCCTCCGTGGGAGTGCTGAAACCAGCGCCTCGCCTGAGACATGCTCGGAAACTGCTCCGAAAGAGAAGGATGTTGGGCACCGAAGCGTGCAAACCGCTTGAGACATCTCCCCAGTCTGGCGCGAACGGGCCCGTGGTACGCCCCCTTGCGCCCCACCTTGGGAGTGCTGAAACCAGCGTCTCGTCTGAGACATCCTCGGAAACTGCTCCGACAGAGAAGGATGTTGGGCACCGAAACAGGCAAACCGCCTGGGACATCCCCCAATCTGAGAGCGAACGGGCCCGTGGTATACCCCCTGGCGCCCCCTCTTTGGGAGTGCTGAAACCAGCGCCTCGCCGGAGACATCCTCAACAACTGCTCCGACAGAGAAGGATGTTGGGCACCGAAACAGGCAAACCGCCTGAGACATCCCCCAAAACTGGGCGCGAGCCGTCCCGTGATATACCCCCCTGGCGCCCCCCCTTGGGAGTGCTGAAACCAGCGAATCGCCGGAGACATCCTCACAACGTGTGTGTGAGTCTGAGCGCGGACGTACCAGCAGTGTGAGTGAGTCTGCATATGAGTGATCCTGAGCATGGGAAATCTGAGTATCAGGAATATAAGGGCAAGTGCATGTGAGTATGAGTGTCTGATTATGAGTGAGTCTACGTGTGAGTGATTCAGAGAATGATGACCTGAGGGTGGGAGGTGTGCGTGTAAGGTGTTCCGCGCGATCTAAGTAATAACAATATCCCCGTCCTGAGGATATGGGGAACAAGAACCCAACCCTTAGTTATCGGATATTGGGAATGATGACCTGAGGGTGGGAGATGTTCTCGTTCCGCGCCCCTCAGTAATAACAAGAACCCCATCCTTAGGATATGGGGAATGAAGAACCCCAGCCTTAGGATATGGGTAAACAAACTGACGATGTTGCTGCAGTGGCAGATTAATTAGACATACGTGCGCGCTATTGGACACCACAGTGTAAACTAGCTGGGTCCGTAGCCATTTGGGCTCACGTTTGGTGGCTCAAGGCTAGAAGCCACGGGATTTGTCAAACAGTGCTGTCATACACACGTACTTTACGTATTGCCCAGAGGCTATCCACAGAGACGCGGTGTTCACGCCTATGCCCAAGGCAATTGCGATTGTCTTCCTCCATTCGCTAGCAGTCGCGGCGACCGGCGATGCGGAGCCTGCGGCGGACAACATCCTCATGCAGATCATTGTTGGAAGTCCGTGGCGACGTCCACAGGCTGATTGCGCAGGGGTTCGCACAATCTTCGACGCTGGCTTTGGGGGCTGTGACGTGTACACTTCGAGCCGCAACAACCACCAATTCTGCCACAGAGACTTCGACGAGGGCCAAGGCTTCTACGCCGCGCAGGTGTGCTCCGAGTGCCTCGTTTGCCGGGCGCTGACCCAGGATGGCGAGAAGGCGGCCGAAGTGTCGGCGGTCGAGCAGGCGGTGAAGCTGAAGCGCGACGCCGAGCTGGAGAAGGCCGAGGCGAAGGAGAACAAGGCGGAGGCCGAGCACGAGGCCACGGAAAAGGCCTGGCAAGAGAAGACGGAAAAGAAGGAACGCAAAGCGGAGGAGGAGGAGGAGGAGGAGGAGGAGGAGGAGGAGGAGGAGGAGGAGAAGAACAAGGCTCTCCAGCAGGCCACGGAGGCAGAGAACAGGGCCCAGGAGGCCAAGCGCAGGGCCGAGGAGGGCAAGCGCGAGGCGGAGGCCGCGGCCGTGCGCCGGGCGCAGGCTGATGCCGCTAAGCGGCAGGCGGAGGAGGCCGAGCGCAAGGCCGGGGCCGAGCAGCGCAAGGTCGAGGCCGAGCGGAAGGCGGAGGCCGAGCGCAAGGCCGAGGCCGAGCGCAAGGCCGAGGCCGAGCGCAAGGTTGAGGACGAGCGTAAGGCGGAGGCCGATCGCAAGGCGGAGGCCAATGCCAAGCGCAAGGCGGAGGCCGAGCGCAAGGCGCAGGCCAAGGCAGCGGCCGAGACCGCGGAGCAGGCCGAGCGCAAGGCTGAGGCTGAGCGCGTGGCAGAGGCGGAGCGCGCAGCAGAGGCCGAGCGTAAGGCGGAGGCCGAGCGCAAGGCGGAGGCCGATGCCAAGCGCAAGGCGGAGGCCGATCGCAAGGCGGAGGCCGAGCGCGCAGCAGAGGCCGAGCGTAAGGCGGACGCCGAGCGCAAGGCGGAGGCCAATGCCAAGCGCAAGGCGGAGGCCGAGGGGAAGGCCGAGGCCGAGCGGAAGGTAGAGGCCGAGCGGCAGGCGGAGGCCAAGGCCAGGCGCAAGGTGGAGGACATGCGCAAGGCGGAGGCCGAGGGCGTGGCCAAGAGGAAAGCCGAACAGAGGGCGGAGGCCGAGGCCAAGCGAAAGGTGGATGACATGCGCAAGGCGGAGGCCGAGGGGGCGGCCAAGGCGAAAGACGAACAGAGGGCGGAGGCCGAACGCAAGTCGGAGGCCAAGGCAGTGGCCGTGGCTGCGCGCGTGGCGGAGGCCGTGCGCAAGGCAGAAGCCGAGCGCAAGGCGCAGGCTAAGCGCGCAGAGGACGAGCGTAAGGCGGACGCCGAGCGCAAGGCGGAGGCCAATGCCAAGCGCAAGGCGGAGGCCGAGGGGAAGGCCGAGGCCGAGCGGAAGGTAGAGGCCGAGCGGCAGGTGGAGGACATGCGCAAGGCGGAGGCCGAGGCCAAGCGAAAGGTGGATGACATGCGCAAGGCGGAAGCCGAGGGAGCGGCCAAGGAGAAAGACGAAAAGAGGGCGGAGGCCGAGCGCAAGGCGGAGGCCAAGGCAGTGGCCGTGGCCGCGCGCGTGGCAGAGGCCGTGCGCAAGGCAGAAGCCAGGCGCAAGGCGCAGGCTAAGCGCGAAGAGGAGGAGCATTGGGCCACGAAGGAGGAGCCAGCACGCGAGGCGAAGCTGCAAGCGGAGGCTGCGGCGGAGGAGGCCAAGAAGGATGCTGAGTGGGCGGCTGCCGAGGAGGCCAAGTACGTGGCATCGGAGACGCAGGCTGCGGAGGAGTCCGAACGCGCCGCACGCCAGCAGGCCCAGAAGGCCCAGAGGGCGGCGTCGGCGGCCAAGAAGCGGGCGGAGCCGGAGGAGGCTCAGCGCAAGGTCGAGGCCGAGAAGGCTGCGCAGGCGGCGCCGCAGGCGGCGGCGAAGGAGGATGCTGCAGCGAAAGCGCCGAAGGCGGCGAAGGAAGAGCGCCCCAGATTCGAGCCGCCCACGCTGCCAGCTGCTCGGCACTGGTGGGACGAGCAGGACACCGCGCAGAAGGAGGTTGCAAAGCCGAAGTCTGCTCGGAAGGAGTCTGCCGCACAAGCCGTCGGCGACCCCCACTTGGTGAACATGCACGGACAGCGCTTCGACATTCTGAGGGAGGGCAATCACACGCTGATCCAGATTCCCAGGCATACGGGACCCAGAGCGACCCTGCTGAAGGTGAACGGCGAGGCATTGTACATGGGCGGCGCTTGCGCGGACATGTACTTCCATTCCATCTCCGTAAAGGGCAAGTGGGCAGAAGACTTAGCGTACACGCTGAGCACAGGGCAAAGTCGCAGCGATGGCTTCGACTTCTTTGCAGACGCAGTTCACAAGAGCAATAGCACGGATTGGATGCGCTTCGGCAACAAGCTGGATCTGAAGATTATCTGGGGCAGGACAATCACTGGCGTCCGCTACCTCAACATCTTCGTCAAGCATCTGGCCGCTGTGCAGGCCTCCGTCGGCGGTCTCCTCGGCGAGGACGACCACTCGACCGTCGCGACTGCACCGGCGGACTGCAAGCGAACGATCTCCCTCTTGTCTATCAGGAGCCACATGGGCGCGGGCGTGTCGCAGGGCGACGGCACTTTCGACGAGCTGGCGCAGGTGACGCACGATTTCGACTACCAGTGAGCTCTGATTCGCTGGGCGCGCAGATCACCCCTACCTGCGAGCCCGCTTCCGCCCCACGGCCGGGCGCCCTGTGTGCGTCTACCCCTATTTAAACATTCTGGTCTACCACATTTTGGAAATACATTTTGGACATCTGGAGCGAGGCCGACGCGATCCTGTGCGGCGCGTCGGCCGTCAGAGACAGAGTCACTTCAGTTGCTGCTCCGCTCGCAAGCTGCGAATGCGGCTGGCAGGGCCGCGATTGGCTGCCAGGCGGAAGCAAACATGATGCAGCATATGCAGATAAAAACGAAGACACTCATATCCATCCTCGTCCTCCTCCTCCTCCTCCTGCTCCTCCTCCTTAGGCATCGCAACCCTTGTCGTGAGGCACAATGGTCCAGGGTGAGTCACAGTGCAAGCGAGTAGCTCTTTCTCCTCAGACACACGCCAGGGCTTCGAGGGATCCTTTGGGGGTGGCTTGTGTAGCATGTTTCAATGTTGCAGGGGCCGCTACAGTCCTTATGAGGTGTTCGTTGTGGCTCTCCAGGTTGCTAGGGCTCTACGCAGTCCTCATGAGGGGGTTGTGCGTGGCCCCCCTGAGGCGTTCAGAGTTTTCTGGAGAAATTTGTGGCGCACGGGATTTCAATGGCCATTGTCAGATTGATTTTCCGCGGCCGCTTAGGTTCAAGCCAATGCCGATGCACCAACTAAGCCCTGGAAGCGAGATATACATGTACACATGTGTGTAGAGAGAGAGGGAGAAAGAGAGAGAGAGAGTTATATGAGAGAGAGATAGAGATAGAGAGAGGGAGAGAGAGAGAGAGGGAGAGAGAGAGAGTCCGTAGCCATTTTGGCTCATGCCTGCTTGGGCGCCAGGCGGGCGGCAGCGTTGGGTCTCTGCCGCGGTGCGATGGCTCCCCAGGGGATTGCTGCGGGCGGGAGCAGGGCGGCCGATGCGGCGGCGGAGCTCCCGGAGGCTACAGCGGCTGCGCCGTCGCCGTGGCCGACGCGGCGTGCCAGGCAGGGCGCTGCCCATAGGGCGGCGGCTGGGCGCCTGGCGGCGGCGTTGCGGCGCGTGCTCGACCTCGAGGCGCTCGTGGAGGGTTTGCAAGCCGACCTGCGCCACGCGCTGGCGGCGGGCGAGGCCGCGGCCCTGGCTGCCTCCTGCGCCGCATCTGCCCCTGCGAGCGGCGGGGCCGCGGCCGATGGCGTGGGGACCGCAGGCGGGGCTCCCGAGCCGAAAGCCGTGGCGGCTGAGCTCGTGCAGCGCCTGGCGCTCGTTGCGCCCGTGCTGGAGGCGGACATCGCAGGCACGGACGTGATCGCCATGGAGGTAGGCAGGCACAATGTGGTCTCCCTCCACCACGCGCTCCCCGCCGCGGACGTGCGGGCGATGTCGCAACGGGAGCTCAATCGAGTTCAGCGTGACGCGAGGCGCGCACCCAGGCGGGGGGGGTGCAGCAGGGCTGCGGTGCAAGTGCGGAGGCCCAGACCGCCGTGGAGGTGGCCTTCGCTGCATCGGCGGCTGCCAGCGGCGAGGCGCGGCCGCGCTGCGCGCAGCGCACCGCCTCCCTCTGCAGGCGCCGCGTGCCGCGACGCCTCTGCACCGCCGCCCTGGCAGGGTGCCCGCGGCGCCGCGCGGGCAGGCGAGCCCCTCCCCGGCGCTGTCGCCGCCACCGGTGATGAGCGGGGCGCGCTGGTGGGCGTGGGAGGCCGAGACGCTCGGCAGATGCGACACCAACCTGGGGTCCGATGCCGTCCCTGCTGGTCCGCATGGCGGTGCTGTGCAGGACGTAGGGGAGTGTGGACACCTTGCTCCTGGAGCTGCTGGGCGGGAGCCTGGCGGCTTGAGAGTGGAGAGCGGCATCGGCGACGAGGAAGACCTGCCCTTCTTCGATCCTGAGGGCGGCGTATCGGGAGGCGTCTGCGACGACTTCGAAGATGCGCTGGAGTGCGAGGGGGGAAGTCTTGGCGGTCGTCATGCTGCTGCAGATGCGCTGGAGGCTGAGGCGGAAGATCACAACGATCTTCACGGTGCCCTTCGGCGGGGGGCATGTTGGGGCTCGTGCTCGCCGTGTCGACGAGGGCCGAGCTCGAGATGGTCATCGTGCCGTCGGCGTGGTCTGCGCTGCCGATTCGGTCGGCTTGGGTAGCAGGGGTGGCACGGTCAAGGAGCTGCAGACCGACACCGTGCCCGACGCGGAGTGCTTGGTGCAGTCCGCCGCCCTGCTGGGGGACGACGCGCCTGCTGGGGGGCAGCCCGTCATCTCGCCTGCCCGCCGTCTCATGGTCCTCCGTGGGCACGTGGAGGCGGCCACGCGCGTGGACGTGAGCAGGAGGCTGGCTGCCGCCAGGTGCACCCAGTGGCACTGGCGGGACTGGCGCGCCTCTGGGGCCTGCCTGAGGTAAACGCTGGCCTGCACTGCTCAGCTCAAGGCGGAGCTGCAGCAGTCTCGCGTTGAGTGACGCCCTGGTCTGTTGGCGAAGCTGAAGAAGACCAAGCGCGGCAGGCAGTGTGAGTGGGAGTGCGCTTAGGTGCCTGGCCACTTTCGAGCAGCACTCTGAGAGCGCCGTCGGCCCTGCTGGATGCGGCTCGGGTTGCTCCGCCGTTTCGGGGCCGTCCTGGGGGCACTCGGGCAACCCCTCTGGGGTTCCCTGAGTGCGTTTGGGGGTCTCTGGTCTGGGCTCCTGGGTGTGGTTTCTGCGACCCGTGCGGGTCTCGGATGGCGCTCGCTCCTGTCGGTGCCCTGTCTTGGGTCCTCGTCGCAACTTGGGCTCGAACGGCACTGTCGGTTATTCGTCCACAGGATAAGTGCCTGGCGACTTGGCTTGCGAGCAGTTCGTCTCGATGCGCGGGCTGGTGGCGAGAGGCTGCCGTGCCCCCGCTGGGAACACGCTGTACGCGCGCGGCCAGGCCTCGACCTGCCCGCCCGCGTGCAATCCTGTGGCGCGGGCTGGCGGCGTGAGGCTGCCGCGCCCCCGCGGACTGAACGCTGCGCCCCAGCGGCGGGGCCTCGTCCCTCTCGTTCTGGCGCCGAGGGTGGTGCGAGAGAAAGAGAGAGAGAGAGAGAGAGAGAGAGAGAGAGAGAGAGAGCAAGAGACAGAGAGAGATGGAGAGGGAGGGGTGTGTGTATATATATATATATAGAGAGAGAAAGAGAGAGAGAGAGAGAGAGAAAGAGAGAGAGAGAGAGAAAGAGTTGTGCGTGGGTGGGCTGTTTTCCGAGTGGAGCTGCCCTGGGGCGCCCGTGTTTTTTCTTCCGTCGTCCACCGAATGATGAGGCCAAAGGGGAGGAGGTGAGGAGGCCTGCCCGGCTGTTCGCTCCACTAATCCATTCCTACCGAAAGAGGCCTACGGTAGGTTCCCTTGAGTAGGGTACCCAGGGTAACTGTCTGGTTCTTCCCAGTGCGACGAAACCGCGGACAACCATGCCTTCCCCCTCCCATTTCTCCGTCACAATTACACAAAATGAAAACCACCCTCCTTCTCCCCCTGATGACGTCTGGGAATATCCGACCTCCCTCCGCGTATTGTTTTTTACACCGGATTCCTGGGAAAAGGCTTTTCGGTTGGGTTTGTGATTCAAGATGTTGCTCCAGCTGCAGCGCTGGCATCATTTTCGGGCTTCCGCTCGTTCCGCGAATCGTGCTCCCGCTGCAGCGTTGGGTTCATTTCCGCGCTTCCGCTCGTTCCGAATCTTGTTCCCGCTGCAGCGCTGGCCTCATTTCCGCGTTTCCGCTCGTTCCGAATCGTGCTCCCGCTGCAGCGCTAGCGTCATGATTTCCAGTGCCATGCCACGGCATGGGATTCGGTCATTGTAAATAGGCCCCAATATCTAGACAGTGCCCCCCGAGGAAAAAATCAAAACAAATCCATCGGAAGTGATTCCACATTCGGTGTCGAGCGGAACCTAATTTATGTTTAACGCATTCCTACTTCATGTTTCTACCTACATCTTCCGGCCGATCGGTACCCCTTCAGAGCGTGGGCGGGTGAGAAGCGGGAGGAAAACAGCTTTACCCCTCTGGGCGCAACCCCCAGGGCGTGTCCCTCCGGGCGTGGCTGGCGGTTGCGCAGTAGAGGGGAGAGGAGAACAGCTGCACCCCTTTGGGCGTGCCCCTCAGGTGGCGGCGGTGCGGGGGAATGAAGAGGGGATGGGTGCAGCCGCACTCCCCTGGGCGTGCCCCTCAGGGTTTGCCTCTCGGGTGTGGCTTGCGGACAATGCCCAAGATGAATGTTGGCTGTGGTCCGCCGTGGTCCTCGGGGAGTCAGGACGACGTGAGTTCACAAGGGCTCCCCCTCCTCACATGAAGGGCGATAACACGATATGGCAGCTCGATCGCAAAACGACCACCTCCTCTTGCATCTACCTCAGCCTTCCCCAACCCATCCTCCGCCAACTATCGCGCCCACCTTCTCTCCATCCTCCTCCGTGTCTTCCTCCCCTTCCTCATACATCAGGCCAGCCGATCGAGACCCAACCCGCGAGTACCTCATGAGGCACCTCTTGGACGCCCCCCTCTTGGACCCCCCCTCCTCTTGGACACCCCCCTCTTGGACACCCGCCTCTTGGACACCCCCCTCTTGGACACCCCCCCCTCCGCCATGATTTGCACCCCCCCTCTTGGACACCCCCCTCTTGGACGCCCCCGAACCTGTTTGCTTTTGCCAAGTACGCGGTGAGCATAGTCAAAGTTCCGGGTCTAGGCCCGCTTCGGATTCGCCAGACGCAGGATGGTCTCTCAGTCCTTACATGATGTGGCTTTCCTGGCGTTCATCGTGCAGCTGGGCGAAAGTGAAGCCCCCCAAAAGGGGGGTCCTTCCTGGTTTGAGGTTGCTTCTGACAAAGAAGCTGTGGCTGCGACATGAGGCCTCGTCTTCTCCTGAGACAGCTGTTCGTCGGGGCGCCGATGGCTCGCATTCCTGTTCCTACTCGGGGCCTGCTCCTGAACAGTTCCACGATATGAATACGTCTCTCCCCTCTCTCCCGAAGACGCCAGTGAGGTGTCCTGGCCTCCCCCGCCTATCGTTTTTTTTGTTACCGAGGACGCCGCCGAGTCGACAAGTCATAATTGTTTGTTCCCAACCATCCTGTGGTTCTGGGTCATCGTTTTGAAGAGACAGCGCCCCTTCCCACCTCCTCTCCTCTCCTCTCCTCCCCATCCTCTTCCTCCTCCCCGTCCCTCCTCCCGTCACCCGCTTCATTTTAGCACACACCCCACACGTTTCGTGGCCCTACAGGGAGCTCCACCAAAGGCCCAAGTGCCAGCGCTCGCATGCGCCCACCGCAGTACGCACCCTCACACGTTGCGTGGCCCTAGGGAGCCCCACCGAAGGCCCAAATGCCAGCGCTCGCATGCGCCCACCGCGCCTATTCTGGCATACCCCTCGCACGCGTCGTGGCCCCATCGGGAGCTCGACCGAAGGCCCAAATGCCAGCGCTCGCATGCGCCCACCGCTCCCCTATACTTGATTGTGCACGACATTCTGCGATTTGAGTACATCGCGGAAAGGCGTGCTCAATCGAGTATAGTCCTTTCGTCTTCTCCTTCGTTGCTCTCTCCTCCCCATCCCCCGCTCTCTTCTTCCACTTGGCTATGTGGCACTGCTTGCACGCGGGCCGAGGCCGCTTCCCCGCCCAGCACTGCTCGTGGGCACTGTTGTGAGTCAGGCCATCCAGCCCGTCCGCAGTATTGGAGAGCAGCATGCACGGTCCGGGGATTGGTCTGCATGTTTTGTCGTCGGGCTCCACACTCCGCTCTCTCGCATGCATTGCGGCTCGCAGGTGAGCGCCCCCGCCCCCCCTCGGTGTTCTTCCCTGCGCTTTGGCGCGAGGCGGGGCCAGGTCGAGCGGCTGATTAATCAATCGCGCGGAAAGCTCACCGTGAGCATGCACTCCCCAACGCTTGTCCACGCATTTGCCTGGTTTATCCAGCTCATTACCATAGGTTGCCATGGTGGCTCAATCTGCATGTGCAGGGTAACCAGTTGGTGGAACAAAACGACTATGCATCGTATTTCCATGCTGCTTCTCGCCGCATCCCCACATTCGCATGGTGCTTCAAACCGTGGGTGCGTTCCCACTCCTGGACAAGCCCATGCTTTTTGAACATTCACTTCAGCGACATGCACTATACTTGGCGCACCTTTGCGGCGATCCCTTTTTACTCCTGGCAAGTCGTTGTCCATTGGATTTGCCAAAGTGTGCCAGGCATACTTCGTGCGTGCGCCGCTTAGCCGTCATGAGTGACGTGGCTCAGCACCGTGGTTTTGGCGACATCTTTCTTGTTCATGACGCTGACGTTGGATTTGTCGAAGGCCAGCCACGTAGACGGACACACTCCCATTACCGGCGTCAGGTCCGGCTACCAACACTGTTTGGTGTTGGTGGCATCTCAACATGCAAGTTTTGAGGGAGCCAGACAACGAGGTGAAGTCAGAGTGTGGGTGCCGAACTGTCTTACACAGTCGCTGTGTGCGTGGCTGTAGTGGGCTTCCACGGTGCCGATATGTGTTGTGTTGTCTTGCTCCTTCCCACGACCTACGCGCAATCCACCCACGACCCACGCCTGCGACCCACGCGACTGTAGGATCCAGCGTCCTGCACCCGCCTGCTTTTCACATCAGCATCCGTCCGCCATATGGCTCACGGCGCCACTCCAGTCAAACAGCGTATTTGTCCTTTTTCTGCTTCCTGCTCAACTTCCTCGTGCTTCCATGCCGTCTGGTCCCTCTCCTCCTCCTCCTCCTCCTCCTCCTCCTCCTCTTCCTCCTCCTCCTCCCACTTTTTCTCCTCCTCCTACTCCTCCTCCTCGTCTCCCTGCTGCTGCTGCTGCCACATTGTTCTCGGTCCTATCACTGTGAAGGCCTGACGGCCAGCGCCGCCGACCCTGAAGGCGGGAACTCCCGCGGGACCCCCCGTTGGCGACACCCCCAGTGACCCGCCGGGACCCTTGGAAGGGCAGCAGCCTGACCCGGGACCGCCCCACCACAGCAAAGACGGCAAGCCCGCTGGCGGTACCCTCATGGAGGGGGGGTCCCCTTGCCGCCTTGCATCCGCCCAATCCCCCCTTCACAGGGGGGATTGGGGGGGAGTGGGGAGAGGGAAAGGGGCCTTGAGTTCCTCCTGACTGGGGGGGGGGGTGGACGCGGTTCCATTCAAGAAGAACCGCCTTGGGGTCATGACCACGAGCGTTCCGCCTGGGAGGAAAAACGGTGGAGAAGGCAGGAGAACAATAGCCACACGTAGTAGACATTAGAGAGCGCAGAAGCCGCCTCCCCCGAACACTGGAGGCAGAAACCAGGAATGCATTACCGGTTCTACACAGAGCCACCGCAGCAGGGACGTGTCTTGCCGACTCGGGGCTCGCATTGTAATTGGGCGCCATGTCTTCCCTCGCCGCCACGGCCCCTGGCCCCGCGCCCTCCCCGTGCCGGTCTTCTTCGAGCTGTGTGTTGCTCACCGTTGGTGTGCGAGACGCAAGAGGCCAAAGCCAGTAGAGGATGGGAGCGTTTGCAGTATAAGGGGCAGCAGAGGGTTGAGCAAGGACAGATTTCCGACCTGCCCCCTTATCATCAAGGAAGTTCTGGATGTGTCTGGTGTGTGTGTGTGTGTGCTGCGTCGGTCCAGAACATAAAAAGTCGAGCCGCTGCAACAAAAAACACTCTGGTCGCGGGAGGGGCTCTGGTGCTCGGGCCGTTCGTTGGATCCTGGTCGGGGGGACCTATTTGTTCGTGGCCGAGGCTCGCCGTGGCCAGACTTGTCCCGTTCGTTCTCATTCGGCGTTCCTGGTTGTAGCACGGTGACTGTACACGTGCACAGAGGATGCTTCATGTAGTCCTAAAGTGCAAACCAGGATGTGAACAAACGTTTCTCTCCACGTTCTTAACTCCGCTGGCGATGTGGCAAAATCGTCGAGATTCATGTGTTCAACGCGCGCAAGCACACCAAGGTTCACGGCTGGGGATTGACGCCCCCCATGCCCGAGGCACTCTCTTTCGAATAGTTGGATAGGCACTCGTATGATCCCGCTCTCCTTGCCTCAACGCGACGTTGCCTCGTTTTGGCACATTTCGAACTTCCTTTTTCGTGCGGTAGATCATCGTTGCTTGCCAGCTTGCTTCGACTGGCCGCTCCTCCCTGCATGGGAACAGCTACGGTCCCATACGGAAATGTTCAAGTTTGTCTTGGGTCAGGGTGCCTTCGCCAGCTTCTGGGCGATTGCCCGCACATGCACGTAGTGTTCTTCGAGAGGTTGGGTCAGCGTCGACGTATGTAGCAGTGTGTCATAAGTCGGACCCAGGTTTCTTTAGCGAGTGTGCTCTCAGTCGAAGCTGCGCAGTAGCGATAGCGCACGACACGACGAGAAACTTGCGTAGAGGGAGGGAGGACACGGTGGACGGCCGGAATTGAGCAGGAGGAGGGTTCTGAGTATGAGCATGATTGTTGACTAGGGCAAGAGCCGACGCAGAATATGGTCTTCAGCAAAAGGAGCAGGGGTTTGAGCAGGACGAGGAGGGCAGGACGAGGGGGAGAAGACGGGGCAGGCAGAGAGGGAGGGCAGGGCCAGTTCACACCGAAGCCGAGCCCCTCGGTCGCTGAGCCTCTGGACCGCGGAGCTGCCGACGATCTCTCCTCGGCGCCAGTGACCAGCCGGCCCTGCGCGCCTTGGGGGCACCAGGGCGCCTCGGCCCCCCCGCGCTCGTGGGGCGCATCGGCTGCCCGCGCTTGCCTTGGGGCCTTCGGGCGCCATGGTAAGAAGCGCGGCGGGCATGTCTTAAGTGTATTTGTGTGTGCGTGGTGCGAGCGTCTGTGTGCGTGTGTTTCCAAGGGCTCCCTCGAGGGCGCGAAGTTATTCGCGCTTCGCGCTTCGCGGTCCTCGTTCCTTCTCCCCCTCCTCCTCGTCCTCCTATTCTCCCTTTGGGAGGGCGGCGCGAGAGCGCGAAGTTATTCGCGCTTCGCGCTTCGCGGAGCGCGAAGCGCGAAGTTGGGAGCCCTAGTGTTTCTGCGCCACGTCGCTGCGCGCGAGGCCGCGACCGCTCAGACTGTGTGCGCGTGTTGTGTGTTATGTGTTATGTGTGTGTTTGTTGGTGTGCTTGTCCGTCTGTGTTTGTGCTTCTGGAGCTTCGGGACTCGAACAGTGAGCCGGCCATCCCTGTCAACATGTCTGCGGGGGGGCGACAGGGAAATGGGGCAGGAGGAGGATGAGATGAAGTGGAGGGCGTGGAAGGAGCCCGGTCCGAATGGACGACCTCGTCTTCTCTCGCCGCCACGTTTGTTAGTGTATGCAGTTGTGTTGAGTGGCCCTTTTCCAGGTGTCCATCACCATGTTGCCCATCACCATGTTGAGCTCATCTTATGCATGTGCGTATGCATACATATATACATATATATAGTTATATGTGTGTGTATGTATGTATGTATGTATGTATGCATGCATGCATGCATGCATGTATGTATGTATGTATGTATGTCTGTATGTATGTGTGTATGTATGTATGTATGTATGTATGCATGCATGTATGCATGCATGTATGTATGTATGTATGTATGTATGTATGTATGTATGTATGTATGTATGTATGTATGTATGGATGTATGTATGTATGTATGTATGCATGTATGTATGTATGTATGTATGTATGTATGTATGTATGTATGTATGTATGTATGTATGTATGTATGTATGTTTGTATGT
This sequence comes from Prorocentrum cordatum, assembly GCA_963575745.1. Classification (NCBI taxonomy): domain Eukaryota; class Dinophyceae; order Prorocentrales; family Prorocentraceae; genus Prorocentrum; species Prorocentrum cordatum. The sequence goes on from CAUYUJ010014283.1 coordinate 1,037,350, forward strand.
ATGTATGTATGTATGTATGTGTGCGGGTGTGTGTATGTATGTACGCGCGTGCGTTCTCTAATTGCCGGGGGCATACACATCTGCGATGCGTGCTCGGAGGAACCCTTCGCGCTGGCCTGCCTTGCGTTGTGTAGTTTTGCTAGCCGTCAGCTCGAGCTCTAACTGCATGTTTGGGCATCGCCCGCCTGGATCCCGCCACGCTCACCCGCTCAAGTCTGTGAGGGAGCAGGCGCTTGCCGCGGTGGTCCCCGAGCCGGCCGCGCATGTACGCCTCTGCGCTGGCGGCTCGCAGGGCCGGCGTGGCGGCCGAGCTGGAGCGCGACCGCGAGCGGGCGGTGGAGTGCTACTTGGAGGTGGGCGCAGCCCCGAGCGGCCCCGCGAGGGAGGGGGAGAGAGAGGGGGCGCGTGGGGTTTGGGGGGAGGGAAGTCAAGAACGAGGGAAGGGAGGGAGGGAGTGGGGGGGGGGGGGGGGCGTGGAGGGGGCGGGCGTGAGGGGGGGGGGGGGTAGGGGCGCGCGTGGGATGGGTACGCGTGGAGGGGCCTGCGCGGTTGGGCGTGGAGGGGGAGCTGGGGAGGACTTCGCCCGCGCACCAAGGGCCACTCTTGCCCAGGGTCGCTCTTGCACGTGGCCCTTGGCCGAATCATTGCGCCTTCTGGGACGGCAATGGACAGGGGCCGCTGGACCTGGCGCGCGCGTGGTGCAAGGGCACAGGAGACGGCGCGACGGACACGGGTTGCGTCGCGCCGTCGGCTGGCAGAGGGCCGCCGCGCTGCGACGCTGCTCCCGACGCTGCTCCCGACGCTGCTCCCGACGACCGTTCCCTCCCAGGGTCGGCGCCCCCGCCCCGGATCGGCCCGCGGTGCCGGCCCCGGCGCTGCGCCCGACGCCGCGCCCGACGACGCTCCCTACGCGGCGGCCGCGGGCCTGGGCGCCACGCGCGTGGCCTCGTCCCCGAGCTCCCCGCTCTTCTCCCGGCTCGGGGGCTGACCACGGCGCGCTCGCGGTCCCCGACGCCCCTGCTGACCGACCACGGACCGCACCCTGGTGGGAGCGCCGGGACTCCACTCGCCCCCCTCTGGCCTGCCCGCGCGGGCCCGGCGGGCCGAGGCCGCCCGCCTTGCCCCCGGGCGCCGCCCCCCCCACAGGACAGCACGCCCTCCGCAGGGCCCACATCTCCGCCGCTCCCCGCGCACGCCCTGGACACTGGCCCCTTCGGCTCGCCCCACGCCCCTGCCGGGGCCACCCGCAGCCCCGACCCCGACGCCCCGTGCTCCCGGCGACGACGCCGGCGCTGCCTCTGGGCACTCCTAGAGGTTTCACGATGCAGTGGCCAGCGCCGCCTCCAGGGCCGCCGCCCTCGACGAAGACTACGACGCCGCAGCCTGCCAGAGCCCAAACCCTCACTCCGACGTCGCCCCCAGCGCCGCTCCTCGGAACCGGCGCTCGACGCCGCATCGGCCCCTCTCCTGAGCGACGTCGGATTCTATTCGAGTGGATGCTCCAGAACCCACCCACCCCGACGCCCACGTCGAGCCCCCTCCGCGGTCGCCGAGCAGGGTTCCCGTCGCCGCGAAGGGAGCCCGCCGGCTGCCCCTCACTCGGCGGAGCGCTGCTCACGGGCGGAGCCGCGCTGGTGCCCCGTCTCGCTTCCCGCTGCCCCCGCCCTGCTGCGCTCGCCGCGCCCGCCTGCCGCTCGGCCCCCCTCCTCCTCCTTCTTTTCCTCCTTCTCCTTCTCCTCCTTTTCCTCCTCCTCCTCCTCCTTTTCCTCCTTCTCCCCCTCCTCCTCCTTCTCTTCCTCCTCGTCCTCCTTCTCCTCCTCCTCCTCCTCCTCCTTCTCCTCCTACTTCTCTTCCTCCTCCTCCTACTCCTCCTCCTCCTCCTCCTCCTCCTCCTCCTCCTCCTCCTCCTCCTCCTCCTCCTCCCCTTCTTCCTCCTCCCTCCCCTCCCTCCCCCTCCCTCCCTCCCTCCCTCCTCCCTCCCTCCCTCCCTCCCCTCCTCCTCCTCCTCCTCCTCCTCCTCCTCCTCCTCCTCCTCCTCCTCCTCCTCCTCCCTCCTCCTCCTCCTCCCTCCTCCTCCTCCTCCCTCCCTCCTCCTCCTCCCCCTTCTTCCCCCCTCCTCCCTCCCTCCTCCCCCTCCCTCCCTCCCTCCCTCCCCTCCTCTCCCCTCCTCCTCCTCCTCCTCCTCCTCCTCCTCCTCCTCTCCTCCTCCTCCTCCTCCTCCTCCTCCTCCTCCTCCTCGTCCTCGTCCTCGACCTCTTCCTCCTGCTCCTCCTGCTCCTCCTCCTCCTCCTCTCCTCCTCCTCCTCCTCTCTCCTTATTCTCCTCCCCTAGCGCCCCTCTTTTTTGCCCCCACTCACCCCTTTCACCGCGCGACCCGTCGCCTTCCCCGGCGGTGCCCGCCCCCCCCCAAGTTTGGTCTGTTTTCCTGGGTGGGTTCTCAGTGGTGAATTCCTCGCTGCCGTTCCCGCGGGCCTCTCGCCCTCGTCGGTCTCCATCCTGCAGTCTGCGCGCTTCGCGGCCCTCATGCTCCCGCCGCACCTGCTTCTGCTCGCGCGCGGGGCCCCCCCTCCGCCCACCCCTCGCCCTGCCGCCCCGCCGCTCCCGCTCTTGCTGGCTCGTTCGGCCGCCCGGCCTCTCGGTCACGCCTGGCCACCAGCTCCCCCCCTCGCCCGGCTCCGCTGCTCGCGGGCTCCCCCCCTCGCTCGCCCAACCTTGGCGCGGCGCCGCCGCCCCCACGCCGCCAGCCCGCCGCCTCTCTGCTGCTCTCCCGACTCGGCGCCCTGACGTTCTCGCTGCCTTGCCGCGCCAGCCTTGGGCGCGGCCCCGCCCTCCCGCCGCTGGGCGCCCAGCGCCCTCCCCCGCTGCCCCGCCGCTCGCTGGCGCCTCCCCGCTGCCCCCCCGCTCGGCCACTGCGGCCGTGAGGTTCTCCCAGGCTGCTGGGCGCGCGCGCGCGGCTTGCCGTGCGGGGGTTCGACGGCGAGGAGTGCCACCCGCCCGCGACGGCCGAAAGGTGTCTGTGTGTGTGGATGGGTGGATGCAGGCGAGTGGGTGTACGCGGACGAGGGGATGCAGGTCGAGTGGATGCAGCCGCGTACACACATCCGCCATGCGTGCAAGTACGCGTGCATGTGCCCGCCAGTGTACACCCTTGCTTCGTCCGCCAGTCTACGCAGATGTCCAACCTTATTGCATTTGCACTGCTTCGCCGGGTCTGCAGACATGGCCGCGCGCGCTGTCAGCTCGCGCCGATTGAGCCGACGGGGCTACGGATGCAACCAGGATCCCGTCATGACTTTGCCTCCAAACCGCCCCCGATGCGTGAGGACGCGCGCCTAAAGATCTCATTGGCAACCATGTCGCACGGGTTGTGTTCCACAGGCCGTTGCCCTGGCGTCCCTCCTCCCCTCCCTTCTCCTCCGCGTCGTTCTCCGATCGTCCGCCGCCTGCCCCAGGCTGGCCGGAGGCTGGCCGAAGCGCGCGACGCGCGCTTCAAGAGCGCATGGTCGCGCGGCGAGCAGGACGAGGCGGGGCGCGGGGGGAGTCGGGGGCAGCAGCCGGGGGCCACCCGGAGCGGCCTCGAGGCCGCAGAGGCGGGTCGCAGGGCCCCCGTCGCGGAGCAGCGCCCATATCTTTCAGCCGGGCCTGTCCCTCTACAGGGGGGGAGCTTCAAGAATATTAAAACAATGATCGGTGGACGTTTTTTGGTAATCTTGGCAAAGATTGTTACATTGTTTTGTTTACCATTCTGAACTGTTCGTCCAAAATCCGCCTGTAGGGGGACATGCCCGACCTAACCATATCTCCCACGCGCCCAGAGCACAGCATGTACAGTCGGACCGAGGTATAATGTCGTGATCGATCCGGGGAGGGTGCCCTCATGTTTTTTCGCGCTTGCTGTATGTTCTTATGAACCCTCGGGAGGGTGCCGCTGGATGTTCCGTGCGCTTGGCCCGATGGAAGGCCTCAGGCTCCAGAGGGGTGTTTTTTGTGTTCCAGATCCGACCGCCCGAGCAGGGGATCGACTACCGAATTGGCTTACCGCGATATTTGCTGTTGTGGAATCCTTGAAAGAATGCTACGTGTTTGTTCTGTAGATTCGACGAGGGAATCACTTTTTGGGGGAAATCAACTCGGTTGTCGATCCCCTACTCGAGCCGCAGGGAGGGGTCGTTCGCAGTTCTCGGCGTCTGGCGGGGGGGGCCTCAGCTGGGGTTAAGTCGGGCATGTCCCTCTACAGGAGGAGTATTCGAGAATGACGATTGTTCGATTCTTTATTCTGCGATTGTTGCATATTGTGAAGACCTGACGGCCTGTGCCGCCGACCCAGAAGGACGACGACGACCACGACCACGACAACGACCAAGACGACAAAACGACAACGGCGAGCTGATGACCCTGCCGCAAGCTCGGGACATGGGGCGGGCGGTGGAGGAAGGAGGTGGAGGAGGAGGACGAGGAGTAAGAGGAGGAAAAGGACGAGGAAAAGGAAACGAACCATAATGATAAGAAGAAGCATACTAAGAAGACGAACGTGAAAAATATAATAAGCAGAAGAAGGAGAAGGAGGAGGAGGAGGCGGAGGAAGCGGAGGAGGAGGAGGAGGAGGAAGATAAGGAGGAGGAGGCGAAGAGACAAGTTCAAGCAAGGGGGAGAACACAGCACCATTTCTTTCTCTCTCCCTCTCTCTCTCTCGCGTCTTCCTTTTTCACGTCGGTCTTGAGCTGCGTTGACTAGTGTGTCTTGCTCGAGTGAGTTCTTCACGCGGTGCGAGAAGGAGGAGGAGGAGGAGAAAGAGGAGGAGGAGAGCCGTGTGTCTTCTCGCGGGCGGGCGTCTGGGAGGCGACGGGGCTGGGGCCGCGGCCGGGGCCGTGGCCAGGGCCGGCCCGTGACCGGGGCCGGAGCTGGGGCCGACCGAGAGCCCGTGATCTTCAATTAATCGAGGAATTACAACAAGATCCTTTCGTCAATTCTGAACGAGATAACTGGCGTTCCCTACGTCGCTAAAAAGTTAAAACGGGTATAACCGACTTTGCTCTTCATCAGCCCCAATTTAGAAATATCGAACTTAGCGTGCTCAAACTCAGTTATCCGTACTACGTCTACGCACATATATTATTACTAAAATCAGAAGCTTGGCCACCCCAATGGGGTCGGCGGACTACCCGATGGTGTAAGCGAGGGACTCTTGACAGCAGGGTGTATTGCTCAACCTGGCTTGCACGTTGCACCCGCCTCTGTCAGCTCTGGGAGTATTTGCGATTGCTTGTGCGTCCGTATTCACGTGGGCCCAAGCCTTTAGGATTTATGGTTAAAGATCCAAGCGCCCGTGCTGACATGGGTGTTCGTCCATTGACGCACGTCGTGTTGGCCTGCGCTCAAGTTGGTCGAACTGAAGAAGCCTGGCTGGGAGTGGCACGGCAGTGACTACACGCGGCCGAGTAGGAGCCACAGTGCGGACGAGTTTTCGCTCACTACGTACAAGAAGCCGCTGGTTGCGCTCCTGAAGGTGGGCCCCTCGGGGTTCCCCACGCACAAGTTCCATTGTCAGCCCGAAGAAGACTAAAGGGCGAGCAACTGATTCGTCAAACGCAGCAGAGGGGTTGCGAGTGATGTGCAAGGACGTCTACAACATGAAGCGGAGCGGCGTGCACTGCCCAGAGATGAACGAGCTCGTCGACCTGATCGTCTTGCGCGACATGCTTGCCCAGCCAGCGACGCCGTGCCCATGCGGCAAGGCAGCTCCACCAGCTCCGCCAAGCGAGCCGCCCGCGCCAGACTTCGCGGAGTTCTCATACGTGGGTTCCGAGTTGGAGGAGATGGAGATCTCCGACAGCGACGACGATGACGACGTCGATGTCCTCAAGGTCGCTCGCCGTTGCCCCAACTGTTTAGCAAGGGTGCCCAGCGCAGCGATTGAAGGCAGCGTCGCGAGACAGAGATCTCGGAGCCCATCTCCCAGAAACCAACACGTCGGCTCCGCGGCAAGCAGTCGCTCATGGTTTAGGCGGCTCCTCCGAAAACAGCAGAAGAAGTGAGTGACGCATAAGTTGTTTGCTCGCAGCGCCGCGAGGGCTGCGGAGCCGTTCAAGCAGTGGACCCTGCCGGTCTAGATGACGAAGGGGGCGCCCAAACTGCCTCGTACGAATGGCGATGCTTACTTCCAGCATGGCACCAGCAACTCCAAGGAGCTCTCCTTCGTCATAGGGCCCAGCTAAAAAACATCGCAATTACATCGAGATCCTGACAGAGCTCTCAGGCCTGATGGAGACCGACGTAATCAAAACGCCCAGTGAGGAAAATCAGTGGGCGCAGGATCGTGTGGCTTGCTACAGCAAGTAGTCCACTAGATAGTCCACTATATAGTAAGGATGCACGCGAGGCCGTGCTCGTGAAGGAGCGCGGTCGCAAATGAAGGTCGGCGAGGCTGCCCGCCCCCGAGGCTCCGAGGGGCCTGTGCCCCCCCCCCCCCCTTTGCCCCCCGCGCGCGTGCCAGGTCGGGGGAGGACGCCATCGAGGTCTGGTCCTCGGGCGGTCCGCGCCCGAACGAAGGCCCCTCGGCCCTCGGCCCCTCCTCCCGCCGAAGGCCCTGGTGCCCCCCCCCCCCCTTGGCGGCCCTGGTGGGCTTCCGCCCTGCAAGAGGGCTCGGGCCTCTGGGTGTCCGCGTCGGGGTTTGTCCTAGGCCTCGCGTGATGCTGTCCTCCCTGCCGCCCCCTCCCCCCGTTCAAGGCCCTGTCGGGCCTCGCGGGGGCATCCAGTGCGCATGGCTGGGGCCACCGTTGCATTATGCTTGCGCCGCGGCGCTAGGGTCCGGCCGTCGGCCTCTCGGTCGCGGCTGTGGGGCCACTGCGAGGGTCTTGCATCCAGCACGGATGCCACCAACCTCATGTCCCTTAAGGTGGGCAAGGACTCCCTGACGGGGGGGTGGCGGGGGGACCCCCGTCCACTCCTCTCCTCTGACGATGCCTGCTTTCGGCTTCGTCTGAGATAAATAACCTTTTGGCGATTTTCCTCACAGTCGTGTTGCGCGCGCTCGTCCTTTTCCTGCTCTATGCCTTTTTCATGCCACTGCTCTGCGCACTCGTCCTCTGTTTGGTCGCGCCTCCCCTTTTGCTCCTCCTCCTCCTCCTTCTCCTCCTCCTCCTCTTCCTCCTCGTCGTCGTCCTCCTCCTCCTCCTCCTCCTCCTCCTCCTCCTCCTCCTCCTCCTCCTTCTCCTCCTCCTCCTCCTCCTCCTCCTCCTCCTCCTCCTCCTCCTCCTCCTCCTCCTCCCCCTCCCCCTCCCCCTCCTCTGGGCGAGGCCCCGCCAAGCGTGGGCGGCCGCAGGCCGCCGGCCAGAGAGCACCCGAGGGCCGAGCGGCGCCCGGCGGAGCGCGGCGCCTGCCCGCCCATAGGGTTCCGACCTGCGAGCACTGCAGCTCGAGGCCGAGGCGCGGGCCGAGGAGGAGGAGGAGGAGAAGGAGGAGGGGAGGGAGGAGGGGAGAGGAGGGAGGTAGGGAGTGAGGAGGGGAGGAGGAGGGAGGAGGAGATAGGAGGGGGAGGAAGAGGATGAGGGGAGAGGAGAGGAGGAGGAGGAGTGAGGAGAGAGGAGGAGGTGGAGGAGGAGAGGAGAGGTGGAGGAGGGAGGAGGAGGAGAAGGGAGGAGGAGAGGAGGAGGAGGAGGAGGAGGAGGAGGAGGGAGGAGGAGGAGGAGGAGGAGGAGGAGAGGGAGGAAGGAGAGGAAGGAGGACGGAGGAGAAGGAGGAGGAGGGAGGAGGGAGGAGGGAGCGAGTGAGAAGGAGGGAAAGGAGGAGGAGGTGTTGGCTTGTTACGTACCGCCTGGGAGAACAGGCGCGCGCCAGGCAGTGGCACGGCCTTAGGCAAAGCGCGAGAACTTGCACCGCAACGGTTTGGCTCAAGTATTGTTTCCATCCGGGGGGAGAAACGCCTAACAGATGTTCAGGAGGAAGAGGAGGAGGAGGAGGAGGAGGAGGAGGAGGAGGAGGAGGACGAGGATGAAGAGGTAGGAGGAGGAGGAGAAGGAGGAGGAGGAAGAGGAGGAAGCGCAGGAGGGGGGGAAGGAGGAGGCTCTAGAGCCTCTGGTGCTAGAGGAGAATGGAGAGGGAGGAGGGGGAGAGGGAGGAGGGGGAGGGGAAAGCACTCCTATCAGGTTACAATGATGTCGGGGCCCGTGGTTCGCCCCACGGCTTCAAACGCGCGCGATTAATGTGAGCAAGCGGGTTAAGCATTATCACCACCACCTTCCCCCCTGGGCTTTCCAAATAATCGAGCCAGGCAGACAAATTAAATCCAGCCGCAAGACATGAGTTTTCAATCGTCTGCCCCCCTGGCAACTGTTCTGGCGTCGCCGTCGTCGTCGTCGTCGTCGGCTACAGCGGCCCTGCGCAGGACCCCTCCCCATAGGGCATCCGCTCCACAGAGCGCAGTCGTCGTCGTCGTCGCCGTCGTCGTCGCCGTTGTCGTCGTTGTCGTCGTCCGTCGTCCTCGTCCTCGTCTTCATCCTCGGTCATCCTTGTCCTTATCGTCGTCGTCATCGACGTCGACGTCGACGTCAACGTCGTCAGCGACTACAGCTGGCCTGCGCAGCACCACGCCCACCATTCCCCCCCCCCTCCCATAGGGCACCCGCAGTGCGTCGTCATCGTCGCCGTCGTCGTCCTTCGTCGTTCTCGTCCTTCGTCCTCGTTCTCATCTTCGTCCTCGTCGTCGCCGTCGTCATCGGCATTGTCGCTGTCGTCGTCGTCTCGACTACAGCGGACCCGCCCAGCCCACATGGCAACCGCACAGCGTCGTCGTCCTGGTCCTCGTCCCCGTCCTCATCCTCATCGTCGTCGTCGTTGTCGTTGCCGTCGTCGTCCAGTCCGACGTCGTCGTCCTCGCCTTCGTCCTCATACTCGTTCTCGTCGTTCGTCGTTGTCGCAGTCATCGTCGTCGCCGTCGTCCGTCGTCGGCGTCGGCGTCCGTCGTCCTCAGCCTCAGCCTCATCCTCGTCGTCGCCGTCGTCGTCGATGACAGCGGGCCTACGCAGCATCCCTCCCCCCACCATAGAGCATCCGCAATGAGTCGTTGTCGTCGTCGTCCTTCGTCGTCCTCGTCCTCATCCTCGTTGTCGTCATCGCCCTCTTCGGCGTGGTCCTTCTGGTCGGCGCAGTCGTCCGTCGTCCTCGTCGTCGTTCTCGTCGTCGTCGTCGCCGTCGTCGTCGTAGCCGTCGTTGGCCACAGACGGCCTACGCAGCGCCACCCGTAGGGCATTCGCATTGCGTCGTCGTCGGCCTCGTTGTTGTCGCCGTCGTCGTTCGTCGTCCATCGTCCTCGTCTTCGTGTTCGTCCTCTTCCTCCGCCGCCAGACATGATTCTGTTTTCGTCTGCCCCCCAGCATGTTCTGCCCTCGTCATCGTCGTCGTCGTTGTCGTCGTCTTCTTCGTCCTTCTTGTGGTTGGCGGTGTCGTCCTCGCGGGACACCGTGGCGCTTGGGACGAGGAGGAGGAGGAGGAGGAGGAGGAGGAGGATCGGCCCGCCGAGGGGGCGCGGTCGTGGCCAAGACACGTCGCGGCCTTTGCGACCGAGCCTCTTACATCAGGCGTGCACGCTTGACTTTGCAGGCTTTGAGTGGCTTACTGGGGTCCCCGGAGGGCCAAGACTTGGCCGAAACATTCGGGGGCTGACAATTGGCCAACCTGCGGAGGGCCTCCCTACCACTGTCGGTGCCCACACCACCTGGACAAAGGACGGGTAGTTGGTTGAGCTTGCCACTTCCTGTGCTCGTGCAATGCCGAGCCTCGCACACTTCGCACACCAAAGTTGACCATTCATGGGATGCACCGAATGGGTCGGGTGTATCGTCTTACCTCCAACTGTAAGAGAAGTGTATGCTGAGGGCGGAATCGGCAGGGGCACATTATAGCATGAAACAAAAGCTCTACCCTTGCATTGATATTTCTGCATCCAACATTGTACGGCCTCTCGTGTCGGGCCAAGCTTACAGTGGAAACAGAACCAGCGTTTTTTGTCCTTCGGGTGCTGCATCATGCAGTGGCCCGTGGCACGCTCGAGCTCCTGCCGAAGCGCAATTATATTCACGGGCCTCTTGAGGATCCTCGAATTCGCAACCCAAAGACGCAGGAGGAGGAGGAAGAGGAGGAGGAGGAACAAAAGGATGGGGAGGAGCAGGAGGGGCAGGAGGAGGAAAAGGAGGAGGAGGGGGTGGAAACGGTGGAGGAGGAGGAGGATAATGAGGAGGAAGAGTAGGAGGAGGAGGAGGAGGAGGAGGAGGAGGAGGAGGAGGAGGAGGAGGAGGAGGAGGAGGAGGGGGAGTGGGAGGGGGAGGAGGAAGAGGAGGACGTCAAAACATCTCTTGCTTCAATGGTCTGGTTTGCAAGCTTCTGCGACCTCGAGGGCCCCCCCCCAGCCCCCGAGACAGCCCGCTATTGTCAGCCCTCCGTCGGCCTCTTCTCGCCCTCCCTTATTGTGGAGGCAACCAGGCCGGCCAAATGATGTTGTAATCGTCCGCCCCAGAATGTTATACAAGTAGTCTGCTCCCATGAACTCCGCACAGCACTTGTCTCCCTGAGATGGCCGCGGCTGCAATCGCAGCAGCGATATCGAACCCAGGCCCTGCGGACCCATGCTTTGATGTGACATTACCCGAGGTCCGAGACAGCTGGTACAACCTGAGCACGAAACGATTTGCGGAACGGTGCAACGCCGGTAACGGGAATGGGAATTTCTGATACGTTACCACCGTCCTCAAAGCCAACCACGACTGCATGCTGCTAGCCTACTTTTCGAGCGCAGCGCCTGAGTGGGAACCAGGACGGCTGACGAGGATGAGTCGTTCACGGTGCTACAGATGAGCTGCAAGAGAAAGGCGCTTTTTGTTATGATTATATCGGTGATCAACCACAATGTATTATGAAGGACAGTTCAACAACTTGAATGAGCACGTTCATATTGAGCTCCGGCGTCGCCGGAACGCTTCGGAGGTAGTTACCAATATCTTCGAAGCTATACAGTCTACTGGGCGCACGAAGATCTGAGGAGGTGGAAACAAACCCGTGAGCGAGCACAAGGCCGTTCAACGGTTAACGATGACCTCCAGTGACCGTACCAACTGCAGGGAGTGGGGCGAGAAGTTGCATAACGCGTTCTCCCACATGCAGCCTGGTTATTGAGAATCCCTGGAACTTCTGGGGAACAAGTTTGAAACCTTGGACGGGGCATTACCCGATGAAGAAGAGGATGATTTGATACAACATATGAACGGAAGGTCCGCCCTGAGCGAGCCCATGAAAACGCCATCCACCAAGACAAGAGAAGACGACGCTAAAGGAAACCGCGAGCTCGACCATGACGAGTACGCGAAATTGAATGGGGATCTTTGGTCCTGGTTGGATGCCAATTTGGAAGGGACGGAACCACGGGGAAATCTCAAGGGTTTCCACGAGAGAGAGAGAGAGAGCGGAATGGCGTACCAGAAAATATATGATTGGTTCTCGGCCGTTGCTGGGGTCGCACGGTCGCGCAACATAAACCCGGCCACGAACCCAGAAATACCCAAGAAGGTGAACGACGTTGCGACGCAGCTGAATGAGTTGAGTGCTTTTGTAGGGCCAGGTATTGGAGTGCATGCTCGTTACCTTTGCCGGTCAGATCACGGCACTGAGGATCTCCGTGGCCCGAGCAGGCGGTTAGTTTGACGGCTGGCAGCAGGACCTGTTTCAAGACGCCAGAGTCGCTAAACACTGCCACCAACCAGAAACTCTCTCCACTGAGCGCGAGGATTTGGCCAGCAAGCAAAGGCTCGACGCCGACGCGAAGAACAACGTCTCCATGGAGATTGGCCACGTTTAATTGGGAGCGGGGCGCGAGCGCGAACGAAGCCGGCTGCCACGACGAAGGTGGACACAGGTGGACTTGAAATGGTGGAGACATGAGAGTGCGCGCGGCGTCTTGAACGGAGTAAGCAAGGAAACGAATTAAAAGCGAAACAGCCTCAATGTCAATCTCGAGTCCAGAGTCCAAAGTGCGCCGTCTTCAGCAAGCTACGAACCTTGAGTTCGAAACGACTTGGGCTGGAAACCACGAGGGAACGGCTCGACTATGGAGTTAAACGCATCAATTACGCGTTGGAGCAATGTGAGGCTCAGGGGAAGCATGGGTTCTATGTTGTCTTCGGGCTTCCTGCGGGTGCCCTAATTTTTGCCACCGCGTCGCCAATGCAGAGCATGTACAAGCGCGACGACGCCCAGGCGCGCGATGGCAATCTGCGCTGTTATAACTGTAAGCAGGCGTTAAACTAAACGGAAGGACGCGCCGAGAAACCCGCGCTGCCCATGTCGAGTAGTTCCCACATCCGAAGTGCACTAAGTACACATTGTCTAGGACAGCACAGACATGGCGAGTCATCTGGAGGAGGCAGAACGCGGAGGCCAGTGGTCTAACCCGACCGTCTTTGCCGAGCTTTACTTGAGGGCCCAGTTGGACAGATGACGGCCGATGACCGCATTGGATGGTCTTCAAACAAACACTGGAGATCCAATGGAAAATTGGGCCAGTGAGAATGAACAACCAGATGGTGGCGCAGCGGTTGGCGCGGTCGGGCGCGAACGACATGGGCATGCACGCGGGCCTGCGATAGCCAGGCCCGGAACAAAAATCATTGCACATCACGTGTGTTGCTTCCGGGGAGTTCAGGGCCAACGCGGAGCGTGCGCCCGCGCAGGGCGATTCAGTTTTGGACGCCGGTCAGGCAGTTAAAGAACATGGAGGTTCGTGAGAAAGGAGCGGGGGTGAGAATCCAGGAGAGGGGCGCGCAGCGCGGCATATCAAAAACTCAGGTCATCCAACCTCGCCGATGGATCCGCGGAGCGCGCCGACGCCAGGGGCGGTGGGAATTTCCCAGGGCGCGCGAGGCATGCGGGGCCATTGACAAGGCGCGGCCCGTCGCCAGAGGGGGCATATTGTAGCGCGTCGCAACGATGGCCAATTGTGCGCGCGGGGCGACGCGCCAGATTGCGGCCTCGATGGGCGCGATCCAAATCGCTCGTCGCAAGCTTGAGGGGGGGGGGGGGGGGGGGGGCGAGGCGGGGGAATTCAGGAAGCGCGAGGTCATTTGGAAAGTGATTCAGGCAGAACGTTGGCACGTTCTAGGCAAAGCCCCAATAGGCACAAGGTACGTCGAATTCAACCAGGGGGACGAGGCCAATCCTGCCTTCTACTGCGAGCTCAAATTGTTTCCCCAATGGCAGACGCCGAGGGAGTCGGGCACAGACGATGGGTGCATATTTTTATTTGCCAAGGCCGAACAAACAAAATCAGCATCAGGTTGCCCGAAGGAGATTGCGGGCCGGGAATGCGAGGAAGGCCACCGAAGTCAATGTGCAACACCCAGGGCGCTGCCATCACCTGGGGCAACCGTTGTTTGGGCGCTGCGCGTGACATTGCCTCAGGCAGCGGGGAAGCAGCACCATGTGCGTTTAAACGCATTCCGCGGTGGGTTTGGCTAACAGTGCATGGCGACAGTCGTGCTTCTCGGAAAATGCGTCGCTACTGTTTCGCATGCGAAATCAGACGTGCATGTGCATTCAGACTTCGGGGCGGATTCGGACCAGGACCAAAATATGCGACATCTATCTGGATTCTAAACCGAATTTTGGAATGAAGCCGCGACGGGTTGTGGCACGATGCAGAGTCAAGGCGCGTTGAGACGCGCGTTAGAGAGGAAGGTCTGGGGGAAAGTTGGAAAAGCAGCCCGAAGGAAGGGGGGTGAGGAGCCCCCATGAAATCACGTAGTTTCGAGGTGCCCAGTGGCAGTGGCTTGATCCGATTATCTTGCACAGGGCCGCTCATACATACAGCGCACATGCTAAGAATTTGCACGCTCTATGTCAGACCCGGCCCGAGGGGCATCACAAATCCTCAAGAGGCTGGACGCGTCGATCAAGACCCACAACAGGTGTGGATATTCGTACCTATACCAGGAGCGCCCAGTTAACAGTGGGATGCAGGAGGACACGCAAACCCATGCGTGGAGGAAAAGTTATGTGGGGATTCCATGTAATGAGGTTTTTGAGTTCGACTCAGAGCGTAGTGGCCTTAGCATGTGGAGAAGCAGGGTATAGTGGACCGGTAGAGGGTCGATTAGTAGCGTTAGGATTACAAACGCTGTGGGAAAAAAAAGAGAAAATTGCGCTACCGAGGATGATTCAAATCTTATGTGTTTGCTTGTCATGATCATCTATGCGCAATCCTGCATTCTAAACCCTCGTCGCGAATGTTCCCCCATATTGTAATCCATCACGCCGCTGATTGAACATCCTCCCTCTCCCCCGCCTTCCATCCTTCATCGGGAAAAAGTTCAGGGGTGGTCACCGAGGGCCGTTTCCTGGGGTCACAACAAGCAATGAGGTGATGCAGAACGATTTGCCACAGGTCGAGTAGTCAGGGGGCCCACTGTAGATGTTGGTGCAAATCATACCCCTTGCGCAGCCGCTCTAGGGAGCCTCTAGAGTTATCCGTTCTCCCTCGCCTCATTCTGCGTTCTTCTGCACCCTTGCCTCCCTTTCTTTCCTCGGTGGGTCTACTTTTTCTAGTCCCATGCAGTTTCCACGCGTCTGTCGCCGCGTCTCTTCGACGGAGAGTCTCTGAGGTGCGCGCGCAAAAAACTTGCATGGCAAACGTGGCCCACCTGCGTGCAAAATGCGAGTGCCATTCGATGGAATATCTCTGGGCTGCGGTTGCCACGACACCCAAAGCTGGGCGAACGCTCCGGAATCGTCCAGGAGCGGCGCGGGCCGCGCGAATCCGACGCGGCTGGACAGCGCTGCCTTCGTCGGAAAGACTCTGGCGGCCGTGCGCTCCAATGACCTCACGCCGCCGGCAAGATCCATTGGCGTTCCGTAGCGAGGTCCTCGATCTCCCGCGTCTCCGTAGCCATGCGGTCATCAAACTTCTGAAGGGCTTTGAGCGCGGACGGAGGTGGGCCCTTCTGCAAGACCTCCCGCGGCGGCGGCCGAAGCAATAGCATGTCTTCCATGCAAGTAGCTCTGCTGAGCATCACGTACAGGTGGAGCCACCAGGTCCCCTCTCTTTCCTCCGGTCTGCCAATGCTCACGTCCTGCGCGCAGTCGATGGTCACCCCGGTGCGGATGGCCTGGCCCTGTGCGGTGCTCTGAAGTAGGACTACAGGAGCGCGCCTGCGTGAGAGCGCAGGCGCGCCGAGCTGGCTGGAGCCAAGGTGTCTACAGTTCTTGACAAGATACGAGCCCCCACCCCCAGCGCTGTGGCGTCGCGGAAATGCCACGCCTGCCACGCCCTGGGGGCCTGCAACGCATAGGGCCCCCACCCCCAGCGCACCCCCTGTGGCGGCGAGGAAATGGCACGCCTGCCACGCCCTGGGAGCCTGCAACGCATAGGGCCCCCACCCCCAGCGCACCCCCTGCGGCGTCGAGGAAATGCCACGCCTGCCACGCCCTGGGAGTCTGCAGCGCATGGGGCACCCACCCCCAGCGCACCCCTTGTGGCGTCGAGGAAATGCCACGCCTGCCACGCCCTGGGAGCCTGCAACGCATAGGGGCCCCCACCCCAAGCGCACCCCCTGTGGCGTCGAAGCGATGCCACGCCTGCCACGCCCTGGGAGTTTGTAGCGCATAGGGCCCCCGCCCCCAGCGCACCCCTTGCGGCGTCGCGGAAATGCAACGCCTGCCACGCCCTGGGGGCCTGCAACGCATAGGGCCCCCACCCCCAGCGCACCCCCTGTGGCGGCGAGGAAATGGCACGCCTGCCACGCCCTGGGGGCCTGCAGCGCATAGGGCCCCCACCCCCAGCGCACCCCCTTGTGGCGTAAAGGAAATGCCACGCCTGCCACGCCCTGGGAGCCTGCAGCGCATAGGGCCCCCACCCCCAGCGCACCCCCGTTGTGGCGTCGAGGAAATGCCACGCCTGCCGCGCCCTGGGGCCTGCAACGCATAGGGCCCCCCACCCCCAGCGCACCCCCTGTGGCGTCGAAGCGATGCCACGCCTGCCACGCCTTGGGAGCCTGCAACGCATAGGGCCCCTACCCCCAGCGCACCCCCTGTGGCGTAAAGGAAATGCAACGCCTGCCACGCCCTGGGAGCCTGCAACGCATACGGCCCCCACCCCCAGCGCACCCCCTGTGGCGTCGAGGAAATGCTACGCCTTCCACGCCCTGGGAGCCTGCAGCGCATAGGGTCCCCACCCCCAGCGCACCCCCTGTGGCTACCCCTGCGCACCCTTTCTGGTGCCGAGAAAATGCCACCCGTGCCACGCTTTCCGACCCTGGCACGCATAGAGACCGCGCTGAAGGACCACCCCCTGCGCACCCTCTCTGGTGTTTAGAAAGTGCCACCCCCGCCACGCTCTCCGACCCTGGCACGCATAGAGACCGCGCTCAGGGACCACCCTTGCGCACCCTTTCTGGTGTCGAGAAAGTACCACACCTGCCACGCTTTCCGACCCTGGCACGCATAGAGACCGCGTTGAGGGACCACCCCCTGCGCACCGTCTCTGGTGTCGAGAGAGTGCCACCCCTGTACTGCTGTGTTGTGCTGAGCTGTGCTGAGCTGTGCTGTGCTGTGCTGTGCTGTACTGAGCTGGGCTGTGCTGTGCCGCCCTAAGCGTCGGGCTGCAGGTCGCGCAGAAACGCCTGTGCTGAGCTGTGCTGTGATGTGCTGTGCTGAGCTGAGCTGAGCCGAGCTGTGTTAGGCTGTGCTGTGATGAGCTGAGCTGAACAGTGTTGTCAGGAGGAGGGGAAGAGGGAGGTGAGTGAGTGAGCGCGGGTGAGACGCGGCAGAGAAGGAAACCAGAACCCCTACGAAACATGTAGGGAAAACAAAATACTTCAAATATGATTGCAATTTCGCGTTGAAGAGTTCTTGGGAGCAGGCGAGGGTTAGGGAAAATCAGACACATCGAGGTGTGTCATTTTTTTGCCACAGGAGAAGGTACGACGATGAGACATCACAGTGATCAAAGGCGGAGCACACGAATCTGTTGCAGGCGTTTTAATCAACTGCGTCAGCAGGGACGATCTGTCCATGCATATTCGATGTACCAACCGACACTTTGTTTGCGGACGGCATGAGTTTGCGCACCTTACGGAGTGTTAGATTAACACATATTCGGGTTATCATCGCGTGCCGCGTTGGCAGAGAGTTGAAGTCAGGGTCAGTTGAGATCCAGGTGCTTTTCTGCGCACACATTTGGCTAGGTCAACCGTTCTGCATGACGGTGTGCTTTGCGTCGCGCGTCAGTCAGCTTTTGCACGATCACGCCGAGTCATCGCCGTATTTGGCTTGTACCAGTTCTGTTGTGATATCGTACCCATCACGGCCATCATGGGTTCCTGGCTTGCGCCCGCGTGTTTAGATTCGCCAGTAGGCGTTTCAAAGCTCCTTTCATCAGAGTCGTAAGTGTCCGCCATCTTGCCGATTTGTACTGTTGATCGTTCGCCTGCCTCCACATCCTGCTTATCAGCAGACTGGGGGGGGGGTCGTTTATAGCGCTTCGACCGGGTGAGAAGGCGCGCCAGGCAGCGCAAGGCCTGAAGCAACGTGCGAGAATTTGCACCGCAAGTGCTTTTTGCTTAAGTGCTGCTTTCGCACAAGGAACAAAACACCTAACATACCTTCCGGGAGGAAGGAAGAAGAGGAGGAGGAGGAGGGGAGGAGGAAAAGGAAGAGGAGGAGACGGAAGAGGAAGAGGAGGTGGAGGAGGAGGAGGAGGAAACGGAGGAGGACAGGGAGAAGATGGTTCCAGAGCCTCTGCGGGTGTTGCTTCAGAGTACGCTGGCGGGAGGAGGGACAGTACAGACAACGATGCCCCCCCGTGGCGTTTTTCGTTCTTTGTGGACCCTTTTGGGAGCTTTTCGTCGCCTCGGCTGGATCCGCCTCGGGAAACAGGTCAGGATTGAAAGGATTTGGGGCGGACGGGGAGTGCCGCCGTTGTTTAAAATTACCTTTCGATTCCTGAGTCGCCTGGGCGGACGGGGGGTGGGAGACGGAGGGGGCTCGAGGAGACGTTACGTAAGGCCCGCTGCCGATGACGCGCTGTACTCCCCAGAGCCACGTTGGTGTCGCGGGTTGATGCCGGCAGCAGGCAGCGGATGCGAGAAAGCGGTGGGGAGTGAATGCAGAAGGGCTGCCCCCGCTCGGGAACCCCCACCTGCTTCCATTCCTACATTCATCCACCTGTCTTCTTTGGACGTTGGGCGAACTTGGACCGACTATCACCACCCACCAAACCACTCCAACCCAACCCGAAGGTCTCGATTTGCCCTCCATTTCCAGTTGGGGGGGGTCGGGAAACATCGAGACAACAGATATGGAACCCGCACCCCCCCAACCCGAAATTCGGGTCTTCGGGTTGGGTTGGGGTGGTCTGGTAGGTAGTCAGACTAGGATCGAAGCGTCAGGATGGTAACAAAGGCGGCAGAGCAATCAAAGTATCAAGGTAGCGATGTTGCTGCTGTGGCAGACTAATTCGACATACGTGCGCGCAGTTGGACACCACAGTGTAAACTAGACAGATCCGTAGCCATTTGGGCTCATGTTTGGTGGCACAAAAGCTAAAAACCACGAGATTTGTCAAGCAGTACTGTCATACACACGTACTTTCTATATTGCCCAGAGGTGATCCACAGAGACGCGGTGTTGACGCCTATGCCCAAGGCAGTTGCGATTGCCTTCCTCCATTCGCTAGCCGTCGCGGCGACCGGCGATGCGGAGCCTGTGGCGGACAACATCCTCATGCAGATCAGTGTTGGAAGTACGTGGCCACGTCCACAGGCTGATTGCGCAGGGATCCGCACAACCTTCGACGCTGGCTTTGGGGGCTGTGACGTGTACACTTCGAGCCGCAACAACCACCAATTCTGCCACAGAGACTTCGACGAGGGCCAAGGCTTCTACGCCGCGCAGGTGTGCTCCGAGTGCCTCGTTTGCCAGGCGCTGCCCCAGGATGGCGAGAAGGCGGCCGAAGAGTCGGCGGTCGAGCAGGCGGCGAAGCTGAAGCGCGACGCCGAGCAGGAGAAGGCTGAGGCGAAGGAAAACAAGGCGGAGGCCGAGCGCGAGGCCACGGAAAAGGCCTGGCAAGAGGAGAAGGACAAGAAGTTGGTGCTGGTGTGGCCAAGAGGTGCAGCAGCGCAGCAGCAAGTGACCTCGAGAGGGGAACGCGAAGCGAAGGAGGAGGAGAAGAACAAGGCTCTCCAGGAGGCCACGGAGGCCGAGAACGGGGCCCAGGAGGCCAAGCGCAGGGCCGAGGAGGGCAAGCGCGAGGCGGAGGCCGCGGCCGTGCGCCGGACGCAGGCTGATGCCGCTAAGCGGCAGGCGGAGGAGGCCGAGCGCAAGGCCGGGCCCGAGCAGCGCAAGGCCGAGGCCGAGCGCAAGGCCGAGGCCGAGCGCAAGGCCGAGGCCGAGCGCAAGCTTGAGGTCGAGCGTAAGGCAGAGGCTGATCGCAAGGCGGAGGCCGATCGCAAGGTGCAGGCCAATGCCAAGCGCAAGGCGGAGGCCGAGGGGGCGGCCAAGGAGAAAGACGAACAGAGGGCGGAGGCCGAGCGCAAGGCGGAGGCCAAGGCAGAGGCCGTGGCCGCGCGCTTGGCAGAGGCCGTGCGCAAGGCGCAGGCGGCGGCGCAGGCGGCGGCGAAGGAGGATGCTGCGGCGAAAGCGCCGAAGGCGGCGAAGGAAGAGCGCCCCAGCTTCGAGCCGCCCACGCTGCCAGCCGCTCGGCACTGGCGGGACGAGCAGGACACCGCGCAGGAGGAGGTTGCACAGCAGAAATTTGCTCGGAAGGAGACTGCCGCAAAAGCCGTCGGCGACCCCCATTTGGTGAACATGCACGGACAGCGCTTCGACATACTGAGGGAGGGCAATCACACGCTGATCCAGATTCCCAGGTATGCAGGACCCAGAGCCACCCTGCTGAAGGTGGACGGCGAGGCTCTGTACATGGGCGGCGCCTGCGCGGACATGTACTTCCATTCCATCGCCGTAAAGGGCAAGTGGGCAGAAGACTTAGCGGACATGCTGAGCAAAGGGCAGAGTCGCAGCGATGGCTTCGACTTCTTTACAAACGTAGCTCCCAAGAGCAATAGCACGGATTGGATGCGGTTCGGAAACAAGTTGGATTTGAAGATTGTCTGGGGCAGGACAATCACTGGCGTCCGCTACCTCAACATCTTCGTCAAGCATCTGGCCGCTGTGCAGGCCTCAGTCGGTGGTCTCCTCGGCGAGGACGACCACTCGACCATCGCGACTCCACCGGCGGGGTGCGGGCGCACGAACTCCCTCTTGTCTATCGGGAGCCGCATGGGCGCGGGCGTGTCGCAGGGCGACGGCACTTTCGACGAGCTGGCGCAGGTGACGCACGAGTTCGACTACCAGTGAGCTCTGATTCGCCATGCGCGCAGATCACCCCTAGCTGCGAGCCGGCTTCCGCCCCACGGCGGGGCGCCCTTTGTGCGTCTACCCTTATTTAAGAACTCTGGTCTGCCGGGGGAAGTGACCCTTATTTAAGAATTCTGGTCTACCCTTCTTTGGAATACATTTTAAGGGGAACAAGAAGTGACGTAAACATAAAAACTCGGAGGTCCGCGCGGATCGGCGCTGGACCCCCCTCCCTGGCGCGCGGAGCGCGCCAGGGGCGGCGCCGGAGGCTCCGCCGGGGGGCCCCAGCGCCGATC
This sequence comes from Prorocentrum cordatum, assembly GCA_963575745.1. Taxonomy (NCBI): domain Eukaryota; class Dinophyceae; order Prorocentrales; family Prorocentraceae; genus Prorocentrum; species Prorocentrum cordatum. The sequence goes on from CAUYUJ010014283.1 coordinate 1,058,040, forward strand.
CGAGAAATCCGCGCGGACCTCCGAGGTTTTATGTTTATGTCACTTTTTGTTCCCCTCATGTTGGACCTCTGGTGCGCGGCCGACGCGATCCTCGGCGGCGCGTCGGCCGTCAGAGACAGAGTCACCTCAGTTGCTGATCCGCTCGCAAGCGGCGAACGTGGCTGGCAGGGCGGCGATTGGCTGCCAGGCGGAAGCAAAAAGAGTGTAACATATATGTACGAAACCAACAACATTCATATCCCTTCTCGTCCTCCTCCTCCTCCTTGAGCATCGCAACCCTTGTCGTGAGGCACAATGGTCCAGGGTGAGTCGCAGTGCAAGCGAGTAGCTCCTTCCCCTCAGACACACGCCAGGGCTTCGAGGTATCCTTGGGGGGTGGCTTTTGTAGCATTGTTCCATTTTGCAGGGGTTACTACAGTCCTTATGAGGTGTTTGTTTGTGGCTCTCCAGCTTGCTAGGGCTCCACGCAGTCCTCATGAGGCGGTTGCGCGTGGCGTTCCTGAGGCGTTCAGAGTTTTCTGGAGGAGTTTGTGGCGCACGGGATTTCCATGGCCACGGTCAGATTGTTTTTTCCGCGGTCTCTTGGGCTCAAGCTAATGTCGATGAACCGACTAAGCCTTGGAAGCGATATATATATATACATATGTATTTAGAGAGAGAGGGAGAGACAGAGAGAGAGAGAGAGATCGAGAGAGAGAGAGAATGAGAGAGAGAGAGAACAAAAAACAAGAGAGGGATGGAGAGGGAGGGAGAGAGAGAGACAGAGAGAAAGAGAGAGTTGTGCGTGGGTGGGCTGTTTTCTTTGTGGAGCTGCCCTGGGGCGCCCCTGTCTTGTCGTCCGTCGTCCACCGAATGATGAGGCCAAGAGGGAGGAGGTGAGGAGGCCTGCCCGGCTGGGCGCTCCACCAATCCATGCCTACCGAAAGTGGCCTACGGTAGGTCACCTTGAGTAGGCTACCCAGGGTAAATGCCTGGACAACCATGCCTTCCCCCTCCTCCTCCTCCTCCTCCTCCTCCTCCTCCTCCTCCTCCCTCCTCTCCTCCCCCTCCTCCTCCTCCTCCTCCTCCTCCTCCTCCTCCTCCTCCTCCTCCTCCTCCTCCTCCTCCTCCTCCACAGTTACACAATACGAAAACTACCCTCCCTCTCCCCCCTGATGACACCCGGGACAAATCTGGCCCTTCTCTGCGTATTGTTTTTTACACAGGATTACTGGGAGAAGGGTTTTCGCTTGGGTTTGTTGTTCAAGATGTTGTTCCCGCTGAAGCGCTGGCCTCATTTTCGGGCTTCAGCTCGTTCCGAATCGTGCTCCCGCTGCAGCGCTGAGCTCATTTCCGCGCTTCCGCTCGTTCCGAATCGTGCTCCCGCTGCAGCATTGGCCTCATTTCCGCGCTTCCGCTCGTTCCGAATCATGCTCCCGCTGCATCGCTGGCGTCATCATTTCCAGTGCCATGCCACGGCATGTCTTCCGGTCCTTCTAAATAGGCCCCAAAATCTAGAAATTGCCCCCCCGAAAAAAAACCATCGGAAGTGGTTCCACATTCGGTGTCGATTTTTTGATTTTTTGGGCCGCAGAAGCCCCCATTTAGGGGCGTCGCCACGACATGCAATGTCATGCTACGCTTGATGTTCAACACCATGCCATGCCATGTAATACTGTGCCATGCTATGACATCCGACTGTGCGAATAGAGAGGAGATCTACGCCATGGTAAGGGATGGGAAGGAGGGGTAGGACGTCAGATATGATGCGAGCGCACCTAGCTTGCCATCCTCCCCCTCCTCCGACGCAGGAGGGAGGGGTGGAGAAGGCAGGGGGCGAGGAGGAGCAGGAGGAAGAGCAGGAGGAGGAGAAGGCGGAGGCGGAGGGGGAGGAGGAGGAGGAGGAGGAGGAGGAGGAGGAGGAGGAGGAGGAGGAGGAGGAGGAGGAGGAGGATTGGAGGATGGGAGGATGGGGGACGAGGAGGGAGTCTCCATTAGAGTCTCCATGACTCGTCGCCGCCCCCCGGGGCGAGGTCCTCCCTGCCGCGTGCGCCTCCACCCCACAGGGCCTTCGGGCCATCGCAGCTAGAGCGGGGGCATTGTCCGTCAGGACTCAGCCCTAAGCGAAGAGAGGTAGGTGGAGGGCAGGCGTACCCATCGGTCGTTGAAAGTAGGTATTTTTGGAATCCCAGATGCCAATCTACTTTGAGCGCCGCCGTACTTCAATGATCGAGTGGCTTCACCTGTTCCGTCCTCCTTAGGGGGCGGGCGGAACCTAATCTATTTTCAACGCCTTCCTACTTCATGTTCCTACCTGTTTCTACCTACATCTTCCGACCGATCGGTACCCCTCGGAGCGTGTTCGGGCGAGAAGCGGGAGGAGAACAGCCGTACCCCTCTGGACGCATCCCCCAGGGCGCGCCCCTCCCGTGGCTGGCGGCGGCGCAGTAGAGGGGAGAGGAGAACAGCCGCACCCCTCTGGGCGTGCCCCTCAGGTGGCGGCGGTGCGGGGGAATGGAGAGGGGATGGGTGCAGCCGCACGCCCCTGGGCGTACCCCTCGGGGCTTGCCTCTCGGGCGTGGCTTGCGGACAATGCCCAAGATGAATGTTGGGGTGGTCCGCCGTGGTCCTCGGGGGGTCAGGACGACGTGAGTTCACAAGGGCTCTCCCTCCTCATATGGAGGGCGATAAGGCGATATGGCGGCTCGATCGCAAAACGACGACCTCCGCTTGCATCTACCTGGGCCCTCCCCCACCCATCCTCCGCCAACTATCGCGCCCACCTTCTCTGTATCATCCTCCGTGTCCTCCTCTTCTTTCTCATACAGTTAAGTCGGGCGTGTCCCTCTACAGGAGAAATATCCAACAATAGTCAACACATCGTCTGGGGACGATGTTTTGATTATTGTTTGGTATGGTTTGGGCATGTGTTGTAATTTCTATTCTTCGTCCAGAATCCTCCTGTAAGAGGTCATGACCGACCTGACTCTATCCTCCTCCGTGTCCTCCTCCTCTTCCTCATACAGCAGGCCTGCCGATTGAGAGCCAACCCGCGAGTACCTCTTGAGGCTCGACGTGTCCACGCGGGCGTGCCCGACAGCAGAGCACCTGTCCGAGTGGCCCGAGGACGGGATGTCGGCCTGGCAGGCGGCGCCCGGCCATCTGCCCTGTCTCACCTGCTTGCGTTTGCCAAGCACGCGGCGTGCATAGTCAAAGTGTCGGGCCCAGGTCCACTTCGGATTCGCCAGGCGCACGATGTCCCCTCAGTCCTTACATGATGTGGCTCCCCGGGCGTTCATCGTGCAGCTGGGCGAAAGTGAAGCCCCCCAAGGGGGGTCATTCCTGGCTTGATGTCGTTTCTGACAAAGAGGTGTGGCTGTAGCATGAGGCCTCATCTTCTTCTGAGACATCTGCTCGTCGAGGCACCGTTGGCTCGCATTCCTAGTCCTACTCAAGGCCGATATGAATACTATTCTCCTCTCTTCCCCGAAGACGCCAGTGAGGTGGCCTGGCCTTATCCGCCTATCGTTCTTTTTACAGAGGATGCCGCCGAGTTGACAATGTATACTTGTGGATTCCCAACCATCCTGTGATTATGGGTCCTCGTTTTGAAGAGACAGCGCCCCGCGTCCCACCTCCTCTCCTCTCCTCTCCTCCCCATCCTTCTCCTCCTCCCCCTCCTCCCTCCTCCCGTCACCCGCTTCACTTTGGCACACACCCCACACGTTTCGTGGCCATGTAGGGAGCTCCGCCGAAGGCTCAAGTGCCAGCGCCCGCATGCGCCCACCGCACCATTCTGGTACGCACCCTCACACGTTTAGTGGCCCTTAGGGAGCTCCACCGAAGGCCCAAGTGCCAGCGCTCGTATTCGCCCACCACGCCCATTCTGGCGCACCCCTCACACGTTTCGTGGCCCCATAGGGAACCCCACCGACGTCCCAAATGCCAGCGCTCGCATGCGCCCACCGCACCCAGCCTCGCACATTCCTCACACGCTTCGTGGCCCAATAGGGAGCTCGACCGGAAAGCCTACATGCCAGCGCTCGCATGCGCGCAACGCGCTCACTTTGGTGCACCCATCACACGTTTCGCGGCCCCGTAGGGAGCCCCACCGAAGGCCCAAATGCCAGCGCTCGCGGGCGCCCGCCGGGCTTATGTTGGCACACTACTCACACACTTGGCGGCCCCGTAGGGAGCCCCACCGCAGGCCCAAGTGCCAGCGCTCGCATGCGCCCACCGCGCTCATGTTGGCACACTTCTCACTAGCATGCGCCCACCGCGCCCATGGTGGCACGCCCCTCACACGTTTCGTAGTCCCATAGGGAGCTCCACCGAAGGCCCAAATGCCAGCGCTCGCCTGCGCCCACCGCACCCATTTTGGCACACCCCTCACATGCTTCGTGGAGAAAGCATGGGATGAAAGCTACCTGTGCTGTAGATGCCACGGTATTCGTGATTTTGCAGTCGAGGGGCGACCGAAGCCCTAGACCTTCGTGTGGGGCCATCCCCGTGAGGAGAAGAGGAGAAGGGAGGAGGAGGAGGAGGAGGAGGCGGAGGAGGAGGAGGAGGAGGAGGAGGAGGAGGAGGAGGAGGAGGAGGAGGAGGAGGAGGAGGGAGGAGGAGGAGGAGGAGGAGGAGGAGGAGGAGGAGGAGGAGGAGGAGGAGGAGGAGGAGGAGGAGGAGGAGGAGGAGGAGGAGGAGGAGGGAGGAGGAGGAGGAAGAGGAGGAGGAGGAGGAGGAGGAGGAGGCACCCCGTCTCGGAGGCCCCTCTTGGACATTACTCCCTTCCGTGCGGCCCTGGCGGGTTCCGAGATTTGCGCTGCAGTTCGTCCCTCAGGAAATCCTGCGGCAGGATATGAGCCCTCCAGGGACCCTCCTGGGGCCGCCATGCGACCCTGGCAGGTCCCAAGATGAATATCTAAGCGGCAGATCTTCCTGGAGGGCCATCTTGTGATCGTTTGGCCCCCCTAGGGATCCCAGAGGGATTTTCCTGCGGCGCCCATCGCTGTCACCACGCGCATGACACATTTCATTACTTGATCCAGTCCGCAGGTCCCGATGAACTCCAGGGCAAACTCAAGGCCTACATCAATAACACCATACTTGGTGCAAGCTATCGTGTCTCACGGTCCTGCTTCACGCTCGGGCGCAAGACGTGGTGCAAGTTGTCGTGTATCACGGGCCTGCTTCAAGCTCGGGCGCAACATGTGGTGCAAGCACTCAGGACGCAACACCACATACCAGAACCGCGCACGCTCGGATTCTAGCTTGCACCGCCGCCCAGGGGCGGACAAATCCTGCCCCCCTCGGCAAGGTGCGCGCGTTTTGGTTATGATATGTTGCGTCCCCTCCGGGGTGGACCAAGCACACAGCCAGGCCCCACTTCGTAGGACCCAACATGTGGTTGTGAGGTCAGGGGGATAGCATCGACACTTCACCCCCGAATGATCGGCCACGCAGCCAGAGCAGACGCAACACCACATATCAGAACCGCGCGCGCTTGGTTTCTAGCTTTCGACACCTCACGCCCAAGTTATCGGCCACGCAGCCAGGACAGACGCAAGACCACATACCAGAGCCGCGTACGCTTGGATTCTATCTTGAACCGACGCCCATTGGCGGACAAATCCCGCCCCGCCTGCAAGGTGCGCGCGTTTTGGTTCTAATTTGGTGCGTCCCCCCCCCGGGGTGGACCAAGCACACATCCGGGCCCCATTTCGTGGGACCCAACATGTTGTTGCGAGGTCGGTGGGGATAGCATCGATACCTCACCCCCAATTTATCGTCCACGCAGTTGGGAGTCAAGCAGTGGCAAAGCGTCCTGGCGTTCCTACAGGCTTATGAAAAATCGAAGAACCGTTTATGGTTTCTACGAAATGCTTTTAAAACATCAAACATTTCCTGCCCCCCCACGGCAAGGCGCGCGCGCGTTGGTTTTAGTTTGTCGAGCCCCCCTGGGGTAGACCAAGCACACATCCAGGCCCCACTTCGTGGGACCCAACATGTCGTTGCGAGGTCAGGAGGGCTAGCATTGACACTTCACTCCCAAGTTATCGGCCACGCAGCCGGGACAGTCTCACGATCCTGCTTCACGTTTGGGCGCGCTCAGGGTAAGGCGCTTCACCCCGAACTTCCTTGTCGGCCAAACCAGCGCGGAAAAGAGCCACAATTTGTTGCGGCCACGTTGGACTTACTTCTGGGGGTGCCGGCGTATCCTTGAATCCACGCCGCACCGTGCCCCAGAGTAGGGACGCGCATTTTGCCCACGCACACGACCGCAAATCGTTAGCACGGGAATTTGCAACTACCCAGATTTTAGGCGTACCGTCCCATCCGCTATCCCCGCACGCCACGCAAGGCGCTGCAAATGTCACGGGGACGGTGCGGCGCAGCAGGCGTTAAATTTGTTAAAGCAGTTTGCGCCCAAACCGAAAATTGTTAAAGCAGTTTGGGTTGAAGTGATCGCGCGCACGGAGTGCGCGTTCCGTGCGATGAAACACAGCGAATTACATTGGACACTTATGCCTCTTCACGCGTCTTCCTTTATGGTGGCTGCCGCGCTGGACAGGGCTTAGATATGTGATCTGCCTGCATGTTTTCCAGAAGATGGGAAAAAAGGTTGTGTTGCTGTTTCCGCAAAGGCTGTTCTTGTTCTTGGCCCCAGGGCTACACCGAAAACCAGGCACGGAAAGGTTGCACATCATGCGCTTACTGTTGGGCATGACAGCGTATGGCTTGAACGCATGGTGGTGCAGTGCGTCTCTCGCGACCCCGAGCGGGGCGGCGTGCGCGGGCGGCAGCCTCGCGGCCGCTTCGCTCTGGGCATGCGGGCCAGCACGGGCGACCCAGCTGGATGTACGAGCTGGCGCGGGCGACCCCTGGGATGCACGAGCAGGGCGCGGGCGACCCCGGCCCTCCGCTGCGTCCCCATGCTCCTCGCTTCCGCGCCCTCTCGCTCCCCGCCGTAGCGTGTTTCTTCCCTGCGTCGGGGTTGCCGCCCCGCCGCCGTTCCGCATGGAGCTCGGGAGGGCACCGCATGAACCCTAGATCACGGCGCGGCACCGCATTGTCACAAGGCCGCAGAGCAATTTGGGACTGCTGACTGGAGGGCGCTGACGCGCACTCGCGGCAGCGAAGTGCAATCGGCAATCCTTCCTCCAGTGGCACGCAGTAGAAGAGCTCGCTCCTTCTGAAAGACAAGGCTCCTGGAACACAGAGCTGGACATGTACAGGCGGGAGGGCGGTCGTCCACAGAGACCCCAGACAGCAATGATGACGAACATGTTGCACCCACACAGGCACGCACACACACACACACTCACACACACACACTCACACACACACACACGCACACTACACGAGCACGCGCACACTGTTCTACTCGAAATGGCCTTGAGCAATTTCGCTGTTTAGGGATTCGCGTTCGCTTCCAGTGGCCGGAAAGCGAATGTAGAAGGATGGATGCGAACGGAACGATGCAGAAGGGGAGGGTGAAGGATGAGGGAGGAAAGGCGAGGACGAGGAGGAAAGGGGAGGTCGAGGGAGGGAGGAGGAGAACGACGAGACAATACAAAGAGGTAGGTTGACGGAGGAAAAACGAGGGGAATTCGGCGGCAGCGATGGCTACAGTTTCGACGCTCGAACACCAACAGGGAGGAGGAGGAGGAGGAGGAGGAGGAGGAGGACAGGAACGACGACGAGCGGGAACAGGAGGTAGGAGGATGAGAACGACGAGGATGCAGGACGATAGCGGGGCGGGCTGGGAGGAGGGCCCTTCAGGAGGATTCAGAGGATTCAGAGGAGGAGCAGGAGCATGCGGAGGAGGGAGGAAGACGCTGCCAGCAGGCAGGCCGAGCCCTCACAGGGCGTGTCGCGGCTCCCTTGCTCGTGCGCTCGGCCCACTTCTTTCCTCCTCAGCCTTCCTCCTGCCTCCTTCCCGTTACCTCTTCAATCGGTTGATCTCCTCTCTCCTCTACGTCCTCCTTCCTTTACCGCTCCCTCCCCCCTCCTTCTCGCACGGCTTCCCTAGGCCCCGTCCACGATGTGGATGGTCAACTCTTGGAGCGGTTCAGCGAGCTTCATGCCCACCAGCACGTCGCGAGACTACTAATCCTGGAGCTCTGTCTGCAGCTTCTTCGCACACTTGTGGAGCTGCACTTTGTCGTCCTTGAACGTGTCGAAGCCCATGACGAGCCTTGCCTCGATGAGGCAGCGGCGGGCCTGTTGGCAACCGATGCCCACCATCTTTGCGAGGTTCTCGGTCTCGGGCTCGCCGAAGAGGTCGTGCGCGGACGTCAGGTCAGCAACCATCGCGGTGACCTCCATCAGCAGATCTTCAAGTTGCTTGCCATCCACCTTGAACAGCGTCTTCTGGGCCAGGAGGTGATCCTTCTTCATGTCGCACTTGAGCTTGTCAGTCCAGCGGCCCTTGTCGTTGTTAACATCCTGGAGCACGCCGTCGATGTTCAGGATATTAGCCTTCACGTCTGAGCTTTTTGCCGCCAGGATCACAGCACCCGCCGCCTTCAGCTCCTCAGCGCACGCAGCATGGACCAGGAAGGCTTGGCCCGTCTCAGGGCTTGACATGTTGTCGAGCTCTTCCTCGACGCACTGCTTGCTGCAAGCCGTGGCCTGCAGAGTCCGCATCGGCACGACCCACTTCGCGCGAGCAGCCGCGTCGGCACCCAAGCCCTCGTACTCAGCCAGCTTCGAGAGCAAGTCGAGAGTTTTCCCGAACCCGCTGGTGGTGCTCTTCTCCATTTGGCGTTTGAGGCCGAATCCGCATATGGTCAAACCGAGTCTCAAGCAAGGCATGTGCGCAATTGGGCCCACCCTCATTCAGGCGATGCAAGACGAAATCTTTAGACCACTCGTACCAGAGGTGGCGATCATTAGCGATCTCTCTAGCAAGTTGGTCGCACTGATTGTCCAACAGCCTGACAATAGTGAAAGGGTACCCCTGATGGAAATCCATGACATGCGTAGCCAAACACATTATTGACGCCAAGCTCTTGAAAACATTATTCCGCAGCGCAACGCCCCTGCAATCCGAAGGAACACTTTCCCACCCAGACGGCTTCGACATCCGACCGACCACATCACTGACCAGAGCAAGCTCCAGTATGCAACTTGCTGCCACGAGACCGCGGTCAGATCTGAACGTTTGTTCTGCACCAGCTACAATGTTGGCAATGGACAAAAAACGTTGTTCATCCTCCCACCTGTGACCGCCAAGCGCGAGCAACTCTGTCATGAACCTCCTCTGGGGCTCTATGACATTGGAAAAGGCGATGGGTTCAGCTAGCGGCCCTTCACCGTGCAAGCTGAGCATCTGGAGGCACACGCGTCGAGATGTCGATTGCTGCGTCTGCTTTGTATTCTGTTCGGGTGCTGCTGCAGGCCTCGTGGATACATATACTTGCTTGTCCCCAGGGCCGTGTCAATCGCCATCCCCCTCCAAGACCCAATCCTCCAACATCAAAATTCTAGACCCCAACCTCTCATGATGAGACAACTCCCGCGAAAGTTTCACACCGAGCTTCTGGCAACATATGGCAAACGTGTTGGACTGCAAACGGTTGAGGCTTTCAAATATCCTAACAACATTGACGTTCTTCTCTTGTCTGGTCCATCGTTGCATTGGGACCGGGGTCGGCCTCCGATTGCACAACGCCTCCACGGCACAACGTTCAGATTTCAATCTGCACCCATCCGCACTTGCACAACAACCTGGACAACAATGTACAATACCATCCGCAGTATGGTCACATGTAAAATGAGACCGGATGATCGCCCTGCGAAGGGCATCCTCACGGCAACTCTTGATCGTGAATGCGCCAAGAAGAGCAATGAGGCGCCCTTTGTGGTGCGATGGTGGGTCGGCCCGCACGCGCCGAACGCCAATTCGAAGAATGCCACGGAGGTCCTCTCTCATCGTCTTCATCGCAGACGACCTGCCAAGGGCGAGCGAAATATGAATTAAGAGACTGATGACATGTGAAACACCTGTCATATTTTTTTGCGCGCATGTTCTGCACCATGTGGACCTCGCAGTTGGCTCTCATCGATGACGCACTTGTGTGTTGAGAGTGCAGGTGCGCTTCAGCCTTCTCAATCGCAGCGTCCTGGTCACTGGTCAAACTGCGTTGCCTGCGTCGAAGCTCGCAGCCTCCTGGCGCATGGGCAACCCAGCCTGATGGACAGCTCCGAGATAATACTGATGCGATATGGCCTGAATCAATTGCAACCAATGCGTGAGTTTGAACTCCAAGCAACACTGATCACTGCGACACTCAAACACCACAGCAACATATGCCTCAGAATTCACAACGTTTGCAGTCAAAGCGCCTCTTGGGACGGCATGAGGATAAATAATTGTTGGAAGTTCTACAAGCTCAAGGGCGCCACTTTCTCTTGGAAGGGCCTGTCCTTTGCCATTAAGCCGAAGTGGTGTGTCACCGTATCGGGCGAACTCCACATAGCTGGTCAACTTGCAACCTGGCTTGCTTGACAAAGCGGCCACGCTATCCCGACACAGTTTCACAGCCTGCAAACGTTCCAATATATTGAGTTTCATTGCGAGATCTGGCTGTATGCTGCGGTATTTACGAAGCCCCACCTGAGCAATTGCAGAACCATCTTTACAATTCAACGTCAACCAACCTGACACAAAACAATATTTCACAACAACGACGTTGTCAGAGTCCCTGGGTGCTTTCGAACTCGCGCCGCCTGTACACATATTAACCAGAATATGCAAGCTGCCGTACAATAACAGATGTGTGAACCATTCTGGGGTCAAAGAACTATTAACGAATGACGGCCGTGGACCGCCAGGTTCGAAGCACGTCTGTGGCCGCACCAACAAAACACCTTACGCAGAAGACAATGCGAGTTAGCGTAGTGTTACTTGAGTGCGCACTCTTCCTCCCCTCCCCAATTAGCCTCGTTCCCTTCCCCCCTTCCCCCCCCTTCCTCCGTCCCCCCTCCCCCCCTGGTTGGCCACAACCTCCTGCTCCTCTCTCTTCTTCGCCCTCCTTTGTCTTTCCCCATCTACAAGTTCATCCTTCTCCTTGTTGCCCTCCTCTTCCTCCTCCTCCTTCTTATCCTCCTCCTCCTCCTCCTCTTCCTCCTCTTCCGCTGACATGCGCTAACTCACATTGGTTCAAGGGGGCAGTGTCCCGCGGAACTTGCCCAGCGATCGGTTCGCCGCTCGCCTCCGCGGGCATAAATCTGGAGCTGACTTCTCGCGCCACGTCTTCCTAGGGCACAGCTCGAGGGGGACACGATGCCCAGAGGAATTGCCTCGATCAGGGAAGTGGGCAGCACACACAGGAAGCCATTCTGAGACATCTTGGGATGATATCTTGAGCCATCTTGGAGATCATCTTGGGCTCTCCCAGGCGCTCTGGGAGTCATCTAAATCAGTGCCCCCCCCAAGAGGCCAACATGTGGCTAAAACCTTTTAGTAAAATACATGATTTGGCATTCTCGCCGAGGCCTCTTGGAGCATCTTGGGTGCCTCTGGGGGGTCTCTTGGGGCCTCTTGGGGGTCTCTTGGGGGCATCCTGGGGGCCTCTTGGGGCTTCCTGGCCACCTCTTGGGGCCCTCTTGGGGCACCCTTGGGAGCCTCGGGGACCATCTTTGGGCCATCTTGGGTGAGATCGATCACAGGAGGGGGGGTGACTGATTTGCCCCCCCCCCCCCCCCCCCTCAGGAGGCCAAAATGGGGCCAACACCCTAGTAAAACCAATGATTTTGGCATCCCCGCCGAGGCCGTTTTGGACCCCCTGACACCTCGCGACCCCCCCGCCCAGATCTAGGGTAGGGGGTAGGGGGAGGGGGGCCCGCAAGCCGGCCCGCCCGTACGTAGCAGAGTCTGGCCCGAGCCTCAGCTCAGTCCGCGCCGCCAACGCCGCCGCTGCCGCTACCGCCACCGCCGCCGCCGCCACCGCCGCCACCGCCGCCGCCGCCGCCACAGCCGCCGCAGCCGCCGCCGCCGCCGCCGCAGCCGCCGCCGCAGCCGCCGCCGCCTCCGCCAAGTGTACTCTGTATTGTTTTGTTGACAGGGATGGTGGGGGGGGGGCGCATCGGGTTGGCTGCGCATGTTCCGAATTTGGAGGCAGAGTGTGCTTTGTATTGTTTTTTTTGTATAAGGGATTGTGGGGGGGTGTTGTCATGGACCTGGGTTGGCCCCCAGTCGCCTGGGGGAGGGGGTGTTTATTACAGTGATAAACCCCTCCCCGAAGGGGAAGAAGGAGGGGTGGAAGAGGAAACTCTTTAAACCACCGACGCCCAGAGGGCTGGTGGGATTTTCATCACCCATTGTTGCATGACCAGCGAGGCACGACCAATTCAACGCACAAGATACGCTGGCTCGAGGCTGTTTGAGCCAGACCGGTTTGAGGCAAAACGTCCACGGAAAACCGAAGCCCGATGCGTATCCCGGCGCACAGATTTCACCGACGCCTCGCCAATGCAGAGACGCGCAATGCCTTTGAGTTGCAAGTGCAATGCGCAACCTGATACGAACAACATGCAATGCCAGTCCCGCTAATGCAATGCAAGCAAGTGATACCAGTACGAATGCGATTTTATGATATGCGGCGGACGATGGATGACATAGTTTTGGGGAACTTTAGAACAACATGTTCAAGAACGTGCGCTTGAACTTTTTCGGAACTCCCGGGAAACTTTCGGCGATTTATCTTGTTTGAGGGCTGTACAGGGTCATCGCCACCAGAAGTCTTCTCTCGATCCAACGCGAAGTTGTTGGACTCTGGGGAGGTCCAGTTCTTCCTGTCACCCCAAGGGTGGCCTTCTGTGGCGCAGGTCACCCTGTCAACCCTGGGGTGGAGATGGCCGCAGGCTATATCACATGGGGTTAAGGCGCCCCTTATCCCATATCACTTCAAGTCCTCCGCCTCCTCCTCGCTGCCACTCGAAGGTGGCCTCCCCTTCCCAGCACTCCTCCTCCTCCTCCGCCTCCGCCCCCTCCTCCTCCTCCTCCTCCTCCTCCTCCTCCTCCCTCCTCCTCCTCCTCCTCCTCCTCCTCCTCCTCCTCCTCCTCCTCCCTCCTCCTCCTCCTCCTCCCCCCCCCCCCGACGCCCCTGCGCCCGCAGGGCGCGGCGTGCGCCGGCGCGGCGCTGGGCGCGCTGGCGGGTGGCGTGCCTCTGGCCCTCTGCGCCGCGGCGGGCGCCGCCTGGTCGGCCAGCAGCAACCCGGAAGGCCCTCGCGTCAAGCAGTGACGCAGCGTCCTGGCTCGCCCATAGCTCTGCCAAACAGTGTTCTAAGAACCTTTTCTGGCTTCTACGAAATGTTCTCAGAACATGTCTGGCCGAGATTGTCTTGTATGAATAAATCGGGTTTATGTCCTAAGAACATTGTTTTGGTTCTTCGAACATTGCTGGGTTCTACGAACATTTCGTGGTATGACTATAGGAATGCCGGGACGGTCGGTCCCTGCTCAATTGCGCAGGGCTCATCTCGATTCCTCCGATCCGATTCGACTTCGACGGTTCCCGAGTGGGATTCGATCCGACTCGGGATTCCGCTGTGGGCTCCGGTGTCTTACTGGAGGCACACTGGCCCGCCGATTTCTGCCGGTTCGACGTTTCCGGGCTCGGCTGCCGATTTCCGCCGATCCGATTCATTTCGACTGCCGATCTGACTTATCGATTCGATTCTGAGCTCTCCTGCCCTTACGGGTGGAAGAGATGCTTCTCAACGTTCCACCTCCCTCCGTCCTGACCCCCTCGTTCCCCCACGTCCTCCTGGAGGAACAGCTTCCTGCGGACGGGGCCCAGGCCACCTCTTTCCCAATGCGTCAACAATTCATCAGCAGTGCAATGCCGACCATGTTCTCATCCGACCCTTCCCCCTTATTCTTCCACCTTCTCCCCATCCTCCGCGGCCCCCTCCTCTCCCATGTTCTGCTTTCTGGTGTACAGTCGGGGCGTTGACCTAAGGAACCTTAAATAAGGAAGGAGGCCCCTTTTTTTCATAACTTAAACTTCGATTTCCCATCGAGAACCTAAGGAAAACCTGAGGCAAGCTGCACTTGAGGAACGCGGAGCCCCTCCCCAACCAAAAGGGTTTTTTTTTTCAGCACCCCGATTGTATGTTCAAAGCTCGGGAGCACCAGGGTCGCTTCCATCGGCTGCGCGCGGCAGGGAACTTCTCCGCGCAGGGCCGCCCTCCTGCACCTTCTGCTCTGTGACCCATTAGTTCTCCTCCCCCCCCCTTCTCCTGGGAGACGGGGGTAAGAGGGGAGAGAGGAGGGAGAGGAGCAGAGAGGAGAGAGGAGCAGAGAGGAGAGAGGGAGAGGGAGGTCTGTGACCCATTAATTCTCCTCCCCTCCTTCTCTGGGGAGCAGTGCATGCGAGCGTCTCGTGACACGGTCACGGATTGGCCACACCTCCTGGGTTCTGCAGCGGGCTGCAGCTCGCCAGGTTCTTCCCGATCGCGTCACGGGTTGTTTGGATGATACATGGTTGCCACTTCGTTTTGGCTTGCGCCGCCACTTTGCCCAGGAGCTCCCCATCGCCTCGTCTGATTTGCTACGGTAGGCTCGCGTCGTCTCGACCGGCGGCGACCCCGCCGCCGGCGTTCAATGTTGAACGCCGCCGACGACCCAGAATCGGTCGATGCTGAACCATTCCCGCGGTGTCATAAACCAACGTCGAAGTCGGTACGATACGAACCTGCAGTAATTGCCCTTGGTTGCGGGCTCCCGTGGCCGCGGCGCTGCAGGCTCGTTGGCGACGCGGGAGGTGGGGTCACGAAGACCCCGACCCAGCGGACCCAGCCTCGTTCCTTCGGTGCCTCTCTGTTCCAGCATGGGTGCTGGAGCGGTTGTCATGAAACGTCTCTCGACGTGGTCGGCCCGCCCCGCTTCGCAGCGTGCGCTGTTGGGCTTAGGGAGGGCCCGCTTGAAAGGCCCGCCCCGCGGACTGTTATCTACGCCTGCCTGGTGAATGTCTGTTCTGAAAACTTTGGCCAGGGGTTGGACGGCGGAGCAGATGATGGCTCGCAAGGATTAATCACCAGTGCCAGGATGGTTGCGGGGCTGCCCCCAATTCACAATCCCATGCTATGACGTGCCCTCGGATGTGGTAAGCGATTAAGCGATCCTGGACATCCTATTTCCAGACATTCCTGCCTCTTTTTGTTCAGAGCGACAGTTCGGGTTGGCAGCTTCATTTTCTGATGATGAGCGGGACCTCGCTTGTCAGACATTGGTGACAGCACGCTCTACGCACCACATACGCCGTGGTCGTCTTGGTCTCACGCTGTTCGACAAGTTCTGCGCGTACAGCGCTTGCCCAGTTTCTGCAGCATGCCGAGCTGCTGACTAAGGCGAGACCGCATTCCACGTATACAGTCGAGGAGGAGGCGGAAGAGGAGAAGGAGGAGGGGGAAAAGGAGGAGGGGGAGGAAGAGGAAGCGCAGGAGGAGGAGGAGGAGGAGGAGGAGGAGGAGGAGGAGGAGGAGGGGTCACAAAGCGTTTGGATGATTTGGGGGAAGCCTGCGTTGAAGAACAATTTCTGCACGAGAAAAGTTGCACATCACCTCGGCCCGCGCTCTCACACGCGGGCGGGCACATTCCGGATGCTTCCCGATATCGCCTCACCCATGCCATAGTCCTCGCTGGAAGGGCCGGCGGCGGCTTCCAGGCAGGCCCAATCTTCAGTCGGGCATGTCCCTCGACAGGGGGAGAATTCAAAAATAGTTTTAAACAAATTGCCTGGGGACGATGCTTGACTACATTGGGCTATTGTTTGAACATTTTTCTGTTACTTCGATTTTTCGTCAAAAATCCGCCTGTAGGAGGACATGCCCGACCGAAGCCCCATGTGCCGAAACGAGCGCAACAACGGTCTCGCGTGCGGCCTGCTGCAACGCGGACCAACACGCCCCCAAGACGGCCGCCAAGCAGACAAACAGGGCGCGAGATAGCGAAGCAGGGGCGGGGGCGCGCATCGAGTGCAGAATGGGCAACAGCCACAGCTCCAGAAACCCGTCGGTTTCGGAGCCGTCTTGGCGGCCTCCTGAAGGCCAGGTCGGGGCAATGTCTGAGCCGTCTTGGCCTCTCCTCGGGGGGTCTCTCGGACCCCCTTGGAGGCCCCGCGGGGCCGTCTTGGGCTTTGCCTGGAGGCGTCCCTCGAGACAGCCGCACCAGTTGAGAGGGCTGTGCTGCTCACCCCCCCCCATGGGGCGCGCATCAGATCCGACGCACCTCTCGACAGATCGTCGGCACGGCGGATTCCGCCAAAGGGCCAAGAGCACAGCTCCTGTGGCTGGTCAGATTCCTGCTGGGCGTGGCCGTGGCCACACGCACGCATGGTTAAGCAGAAGTATTGTAGAGGCGCCGATATAACTAACGTCACAGACTCAAGAGCTGAAGGCCAGAAAAAGGTTGACGTGATAGTGTTTTGATGGCGCACTGCAAGGAGTGGAAGTCTTGCTCCATGCGGGGTATTGCTCCTGGCTGGTGGCACCTGGCTGACGGTTAAAACTACCCTCGGCATGTTCGGTAGGAGAGCAGTATGAGCGAGAGGGTTGGATCCCGTAAGAGTTGAAATCGCAGAAGGGATACTCACGATTGTTCGAGGACGCGGAAGGAGGTGGACGGTAAGAACGAGGAACAGGGTGCGCAAGCGAGGGTTTGCACACACTGAAGCAAGGCGGGGGCGAAGCAGCTTGCAAGCGTCAAGGCTTCATGGGATGCCCGTCGAACGGTGAGGCCCCTCTGGACAGAGCTTGACCACCTTCGGCACGTTCGCGCGTTGCGGCTCCTCTTGCTGCTGCTTCTTCCCCTCCCCCCTCTCCCCTCCTCCGCCTCCCCCCGACTCTTGATGGGGGTCCATCCTGAAGCTGGAAGCCTCTTCGAAGACGTCTCCTGTTTTCAGGACCTCAGAGCTCACCAACAGTGATGAGCTCGTTTGTCGGGCCCCTGGCTGCAGGGAGAAAGGGATATCGGGCCCGTCGACCAGCTGGGAGTCCCCCCTGCCCTTGAATGACAAAATCCCCCTCCTCCTCCTGCCGATCGTGCTACTGCACTTACTTCGCATTGGGGTTCGGTCTTTGCTCGAAAACCATGGCCTGCTCAGACTGCCGCTGCTTACGTCGGTCGCTTCGCGAAGCCCGTCAATTTCGATGATTGCCCGCCGCCGCCGCTGGCTGCTCTGAAGAAGGTTGCACTTCGAGTTAGTGATTCCGCTCCTGGAGTGGACCGACTGTGCTACGCTGCCTGGCTTGCTCATCCTTTTGGGCTTCTTTTGGTGCACGACGTCCTCTTGTGGACGCTGTCGGGCAACGGCCTTTTCTTGTCGGAGAGTGTGACCTTGCAGGCCTTCCTGCTGAAGGGCGAGCTCGCCTCCGATTCGGTTGATGGCGAGTGTGATCGGGAAGCGAATGCAGTTCGAGTTTTTTGGGGATCCGAACTTCCAGGATTCAGTTTTTGACTGCGGCTGTGAACTATGCCATCCGTCGTCCTCTGGACTGTTCCGTTCCTGGGGGCTAGCGCGGCTGCATGAGAGGCCGAACTTTTTGTATGCATAGTTTGGAAGTTGATGCATTACCCCGTACACACGCAGCTCGGCCTGAAGCTGGTGATGATTGTCCTGTTCTATATGTTCCTGGTTATGGGCATGCGTTTCCTAGCTTGTCTCAGGAGTTCGTAATGCTCGTGCTGGTGAAGATGGGATGTCCGTCGGCGCTGATTGGTTTTACCGTTGTCTTCTATGATGCCATCCAGGGTGCGATCGCGATCCGGGGTTTCTTGAGACATGCGTTCTGGATCCGTTCAGGCATAATCCAGGGGGGTGCGCTGTCGGGGTCCCTGTTCGCCGCTGCCCCGTCGCCCGCGTTGGTTGACCTCCATAGCTGCTTCGAGAGCAAGCGGCTTGGAATCAACCGAGCCTGTGCTGATGACCTTGGCGGTGCCCTCGAGATGCTCAGATGTCTAATCCAGCTCCCCTGCGTTATGAATATCACCGAGAAGGTTGCTCAATTGAAACTAAAAACGATGAAGTGTGTGATGGCTCCCGTTTCTGGCAGGTTTACCTCTGAACTCAAGATGAAGATTCAGAAGTTGCTGGGCATGTTTATCCCGGCCTGGCGTCAGTTTCGTATTGAAGATCAGTTGTTTTATATGGGGGTGTGGGTGGGCCCTGGAGCTTCTGAGGACGATTCTTGGGCACTGCCGATGTCGAAATGTCGTCTCTGCTGCTGTTAGTCGTGGAACGACCCCTGCTTCCTCGTCGGCCGCCTTTTACAGTACGCGCTGTACTTCGGTGCTGAGCTATGTGGCGCAATTCTTGCCGATGCCGAGGTCCCTGAAGCAGATTGAGCTGGGCTGTTTTTCGCAGGTCTTCAGGCTCCCCTTGGGGAATTTGGCATGCTGATTGGTTGCATATCAATGAGTTCCATGGGCCGGAAGCGCCCCCTCTAAAGATTACGAGTGCTGCGACGATGGCAAGAACTGCGATACAAACCTTGCCAGGACATGCTCGTGTCTTTCGCTGGCTGTGCTCAGAAGTACATCGTGGCGAGTGCCAGCGAGCTTGGATTGACGATGCTGCCAGCTGGTCGACTTTCTCCTGCTCGCTGGAAGTCATAAGCATATGTTGAGCATGTGGCTGCCGTCTGCCGTGGTTCGTCATCTGAGCTGAGTTATGAGGCCGCTCGTGTCTGTAGTCTCCCTAGAGGTCCTCTCGAGGCCTATAAGCCCCAACGGGCCGCGAAGATAGCTTGCGCCCAGTGCTGGCAATCGCGTTCCTTGGATAATCTTCTGAGGTCTCGCTTGTGCAAGCTGTTCCATTCCAGAGCTCTAGAGATCGCTCGTGATGACTTGGTTTCTGCCCGCCAGGTTTTAAATGAGGTCCCCCCGTGTTGGGCTTGGTTCTGGCTCCGCACTGTTTGTTTTAGGCGGCTGGTTAACCAGCCATCGTATTTTGCATGCCCGTGGTAAACTATCGTTTCTGCTCGGCTGTGAGAATGAACCATATACGTTGAGACATTATTTATGTTGCCCGAGGTTAGCTTGGTCCGTTTCCCAATCCCTCCGCTCTCGTCCTTGATGCCTCGACCCCCATCGATCGTCTTGGGAGCCATGGATATTGCACCGCCCCCATTTGGGAAGAAAATTATTTGGCTACGCGCACGTAGAACCAGCTTCGTCTCTTTCCTCCCGAGGTTCTCTCTCTCTCTCTCTCCCTCGAACCGCCCACGACGCTGCTCGTGCTGCGGTGCGTGATCTCCGCCTGCCTGCACAGGCATGGCCGCGCGGGGTAGGGTCGGGTGGGGCGTCGTCGTCGTCGTCGTCGTACGGTTGCCTCCTCCTCCTCCTCCTCCTCCTCCTCCTCCTCCTCCTCCTCTCCCTCCTCCTCCCCCCCCTCAATTTGCAGGGGGGCGCCAGGATCGTGTTTGCGGAAATCGGAACGGCAGGTTGTGATCCTGCGCCAATTGGAACGATAGGGCTGGCAGAGGTCGAACAGTTGGTGGGAGGAGGAGGAGGAGGAGGAGGAGGAGGAGGAGGAGGAGAAGGATGTTGTTGTGGTGGTGGACGAGAAGGAGGAGGAGGAGGAGGAGGAGGAGGAGGAGGAGGAGGAGAAGGGGAAGGAGGAGGAGGAGGAGGAGGAGAGGGAGGAGGAAGAGGAGGAGGAGGAGGAGGAGGAGGAGGAGGAACAGGAGGAACAGCACGAGGAGGTGGTGGTGGTATTCGGTCTCTGACCAGGGCTGCATATCTCACATGATGGCATTGAGATCGCCGTGCGCACTGACGGAGGACCTCCCCCTCGCGAGTTGAAGGTCGGCGTTCCCGTCGCGACTGGTCTTCTAATCAGGGAACACCACGAGGAAGGAGGAGGAGGACGACGACGACGGTGTGCAAGGGGCTTGGCCGAAGAGGAGGATTGCGGGCCTCTGCAGCCATGAGCCTCCATCGCCCTGCAGGCGCCGCCGCCCTGGCCGGACAGGCCACGAGCGAGGCGGTCGGCGCCGCCAGGATTTTCGACGACCGCCACGACGTCTCTGGCCAGGCGCGCACTCGGCCGCCTCCGGGCTGCCAGGGACGCCGCCGGCCCGTGGCCCGGCGCGTGCGATGCGCCCATGGGCGGTCGGGCGCGCTGCTCGGGGGGCCGTCGCGGCCGGAGCTCGGCGGCGGGGTTTCCTCGGAGCGGTCGCGGCGGGGCCGTGCGCCTCGCTGCGGCGCGGTTTTTTCCGGCGGGAGATCTCGGCCGTCGGAGGCTCCGTGCCTCGGGGGGGTTCGGGGTGCCGGCCGGCGTGGTCCTGGCACCCTGCAGCAGGTTTCTGGTCGGGCGTGTCCCCCTACAGGGAGAACATCCAGCAGTAGTCTGGGGAGTAGTTTGGGGACGAGTTCTCCCAGCATGGCTTAACTGTTTGTGAACCTGCGTGCGGTATTTATGATCTGTCGTCCAAAAGCCGCCTGTAGGGGGACATGCCTGACCTAATCCTGGCACCCTGCAGCAAGCTGCACGGGTGATGCAGAGGTCCCAGGAGGATGTCCAGTACGGTGTGCGCGGTGGCGGCTGCGCATATAGCCCCGTGGCCCTGCTGTAGAGCCCTGTACGCGCCGCCACGCTGGTCCCCTGCAGGCTGTGCTGCCCGGCGGAAGGGAAGGGTGATGCAGAGCGTGGGGGTGCAGAGGGCGGGGTGCGTGTGCGGGGGTCACGTGAGGCTTGCGCCGACCTTGGGCCCGTTTTGTTCTGCACTTGCAGGCAAGCTGGAACGAAACGGCCTTGGGCCAGCCGTTGGGAGATTCCTGTTCCAGCTCCGCTGGTTCCCATTATTTTAGCGCGCGTAAACTGTCTCTGGAGTCGTGCCGACCCCCGCGATTTGTCACCGATGGATTTTCAGATGCGTGTTGACGCCATCTTGAGGGATCTTGAAAGTTCGAATGAAACCATGCGTTCTGTATGTCTCCATGCTCGATGCTGCAAGGCGCGCTTGAGTTCGACCGCGTGATCAATCTCCAGAGATCGAAGCGTACGATGTCAACTCTCCTTGATATGCCTTCCTTGATGCTTCGCAAGGAGCGCTGCGCAGACACGTGCAATGGGCCTTGGCGCGGGATGAGCTTCCTTTTGCACTTTGCATCACGTGATTGGTGGGAGAAGTTCTTGACGCTCCGCGTACCCCCAACCAGCCCATTCAGAAACAGCTTGCCAGGCGAGTTGAAGCGTTGTTCTGAGAGGTTATGAAGGGGGTTCTTGGAGCCATATGGGGGCTGTCTGGAGGCGCCCATGGGCCCCTCTTGGGGCTCTTTGCGGGCCATCTTGGGGCCTTCTTTGGGCTATTTGGGCGTGTCTGAGAGGTCTCTTGGGGCCGTCTTGGCCCCCGTAGCTCAAACGGGGAGAGTCCTCAATTCAGGTTCCCCCCTCGGAGGCTCAAACATTGCCTCTAGGTGCTCTTGGGGCCCTCTTGGGGCCCGCTTGGGGCTCTCTTGGGCCGTCTTGGGGCCATCTGGAAGCCTCGGAAGCCATGAGAAGCGAAAAGGCCAGAACGCAAACATCATTGGTTGTCCTAAAGTGTTGGAGCCATGTTGGCCTCTTGGGCTGGGTCCTTGGAGGGCTCGGAGGGCACTTCAAGCCATCTTTGGGCAGTCTTCAATGTATGTGGGAGGCTATCTGAGCCATATTCAGCTCTCTTGAGCAATCTTGGAGGCCATCTTAGACTCTCTGAGGCCCTCATGGAGCCATTTTGGGCCATCTTGGGCTCTCTCATGCCTCGCGCCCCCCCCCCCCCCCTCCCAGGCCCAGCGGAGGGGGTAGGGAGAAGGGTCAAGGCGCCCCCCCCCCGCCCGCATGCCGTCTCGCTCACTCCCACCCGCCCTCCCAACACATACGTAGCACCCGAGCCTGGCCCGAGCTTCAGCAGATTCAGCAGTCCTCTTTGGATGGGCAGCTACTGGGGGCGCAGCCGCCGCCGCCGCCGCCTCCGCCGCCGCCGCCGCCCGCCGCCGCCGCCGCCACCGCCGCCGCCGCCGCCGCCGCAGCCGCCGCCGCAGCAACTACCCCCGCGCCGCCGCCGCCGCCGCCCCCGCTGCCAAATCGCCGCCGCCGCAGCCGCTGCCGCCGCAGCTGCTGCTGCCACCGCTGCCGCCCGCGCCGCCGCCGCCGCCGCAGCCGCCGCCCCCGCCGCCGCCGCCGCCGCCGCCGCCGCCGCCGCCGCAGCCGCCGCAGCAACTACCCCCGCCGCAGCCGCCGCCGCCGCCGCCAAATGCATTCTGCATTGTTTTTTTTTGTCAAGGGGGTAGGGGGAGGGCGCATCGGGTTCGCTGCGCATGCTCCGAATTTGGAGGCAGAGTGTGTGTTTGCATTGTTTTTGTTACAAGGGATGGTGGGGGGGGGCTCATTGACTCGGATTGGCTCCCAGTCGCCTGGGGGAGGGGTGTATACTAATAGGGAACAGTGATCAAGCTACCCACCCGCCCGCAAGCCGTCTAGCTGACTCCCACCCGCCCTCCCGACACATAAGTAATTCCCGAGCCTGGGCATTTTTCAGCGGTCCTCTTTGGATGGACAGTTACTGGGAATCAAAGCCGACCCCAGGTGCGCGACGCTTTGGCGAGGTGCGCCACGCGTGCCAGGGGCGCCACGCGTGCCAGGCACCCCTGGGGCCCGAGCGTGCTAGGCACGCCTGGTGCGCCAGATGCGGCACGTGCTCCGAGTGCGCCAGGTGTGTCACACCCTCCAGCCGCGCCAGGTGTGCCACGTCGGGGCACGTGCCAGAATGGGCGCGGTGGCCGCACGGTGCCACGAAACGTGTGAAGAGTGTGCGTGAGGGAGGAGGGGGGGAGGAGGAGGAGGAGGAAGAGGAGAGGAGAGGAGAGGAGAGGGAGGAGACGCAGGGATGATGTTTCAAAACAACGACGCAACACCTCATGATAGTGGGGAAATTCGCCCAGCGAAAGGACCGAACCATATACAGTTGTGAGTAACGCAGTCGTGAGCATCGTCTTCGGTGGAGATCCCTATGTGGTCACGAAACGTGTGGGGGGGGTGCCGACATGGGTGCCAGGGACGCATGCGAACTGTGCCACTGGAACCTTCGGTGGAGCTCCCCATTGAGCCACGAAGCGTGTGAGGGGTGAACGAAACGGAGGTGGAACTGCATGCGGAACCTGCCACTGGAGCCTTCTGTGGAGCACCCTAAGGCAGGGGTTCCGAAACGTGTGATGGGTGCGCCGAAACGGAAGTGGAACTGCATGCGGACCTTGCCATTGGGGCCTTCGGTGGAGCAGTGTGAGGGGTGCGCCAACATTGAAGTGGAACTGCATGCGGACCCTGCCACTGGTGTCTTCGGTGGAGCACCCTATGAGCCCACGAAACGTGAGAGGGGTGCGCCGAAATGGAGGTGGAACTACATGCGGACCCTGCCACTGGAAATCTTCAGCGGCACACTATGGGGCCAGGAAGCGTGTGAGGGGTGCGCCGGAATTGAGGTGGAACTGCATGCGGACCATGCCGCTGGGGCCTTCGGTGGAGCACCCCATGGGTCCACGCAACGTGTGAGGGATGCGCCGACATGGAGGTGGAACTGCACGCGGACCCTGCCACTGGAAGCCTTCGGCAGAGCACATTATGGGGCCACGAAGCGTTTGAAGGGGTGCGCCGAAACGGAGGTGGAACTGCATGCAGACCCTACCACTGGTGCCTTCGGTGAAGCACCCTGTGGGGCCACGAAGCGTTTGGGGGGCGCGCCAGAATGGAAGTGGAATTTGCATGCGGACCCTGGCACTGGGGCCTTCGGTGGAGCACCCTATTGAGCCACGAAGCGTGTGAGGGTTGCGCCGAAATGGAGGTGGAACTGCATGCGGACCCTGCCACTGGAGCCTTCGGTGGAGCACCCTACTTGGGGGCCTCTTGAGGGCCTCTTGGGGGCCTCTCGGGGGCGCCTCGCGGGCCTCAGGGTGGCTCTTGGGGACATCTTGGGGCTCCTCCTCCTCCTCCTCCCCCTCCTCCTCCTCCTCCTCCTCCCCCTGCTCCTCCTCCTCTCCCTCCTCCTCCTCCTCCTCCTCCTCCGCCTCCTCCTCCTCCTCCTCCTCCTCCTCCTCATCCTCATCCTCCTCCTCCTCGTCCGGGGAGAAGCTGGACATGTCAGTTCGTATTCCCTCTCTGTGGCTTCTCTTGAGGCTCTCTTGGGGCTCTCTTGGGCCGTCTTGGGGGCGCCGAGGCCGTCTTGGGGCCATCGTGGACTGTCTTGGGGCCATCGTGGCCTGTCCTGGGGCTATCACTGAGGCCTCATGGAGCGTCTTGGGACGATTTGGAAGGCCTCTTTGGCCACCTTCTCAGCGGGCATGCTAGAAACGATTTGGGGCTCCCATTGAGGCCTCGCAGCGAGCACGCTAGAAACGCATGCTTTCCCAAGGCAGTAGGACGATTGTTGCTTCTTGGGGCCCTCTCGGCGCCACTTTGGGGGCACTGTTGGGTTGTATTCGGAGGCTAGTGGGCCGTCTCGAAGCCATCTTGGACCGTTGTGGTCGACCCTGGGGCGTCTCGAGGCTCTCGTGGGCTGTGTTGGCGCTCTGTTTGGGCTCTCTTGGGCCATCTTGGGGCTCGGTGGAGGCTCGGGAAGCCCCAGGGGTGAGTTTAGGAGCTCGCCTTCCCCCCCCCCCGTCCCTCGAATGCGATGTTGGACCCCTGGGGAGGGGGAAAGGGGGAGGGCGATAGCCCACTGTCGCACACGCCGTGTTCCCCCTCCGGCAAGCGGGCGTCGGCGGATTAGTGTCGCACGGGTGCGCATTAGATGCCGGTGTGGTTTCGAATTCCACAGCATGGTGTTGCGCAGTTGGCCCACGATTGCGTGTGTTGGAGTATCGCGGCGGGATGCGACGCCACGTGCCTTTTGGAATGAGTCTTGGAATTCGAGAGTTGCATAAAACGTGGCACCTAGCGAGATCACGGAAGTTGGCGTAGCACATTGCGACAAATTGTTACACGAGATGTTGCGATTAGACATAACGAGTTGCCACGCAGCGGTATCGCGTGTTCCCGCGTGATTGCACAGTCGCGCGCTGCGTGTTGCAGCGTGAGGTGGTAATGTAATCCTAAGCTTCTTCTCTGCCAGCCTTCGCGTGTGACGTTGTTTTTGATGTGTGAGGAAATTTGCCATTCTGGATGGTGTCCAAGAGGAGCGTTTGTAGAGTCGCGGTCGTTTCCAGCGGTAGAAATACGCTGACAGAAACCCAGCCAGGAGCGCAACGCTTTCCCATACATCGCATCTCCATCTGCGCAGGTTGCACACGTGTAACAGGAAGGCGGTGGCGAGGGGAGGGTAATTCGAAGAGGAGGAAGGAGTAGGAGTCGGATGAGTTACGTCACGAGGAGTGCTAGAATATTATTGCCATTAAGCGTGCGATGCCACGACTTGTTTTGAATGTGTGCCTTCTGCTCGCGAGGCCTGGAGATTCGCGTCGCAGGCGGCAGAAACAGCCAGAAGTGTGGACCAGGAGTACGACGCATCGGGCTGCGCGCTTCGAGCAGGCAGGGCAGGGAGAGGAAAGCCGTAACACTTCATCCTCCTCCCCATTGTCCCCATCCATCCCCCTCTCATCCCCTTCCTCATCGTCTTTGCGCCTGTCCTCCCGGCCTCCTCACATTGTAACATAGACCTCCCCCTTTGCAGAATTCTCCTCCCTCCATTCCCATATAGATTATCATCCTCCTCAACCTTGTCATCAGCATACTCATCAACAGCAGCATCATCAGCAGCATCAGCATCATTATCAGCATCATCAGCACAGCCATCATCATCACCAGCAGCATTATCATCATCATCCTCATCCTCATGTTCATTGTCATCCTCATAATCATGACCATCAGCCTCATCCTCATATCATTGCTGATCCTCTCCTCTTCCTGCTCACGCGAATCATGTCGTGCTCCTCATCTCTCCCCTGACCATCATCATCAGCATCAGCACCAGCAGCAGAATCATCATTTTGGACACAACCAGCATCACCGACCTCATCATCCTCATCATCAGCATCATCATAATATGCATTATCATCATCGTCGCCATCGTCAGTATCATCATCATCATCACCATCATCACTATCAAAATCAGCTTCACCAGCATCATCATCACCATCATAACGTTCATCTTCTCAGCACCAGTATCATCATCATCATCATCATCATCATCATCATCATCATCATCATCATCATCATGTTCATCATCATCATCATCATCATCATCATCATCATCATCATCATCATCATCATCGTCATCATCGTCATCATCATCAGCATCATCATCCTCATCTTCATCGTCGCCGCCATCATCATAAGCATACTCGTCATTGTCGTCCTCGTCATCCACGCCCTGATCGCCCCGTACGGCCTCCGCGTCCTCCTCCTCGTCCTCCTCCTCCTAGTTCTCCTCCTCCCCAGCTCGCACCCGGCCTCTCTCCACCCGTCTTCCACCTCTCGGCCCCAGAGGCAGGCAAGCCCACTCTGGCGGGCCTCTCCTGGGAGAGAGAGAGAGAGATACGGTGGGGGCGTTGGTTCAGGAATGTGCCCAGGAGGCTGCAGACCCTGGAGAATTCTTTACAGTGGGGGCCCGACCACAAGAATCCTTCCACAAGAAACCCATCCCTGAGACCTCAGGACGTCCGTCGATGCTTGGTGTGTCACGTCTTCCCTCGCAGAACCATCGAAGCCCCAGAAACCCAGGGCACCCTGGAGGCAAGCGTTGTGTTTCGTGGCGTGGGCCCCACTGTATCTGATGAGGGCGGCGGTGATGTCCATGGCCAAGCCTCGACTGGAGTTCCACCGGCCTCCAGACCCTGGATTTCCTCTACAAGGGTTCCGCTCCCAATGCGCCCCCACCGCATATGCCCTGCCAGGCAGTGCAGCCCTCGAAGGAGCAAGACGCGCCGACCGCGAGTACGACTTGACCGGCAAGGTGAGGGGCGGGAGTGCTCGGGGCGCGCGCATCGAGGGCCAGCACCAGCCGGGGCCAGCCCGATCCCCTCGGATCCCCTCTGGCTGACCCGTCGGTGGGGGCAACGACGAGTCGATCCTGCCTCCCCGCCCTCCGCTGACCTGGGTTTCGGGGGTTACTCTGCAGCTGGCCGTGGCTCGCGACGTGGCCGTGGCTGTCCCGGGTTAGCGCGGACCCTGGTTGGCGTTTCCCCGTGGCGTTCATTACAGGCTTGCGTCCGCTTCTTTTTCGGAAGTTTCCGGAATTGCATAAGCAAAGACCCTGAGAGGGCCGCGCGACTTTCTTGGGTCGGCGCTGGGCCCCCCTAGCAGCGCCTCCAGTGCCGCCCCCAGCGCGCTTCGCACGCAAGGGGAGGAGGACTTGGCGCCGACTCAAGAAGTCCTCGTGGACCTCGGGAAGATTATGTTATGATTATCTGGTTTACTGTTATTCTAGGTTGGGTGAGTGTTAACCTTTTACCCAGATCTCTTCGCTTGTCGGCTCCAATTCTCTGGAGCTCAACCTCTGCATTGCTCATTGTGCGTGTAGCATATGTATTCCTTCTGCGGTTCAGTGCTTGAGTATCTCTCGAGGGTTGCGTCTGCGCTGCGTTCACGCTGCAGCATGCATTAGGCACAGAGCGTGCAGACATTAGACGTCCCTTGATATCACACTGCCGTGTGTTGCTGGAGTTCTGGTGGTCCCCCGCTGCCCATTGGTCTCAGTCCTCCGTGTGTCCTCTTTCTGTCCGGGAAGGCCTTGTGCGGGGAAAGCGCGCGTTTCCCCTCCTGCGTCTCTTCCTCATGCCTCACGGGCCCATCCGCAATCGCAGTATGGAGCTCCATTGAGGCGCCTTTGGGGCTGCCTTGGGGGTCTTGAGGGCCGCGCACAGCAGCAAAACATTCCTGAACGGACCATGTAAGGGAATTGTTCTAGGCCGCCATGCGCGCTGGACCAACTGCCAGAGGTTCTAGCATGCCTTTGGCCCACTTTGTGGCAAGCGATTGAGCTAGATTCGATTGGAACGCCAGTTGATGGAGCACCGCAAGAACACAAGTGGTCTTCGGCCGATTGGCTGCGCCGTGGGACAACAGACTCCCCGCCCCCCCCTTGCTCCTCCTCCGATGGCTTCGGGCGCAAGCAAACGTACAGTCGGACCGAGGTGCAAGATCCAGGTCGTTCGGGGAGGGTACCCTAGTGTTCTTCATGATTGTTGGATGCTCTCGTGCACCCTGGGGAGGGTAACCCTGGATGTCCCGTCTGTTTTAGCAGACGGAGGGTCCCATGTTCTTGAGAGATGCTCTTCTTCTGGCCTGGGTCCGACTGTAGCTCCACCCATCTTGGCTCCCCCTCCCCCCCGCTGGGGCAGGGCCAGAGAGAGAGTTTCGGCTCACGACCGCGATGATGTCTCCAAAGAAGGGGCACGACACGTATACCCCACCCCCACCTACCTTTCCGAGAGGAGGAGGAGGAGGAGGAGGAGGAGGAGCAGGAGGAGGAGGAGGACAAGGGGGAGGAAGAGGAGGAGGAGGAGGAGGAGGAGGAGGAGGAGAAGGACGAGGAGGAGGAGGAGGCGTCAGGAGGTGCACAAGGAAGAAGCTGGGTCGGAGGAGGAGGAGGAGGCGGAGGGGGACCGTCCCCGCCCCCCCGACGGGTGCCTCGGGTCCGCGCCCGAGGTGTGGAGTGGCGCTGGCGCCGTCGCGGGCGGCCTGTGGTCGCTCGCTGGCGCGGGCGCGTCCATGCTCCGGCGTTGAGGGCGCTCTGAGCCAAAATAGCCGAGCGGTCGGGGATTCCCTCCTCCTCCTCCTCCTCCTCCTCCTCCTCTTCCTCCTCCTCTTCCTCCTCCTCTTCCTCCTCCTCCCCCTCTCCTTCTCTCCCTCCTCATCCTTCTCTCCTCCCCCTCCTCCTCCTCCTTCTTCTCGCCGCCTTCTCTTCCTCGTTGGAAGTGCCCCTGGCCCAAGGTGCCACCAGCTTTGCGCTCTCAACTTTGGAGGGCCTGGGGCCCTCTGGGCCTCGCGAGGGGTGTTCTGGAGGCCGCGGGGGCCTCCCTGGAGATCCTGGGGGCACTTTGGGCCAGGAAAGCTTTTGGCATTACCCGAGAAATGGCCGAGCGGGAGAGATGGCTAGAGAAGGAAATCATGGGAGCCTTGTATCGCAATTGTGTTCGTAGGGTCCACTAGCGTCGATGAACGTCTGGTAGTCGATGATATTCGGAAGGCAATCGTGGGAGCCTCGTATACCTTCGCATTTTTTGCGTTCGAGTGCACTAGCGTCGATTAGCGTCTGGCTTTCCATGAGATAGCGCCGATTTAGCGTCGATGAGCGTCGACTAGCGCTGATGAGCGTCGATTCCACGTCGACTCAGTGTCGACTGGTGTCGATCAGCGTCGGTTCGCAAGAGCCAACAGGATGGTATGGGAGGCTCCCATGAGCTTCCGCAGACGATGGCAGCCAGGAGCAACGCTAGGGTTAAGTCGGGCGTGCCCCCATACATCGGGAATATTCAAAAATAGTCTAAAAGTCTGGGGACGATTTCTTGACCATTGTTGAATATTGTTTGATATTCGGGGGTACTTTTTTCATTTGTCGTTCCAAATCCGCCTGTAGGGGGACATGCCCGACCTACGGATAGGGGGCGACTGGCACCAGGGGGGACACCTCGACCACCAATCTCCCGTTCATCGCCGACGTGGGCCCGATATAGCCCAACTCCTATCGGGGGGCCCCCCAAGAGGCCAAAGACCTACGGCAAGTCGATGATGAGTGAGTTCTCGCTTGTTTTGCTTCCGAATCGATGCTGAGGCCCGAAGACGGCGCCAAGATGGCCCAAGAGAGGCCCAAGAGGGGCCCAAGAAGCACCCCAGGCGGCCCCAAGAGTGCCCAAGAGCGGCCCAAGAGCGCCCCAAGAGGCGATTGTGATGGCCCCAGGGGGGGTACCAAACGCCACCTCCGATCTAGCAGCGATGTATGCCAGCTGTCTCCGCCCGGCCCCCCTTCCGCCTGCCCGCGCGGCCTGCCGACCCCGGTCCCGCCTGCGCGGACGTCCTTGTCTGCCTGCTTCTCCCCTCCTCTTCCCCCTCTGCCAGGCAGCACAGCCTACCCGGGACCAGCTTGGCGGCGCGTAGCGCGGCCCGTTTGCGCGGCGGCCCGACGGGTTCGTCCGGGCCGATCTTTCCCTTGCTGAGCCGGTCCCCCCCCCCAGCTTTGCCCCGCCCCTCATGGTAGGATCACAGACGTCCGGCGTGTGGACCGAAAGCATCAGGACGGAGGCTTCGTGGAGATCTCGGTCTCCAGGGGCCGACTTCGGGCCTAATTTCGTGGCAGGCCTATAGGAATGCCGGGACGGTTGGTCCCTGCTCCAGTATGTCAGCACGAGCGAGAGGTAACGGAGCAGCATCTGCGGCGCCGTTTCTACGCAGACAGTTGCCCTAGGGCCCTCACACGGCGTTGCGCGCGTGCAGCGCCGCTCGCACATACTTGAACTGAGGCCAAAAAGCAAGAGGAGTTCGGCTGCGACGGAGGATGAGCTTGTGCTTTGCCCCCAATCGAAGAAGACAGAACGCCATAAACATAAACTGTTGGCGCTCCGAACGGATCTCTTGTATCCGCGCTGGGGCCCCCCAGCGGCGCCTCCGGCGCTGCCCCTGGCGCGCTCCGCGCGCCAGGGAGGTGGGTCCAGCGCAGCTCAAAGAAATCCGCGCGGAGCGCCAAAAGTTTATGTTTACGCCGCTTTTGCTTAGTCTGCACAACGCTTGTGTCCGCACATGTCATATGTTCTTCGAGGCATGCCCAGGCGGCACCTCCAAAACAGGGTGCGCGTGAGTGCGCCACAGCAATGCTTCGTACTGGTCGTTGTCTTGTTCTCCGCCTCCGCCTTCAGCCTCAAGCTCTGGCATGCAGTTTGTCCCGGCTCTGGGAGCTCGGGCGCGTCAAGACGAGGCCAGCTTCTGCTTGCGCCTCTGCGCCTGGGCCGAGTCTGAACGCGCTTCGCTCGAGGGTCCTCCGGGACGAGGTGCGCAAAACAGGGAGGGGAGGGGAGGAGCTGGAAAAGAGGAGAAGGGAGGCGATGGGAGAATTAGGAAAGGAGCGAGGCAGGGAGGGAGAGAGGAAGTAGCTGACCACTGGTGCACTTCTGAAGCGGTTCAATTGGTGACATCGATTTGCGGGCTCGATCGAAACCTTGTAGAACGACATGGCCTTGGCAGGGGGGGCGAAGTTGCGGGCTTGGGGCGCGTTCGCTTTGGAGTGCTCGGTGTTCCTTGATTGTTTCAAAGTTTGCCTCGGGTTTTCCAGAGGTTTTCCATGGACTTAGGTCAACGCCCCGACTAGACCAGTGGCGGGTGTTGCTTCGATCCCACGACTTTTTGAAGGTCGGGGGCGACGTCGGGTGTGGTGTGGTGTATAATGGAGGATGACGATTAATGAATGACCGGGGGTCGTGTTCACGCGGCGGCGCCCGGGATGACGATTAGAAAAAACCGGCCTTGGGTTGGAGAACTATTTTTAAACATCGTTCTCCTCCAGTCAGAAACTTATGCAGAAATAGCAGAAAACTATTGTTTGTTCGTCCTCTTCCATTTTTTAAAGTAATCGTCGTCCCGCATTACATGACCATTGGCGGGTCCGACGCAAGAGATCGTCGAGCGTGTTGTGTTGGCCTATCACGTGTATAATGTAGCACGTACTGCCCCAGTCCCAGGCGACCTCCACAGTGAGGGTGCCCGAGAGCGGCATCATTACAGTATATACAGGGCCGCCAAGGTTCTCGTAGAGCACTCTCGAGCGCCCTTCTAGGCCTTCTGGCGAGTTCTGTGGACCTCTTTGGGTACGAGTGACATGACCAGTGGCGGGTTTTGTTTCGATCCCACGACTTTCTGAGGGTCGGGGACGACGTCGGGGGGTTGTGTGGTGTATACTTCTCCCTTGTTTTACACGGCAAACAGCGAGGGAAACAGCGAAACATGTATACACCATGATCCCGTATACACCAGGATCCGCGCTCCTGTGCGAATTTCAACGGAGGGTCGGGAAAAGCGTCGGTGTATGGAATTCGTTTCCCTACAATGCAAACGGGGGTCAGCCAGAGCGCCCGATCGTGCAGGATCCTGCAGGGCCAGGGTCGCATTGACCCAGGCTTCGGTGCGCGATCCTGCAGGATCTTGCAGGATCCTTCGCATTGGCCCGGGCTTAGGCGCAGGATCTTGCAGGAGTCTGCAAGGCCTGACTGGCCCGGGTTTGCACTGACCCGGGTCAGACGATCCAAGAAACCAGGGTGCGGCAAGTTCATGAGGTGCCTGCGCACGCCAGGCAAGCGAAGGACGGTCCAGGCTGCAAGGGCCGAAAGTCTGAAGCGCGGCCACACGAGCTTGTCGACCAGCAGTGTCTCGGCATTGCCTGGCCCAGCGCTTCGCTGGTGAGAATCTAGGCCTCCTAGATGGGGTCGGAGGATCTCACCGCATCGCCGATGCATCGGCGATACATCGGTGATGCATCGGCGATGCGGCTCGATGTGGGGCCAAATTTTCTCCACGCCGACGTCGCCGATGCATCGCCGACGTCGCCAGTGCATGGCCGATGCATCGCCGATGCATTGGCGATGCATCGCCGATGTATCGGCGATTCGGCGAGATCCTCCGACCCCACCTACTCGGACCCCATCTGGGAGGCCTCTAGAGAAGTCGCAGTGGCAGCCAGCGCCCACACCAGCCGCCTCTGCCCCAGCGGTCCAACCGTCGCGGTTGGCCGTCGAGCCCACCCGCCAGCAAGAGCCTGTGGGCCAGGCCGGCATGACGCGGGCGCATGCCATTCGGGGTTGGACAGAACCCTCAACAGTGACACGTCGGTTAGTGAATTGTCCGTTTTCGGTTCTCGAGATGCCGCCGTGGCCGTTATTTTCCAGGCTTGCGCCCGCCAGGTTTGGGCCTCAGGTCGTTTTCACTAAACCACGTTCTACTAGAGGGGGGTCTGTCCATCCCCGAGCCATGGGCAGAATGTTGGGCCACTTCCGCTCGCTCGCACGTGCTTCTGTCCTGCCGAGCGGGAGCCGATTTGTGGCTACCCGCAGGACTCCATCGTGTAAGTGTGGGCTGCTGCCCCCATGCCCCGGCCTTGCCCTTAAAAAGCCGCCGCGGGGAAGTGGCAATGGTGCGAGAGCCGCACGAGCCCGCCAGTGGCTCAATCCCTGAATGTTGAGGGTGTGGGGTTTAGGGTTTAGGGTCAACTAGCACGAGCGTCGCAACACACTCGGCGCTGCTCACACTGCTGCGGCGATCACTGCCATGGATACGCATTACATATGAAGGCATACAATCAGAGTGCGCTCTATGCCGGCTATCGCGACAATCCTCGAGCACGCCCACGTGGAATTCACGCCATCCTCGAGCGGGCACGCATGGGATATCGGTTTAGGAATTAGCCGCCATGCGGGAGGGCCGCGATACTCCAGCGGGAGGGACGCGATCCTCGAGCGGGAGGGGCACGATCCTCGAGCGGGCACGCACGGAATGGGGGATTGGGAATTAGCCGCCACGCGGGGGGGGGGGGAGGGGGAAGTGAAGGGGGGAAGGGGGGTGGGGATTCCCGAGCGGGAGGGGCACGATCCTCGAGCGGGCACGCGTGTGATGGGGGTTTAGGAATTAGCCGCCACGCGGGATCAGGTACGATCCTCGAACGGCAGTGGCACGATCCTCGAGCGGGCACGCATGGTATGGGGGGGTTGGAATTAGTCGCCGCGCGGGAGGGGCGCGATCCTTGAGCGGGAGGGGCGCGATCCTCGAGCGGGCACGCATGGGATAGGGGGGTTAGAAAGAACCCGCCATGCGGGAGGGACAGAATCCGTGTGCGGGGACGCATGTGATGCAGGTTTAGGAATTAGCTCACCAGAGCGGAAAGCGCGGGTCAATGTTCAGTTTAGCATTTATATTAATATGTGGTAAAAGGCGTCTAGGTTTTTCGGGTTGGGGCAATCCCAGAAGCCGTGCCCGCTTGGTTTGGGGCCCAGCGACAGTTAATAATAGCGGAAATCACCCACCCGATGCTTGAACCGAGATCGAACCTGGACGCGGCTCAAACAGTGCTCGATTCTCAACCTTTGCTCCTCGTCCTCCTCCTTGAGGGACGCTGCGTCCTCGCCGCTCTCCTCATCCCCGTGTTCCGTCTCCTCCGTTTGTTCACCCCTTCGGCTTATACATGTTGTTGCCCGGTTCAATTCGTGGCCTGTTACACAGACACTTCCCCCAAGCGCTCATTTTACCTCGCGTTTCTGCCAGAGTCCCTCCTCGTCCCACATCGTCCCATCCTCCTTCCCCTGCACACCGTACCCCTGCTCCGCTTGGTCGTTCTCATCATCGCCCTGGCCTCGCCGTCCCCTCGCCCCTCTCGCCCTGTAGCGTCGTGGTCGCGGCGTGGAAGGTCCGCGGAGCCTGCTGGTGAACGCGCCTTACGCAGCCGTGCCGAGTCTCCTCGCTCGCCACCCCTGCTGGGCTCCCCGCGGTGAGGGCCAGTCAAACCTGGTTCCCCTCATGATTTCTCCATCCAGTTCATTTCCTCCTCTTCCTCCTCCGTAATTTCTCATTCCGTACGGGTTGGTCTTCTGTCTTGTCTTGTTTTTTTTCGAATGTTCGTCCTCATCATGCTCATAAGTATCCTTTCCGTCCAGCTCCTCCTGACCAATTCTCATCCGATTCCTACGTCGTCCGACCTCGTTCACCTCATCCTCATCCTCCACACCCTCATCCCCGCCACATGATCATCATCCTCACCCACCGTCTTCCTTCCTGAGTTTGCGCGGTGCTCTACGCCCAAAGGTCGACTGCTTCGCCGGATGATTCCACGGCTTGCGATGTTGCGGCCTGCGGGGCTGGAGGCTCCCCGGGGAAGAATGGGGTGACCAGGACAACGCAGTTGACGGGGCGTGGTGGTGAGCTGAGCAGAGTTGAGCAGAACAGAAGAGAGGAGGGAGAAGGAGGAGGACAAGAAGGGAGGAGGAGGAAGAGCAGGGAGAAGGAGGAAGAGCAGGGAGAAGGGAGGAGGAAGAGCAGGGAGCAGGGAGGAGGACAACTGCGACGAGCACGAGCAGGGCAGGATGGCTCGAGCCCTGGAGGGCTCCCCCGGGCCTCCCCTTGCTGCCGCGCTCTGTGCACCAGGCCCGTACCGTAGGGGTCTTGAAGAAGGAACCCGTTTCGTTGGGGAGGGGCTCGATGTTCCTTAATTGTTTCACAGCTTGCCTCAGGTTTTCTTTATGTTTTCGACAGGAAATCGATGTTTAACTTATGGAAAAAGGGGCCTCGTTCCTTATTTAGGGTTCCTTAGGTCAACGCCTCGACTGTACCCAGAGGTCACTCGCGGCGGCGGATCCAACCACTGGCGAAAGCCAAGCGCACGAAGCGTCGACGGAGCATATTCGCCACGCGAGGATTGTGAAGGCCTGACGGCCGGTGCCGCCGGCCCTGAAAGACATCGACGACGACCAGGAGGGGGAGGAGGAGGCTAAGGAGGAGGGGGAGGAGGCGGAGGAGGAGGTGGAGATGAGGAGGAGGAGCAGGAGAAGAAGGATGAAAAGGACTCCCCGAAGCGTCGACTGAGGATCTTCGCCACGCGAAGATCTGGTGGTCGTGGACCGCCTCGCGCCCTCGCCCACCCTGCTCGTTTGGTGGGCCTTTTCCCGGGCACGCGGCATCCGCGCCAGCTGGCGCGCAGCGGCGGCTACGATTCAGTCGGGCCTGTCCCTCTACAGGAGGAACATTCAACAATAGTCAAAAAATCGTCTGGCGACGATTTTTTTATTATTTTAATCCATTTGGGAGTATGTTTTGAGTATTTTATATTTTTCGTTCAAAATCCGCCTGTAGGGGGACATGCCCGACCTGAAGCTACGAGCATGTAGAAGCCTTCGACGTTCCCATAGCACGGCCAGCGTTATATTCGGTCGTTCCCCAAGCAGTGGTAGCACTCGGGGCCTCTTGCTTGGCCTTCTTACCTGGTCTGTTCGGCTTCTCCTGGGCTTCCCTGCTCGTGCCGCCTCGTGGGCGCCCCGCGCCAGGGCGGCGTGCCGAGGTCCTGCCCGGCGCCCGCCTCGTGGGCGCCTCGTGGGCGCCTCGCGGGCGCCCCGCGCTGGAGGACTGTGCCGACGCTTCGTCTGGTGCTCGCGCCAGGGGGGGGACGTGCCGAGGCTTCGCAGGGTGCGCGCCCGTGTGCGCCTCGCGGGCGCTCCGCGCGGAGGGGCATCGGCCGAGGTTGGGCCTGGCGCCCGCCCCCTTTCATCCCTGTCAAGGGACACTAGGCTGTCAACAGACACTATGCGCGCGCGCACTGGTTCGCCTCAGAAGATCACTTGCCAACGGCGCCGTGGAAATGAACGCAGCACCGTCCACGCGCGCGCGCATGTGCGGAAGTCGGGCCCATCACATCAAAAGCACAACCTGCAGGTGTTGCAACAGCGCTAACATGATACAGCAAAACACATGGAACATCGGGGTGCCATCACAAGGTTTGCAGGTGTTCTACCCGCGCGTGTCATCTGAGATCATGAGGAAGCCAAATGGGCTTAGCAATCTCGCCCAGGCACCGCAGTATCAGCTCACCACGCGGTGTGCCCGCGCTGATCCAGCATGTGCCCAGGGCATATGAGCTCGGCGCGGCGGCGGGCACGTCCGCAGGCTTGTACGGCTCTTCGTGCGGCCGCCCCCCAGCGCGCGAGCTGGCTGGCCTGCGGGCGGCCGCGCGCCAGGCCGTCTGCCGGGGTGGGCTGCGTGCCGCCGCCGAGGTGGTCTTCGGCGTGCCCAGTCCGAGCTGGCGCCTCGATCCTGCCGCGGTCGCCACCCTGGCTCCGCTGTGGCAGGTCGCCAAGGCGTTACGCCGCCGGCGCTTCCCGCTCGAGCTCTGGCGCGAGGTGGCGGGCGCCGTGGGCGCCGGGCACGGGAAGCAGCAGGGGCCCTTCGCTGCCGCCAGGCGCAGCATGGCAGACCTCGGCCTTGGCGACGACGTCACGCTCTGGCAGGGCGTCCCTTGGGCCCCGGGCGGCTGGCGGCCGCAGCACCGCCCGCTGCAGGACACTCAAGCGGCGCTGCTGGACGCCTGGTCGCGGCGTGAGGCCCGCGTGGTGGCTGGGCGGCGTGCCGACCTCGGGCATGCCGGCGGCGGAATCGACCGCTGGGCCACCCGCCGCTTGCTCGAGAACGAGGAGCTGGCGCCAGACGCGGCCGGCGCCCTCCGCGCGGTGCTCAGTGGCCACGTCGTCACGGAGACGGTGGCCGCGAAGTGGGGCCGGCCCGCGCGCTGCCCGCACTGCGGCGCCGCGGCAGAAACCAAGGAGCACCGCTTCTGGGAGTGCCCCCAATGGGCAGCGGCTCGCCGCGCTGAGCTGCAGGCCGCAGGCCTGAGCCAGGAAGCCCTGCTCGCGCGCCTCCCAGCCGGCGTTCCGCTGACCGGGGTGCTGCCGCTGGACGCGCGCCTGGCCGCTTTGGCAGCGCAGGCCAAGCAGGAGCTGCCGCCGCCTCCGCTGCCGCCACCAGCGGTTGGCCCTGGGCAAGCACGGCTGCGGGCCTGGAGCGACGGCGCCTGCGAGCACCCCACAGACCCGCTTCTGGCTCGGGCAGGGTGGGGTCTCTGCTGGCGAGGGTCCGACGGTCTGCTACGGCGCCGCAACGGGCCTGTGGGCGGGTCCCAGACCGCGCAACGGGCCGAGCTCACCGCGGCGGTGCACGCGGTCAGCGCGGTCGGAGCACCCCTGGAGCTGGTCTTTGATTCGCGCTACGTGTGCCACGGGGTCGCGGCCTTGCGCGCCAGCACCTCTCCCACCGAGTGGGCGCACGCGGACCTGTGGGAGCTGCTGAGGCCGCACTGCGAGAGCGGTTTCATCGAGGGCACCTCGACGCAGCCGCGGCGGCGGGTCGCGGGATCGCGCCCGAGGACCACGCTGGCAATGAGACCGCCGACCGCTTGGCGGGCGCCGCCGCGCGCGCCTGTTTGCCCGAGCGCGCGCTCTGCGACGGGCGGCAGGTGCAGCTGCGCGCGCTACGCTGCCTGCAGCGGTTGCTGGCCGCCGTGGAATTGGCCGCGCTGCGCGCCAACCACGACGGCTCCGGGCCGGCTGGGCCCAGGGTGCACAGGCGCTGGACGGGCGGCCCACGGCTGGCGCGGGCTGCGCGGCCCAACAGGCGGCGGGCACAGCAGCAGCAGCAGACGGCGCCGGCAGGGGACCCGCAGCCGCAGCTGCAGCGGCGCCCCCGGCGACCGTGGGCGGTCGGCCAGGGTTTGCCCCAGCGCGGCGCCGCCGAGGCCGCCCGCGCCCTCTTCGGGGGCGGCGCGTGGGCGCCGCACGCGGCGTCGCAGGGCCCCGGGTGGGTCGCGTGCCTCTGCTGCGGCAGCGCAGCCCCGCACTGGCGGGCACTGGCGGCTCGGCCCTGCCCGGGGTGGGCCAGCACGTTGCCGCCTCGGGCAGCGGCGCTCCTGCTGGTGCCCGCGGTGCGAGCGGGAGGCAGCGAGGCGGGCTGGCGCGCGGCGCTGCGCAGGCGGCTGGAGGTTCGGCCGGGGCCGCCGGACTAGGCAGATGCGGCGCAGCCCAGGGGCTGGCTGCCGGCGGTTTCACCCTCCCCCCTCCCCTCCTCTCCTCCTTGCGTTTCGCCACGGGGCCCGCTTGCGCTTGTAAAAAAAAGTGCCCAGGGCATATGAACCCGTATCAAAAAATACCATGCGGTCCACATCCGCGCCGCCACGCGCGCGCGTCGAATTCCTTTCAAAACCATGGCGCGTCGAAGCATCTCATGATAGGGCACGACTGCCGCCGCCGAACGACGTGGCAACGTCCGCATTTTGGGGAGGGCACCTCCCCCGATCCGCGCGCCAAATCCATGGCTCGCTAATCCATGTGCGCGCGCCCCCGAAACAGCACATGGGAAGAGGCCTCTTCGAGGCGCTGGGGAGCTTCCATTGGCAAGCGCCATTTGGGCCGCAGCAGTTTTGTCAAATCTTCTGGTCGCTCTGCGCGCGAGCGTGCGCGCTCCAACGCGGCTGCAGAGATGCCGAGCCGTAGC
Source organism: Prorocentrum cordatum (assembly GCA_963575745.1). Taxonomy (NCBI): domain Eukaryota; class Dinophyceae; order Prorocentrales; family Prorocentraceae; genus Prorocentrum; species Prorocentrum cordatum. Next base: position 1,097,000 of record CAUYUJ010014283.1, read on the forward strand.
CGCAGGCGCGGCCGCAGGGGCGTTGCCAAACAATTGCTGGTTGGGTGGGATCTCTGTATGCCTAGCAGTACGCGTCCAGCAACGAGCAACTAAGATCGCGTGGGAGACCGAGAAAAGGACGGACTGAGTGTTTGCACTATAAAATAACGATTGTTTCCCATCCGAACAACACCTATTCGAAGCCATCATGCACGAACAGGTTTTGGAACGAGCTTGCATCGTCATATACGGACACATGCCCGTGAGCCCTGGCAGGCCGCCAAGGGATACCATTTCATTTCTTGTTCCTTCCTTGCTCCTCCTGCCTCCTCCTGGCAGTACAGGCTGCGCTGAGCTTCTTGCTTCCCCGCCCACGCGCCAGACGGCGTATGGCTTCGCAGTGCAGTGCAGTCGCGGGAGCACACGGCCCACGCGAGACGGGAAAGGGATGCCGGCTCTGCGGGCGAGGGGCGCGCCACGTTTTTGCCCGTGGCCGGCTGCGCGGCTGCCGCCTCGGGGCAGCAGCAGCAGCAGCAGCAGCAGCAGCAGCAGCAGCAGCAGCAGACCGCGAAGGACGGCTTGGCAGCGTCGCGGTCGCCGGGAGCCTCTGGGACCCGCGGGCGCGTACTGTTTTGTGCACGCCACGACCCCCCCCACACCGCGCAGGGCAATCCCTGGCGGTGCGACAGGCAGGGGCCTTGTGAGGGGTGGTGGTCGGATGGGGCCAGGACGAGGACAAATCCGTTCCAGAGCCTGGCGGAATGCTCTCAGATCGTTCCGGACTGCTCTGAGAGGGCCACGACGCCCGATACATCCTCCAGAGCCGCAAGATCTAAGAGATTCTCGATGGATTTATCCTCGTCCAACGATATTTCCGCGCTGGCTTCGTCTTAGGAGGAGGAGGAGGAGGAGGAGGAGGAGGAGGAGGAGGAGGAGGAGGAGGAGAGGAGAGGAGGAGGAGAGGAGGAGGAAGAGGAGGAGAGGAGGAGGAGGAGGAGGGGGGAGGGGGAGGAGGAGGAGGGGGAGGAGAAGGAGGACGACGACGACGAGGACGACGAAGAAGGACTTTCTCGACCAGGCTTCGCCTCGTGTGGCCGCGGCAGTGCCCGCCCCGCCCTGCAGGCCGTGCGCGGCCGGCGGCGGCCGCGCGCGCGCGCGCCCGGCGGCGGGCGGCGGGCGGCGGGCCCGCTCGCAAGCGCGCCGAGGTGCCCTGCACCTCCGGGCGCCTCGCGAGCGCGGCGCCGGCACGGGGTCGCACAGCGGAGAGCAGGTGGACCTGCTTGACCGAGCGCGTTGCACTGTACTCGCAAAGTGCCTGCTCGCAGACGTCCAGCACAAGCAAGTGGTGCTCTCGATGCAGTGGAGCCTGTTTGCCTCGACGCAAAGGGTCCAGGCCATCTGCGAGGAGCTACTCCACGACAGGGCTGGAGCTAAACGCTGTTCTGCTGGACTTCAGCTGTTTTGTCTTTTTTCGTTTTGGGAGGGAGGTACTGGAAAACATGTAGAGTTAAGCTGGGCCTGTCCCTCTACAGGGGGGATCTGCAAAAATTGTCAAACAATAGTCTGGGGACGATGTTTTGAGTATGTGTGCTTCTGTGTTGCACATCATTGGGCTGTGTTTGAACTTTTGCCGCCCAACATCCGCCTGTAGGGGGACACGCCCGACCGAAAGCCTAGAGCATCACGGAGGAACAAAACGAAAACGAAAACGAAGCACGACTAGAGCAACACGAGGGAACAATACGAAATCGAAACGAAACGCGACGTTTGGGTCCAGCCCTGCGCTGCGAGCCGTGGAGCGCGCCGCGCTCGCCTGCTGCTGCTCCGGCCGCGGCCTGCGCGGGCCGCCCGCGCGGCCCGCCACGCACTGGAGGCGAGGGCGCTGCGCATCGGGGCGCGGCAAAAGAGGGGGGCGATGACGAAGGGGGGTGGGGATATCAAAACACCAAAGACACACACACACACAAAAAAAAAAACACACTGTGGGAAAACACACACACACAAACAAAAAAAACACGGTGGGGAAAAAAACACACAAACACACACACACACACACAGTGTGTGTTTTTGTTCCCACAGGCGGGGGCCATGATATCTCCCAAGTTATTTCACGGCGCCTCTTCTCATTTCGTGACGTCCCCTTCCCCCCCCCCCTTCCCCCCACCCCCCCTGGGCCGCGCACATGCCGCTGGTCACGATTTGTGCCCCCCCCCCCCCTCCTCTTGGACGCCCCCCTCTTGGCCGACCCCGATAATGAACACGCGGGCAGCTTGCGCGCGCCAGTGTCCGTGCAGACGACCCCGTCTTCCTGCGCCGTTCATCTGGGCTTAAGTCGGGCGTGTCCCTCAACAGGGGACACAGTCTCGGGACGATTTGCTTTTACCATGCTTGAGTATTTGGGAATATTGCTTGCCTATTCTGCAACTTTCGCTCAAAATCCGCTTGTAAGAGGACACGCCCGACATAAATATGGGTGGGGACCCCCAGCGGCCCTGCCTCACAAGGCCCTGGCCGCGACAGACGCAGGAAGAGCTTGATGGGGGGTCGGACGAACGGAAACGAGAGGAGAACGGGCGGGAGGAGAGTAGCGAGCGTTCGAGCACCGTTTGGGCGCGGGTGGCAGTCTGGGCGCCCGTTAGGCTTACTTCTCCTGCAGCCCTCGTCCGGCCCCCGTCATAACCCCTTCACATATCGTTCCGGCAGGGGGCGGAGAAGGCGGTGGGCGACGAAGCGGGGGAGGATGCGGGAGGCGGAGGAGGCAAGAGCATGACGAGTCGGAGAAGCGGGATTTGAGGGGGCGAAAGAGGCGAGGAGCATGATGGGTAAGAGGAGGAGCAGGCGGGTGAAGAGACACAGGAGGAGCCACAGTACGGTCACGTCGGTGGTGCGAGGCAGCCCCAGGGCTGGAGGGCTCGATCGCGTCGGGAAAGAGGCGAGGAGCATGGTTCGGATGGAGGGAGCAGGTGCGCGAGTGGGAAGAGTCTGCGGAAAAATACGAACCTAAACCTGGGGGAACGAGCAATGACATAAACATGAAAACTCTGAGGTTCGCGCGGATTTCTCGGATCGGCGCTGGCCCCCCTCCCTAGCGCGCGGAGCGCGTCAGGGGCGGCGCAGGAGGCGCCGCCAGTGGGTCCGGCGCGGATCCGAGAAATCCGCGCGGACGTCCGAGTCTTTCTGTTCCCTACCTAGGCTCTGCCTAGAAGGGTTCTTACTGGCTTTGCTTAAAGGGCCGGGCAGTGGAAAACGCCCCGGGCGGTTCCCCCAGGATCCGCTCCGCGGTTCCCCCTGGGTTCACCCAGCTTAGCTTAGCTTTGCTTAGCTTAGCTTTGCTTAGCTTACCTCATCTTAGCCTAGCTTAGCTTAGTTTAGCCTAGCTTAGCTTTGCCTAACCTAGTTTAGCTTAGCTTAGCTTAGCTTTAACTTAGCCTAGTTTAGCTTAGCTTAACTTATCCTAGCTTATCTCATCTTAGCTTAGCTTAGCGTAGTTTAGTTTAGCTTAGCGTAGCTGAGCTGAGCTTGGCTTAGCTTGGCTTGGCTTAGCTCAGCTTAGCTTAGCTCAGCCTAGCCTATCTTAGCTTAGCTCAGCGTAGCTTATCATAGCTTAGCTTACCTTAGCTTAGCACAGCACAGCATAGCGCAGCGCAGCATTAGCACAGCATAGCATAGCATAGCATAGCATAGCCAAGCATAGCATAGCATCGCATAGCTTAGCATATCATATCATAGCATAACATAGCATAGCATAGACTGGTTCAGCATAGCATAGCATAGCACAACATAGCATAGCGCAGCATAGCACAGCGCAGCATAGCATATCATATCACAGCATCGCATATCATAGCATCGCATAGCATAGCATAGCGCAGCATAGCATAACACATCCTAGCAAATCATAACATAGCATAGCATAGCGCAGCATATCATATCATAGCATAGCCTAGCATAGCGCAGCATAGCGCAGCATAGCATAGCATAGCGTAGCCTAGCATAGCATAGCATAGCATCGCATAGTAACGTTCGGTGTAGCAAGTGTTGCACAACCTTTCTCAATGCTAAGTCGTGCGGTGTAGACCGGACACGGAGCATTCTCAAGCACACCTGGTGAGCGAATGCGAAAACATGCGTGTGTGTGTGTCTGTGCGCAGGCAAAGCAAACACACAATCAAGCAACAGCAAACACAACAACAAAGCAAAAGCAACAGCAAAAGCAAAGGCAAAGGCAAAGGCAAAAGCAAAGGCAAGAGCAAATGCAAATGCAATGCACAGCAAAAACAAAACCAACGCGAAAGTGTAGATGTAGATGTAGATGTAGGTGTAGGTGTAGATGTGGATGTAGTTGTAGATGTAGAAGTAGATGTATCTGTAGATGTAGGTGTAGATGTAGGTGTAGATGTAGGTGTAGATGTGAGTCCCGCTGTTGATGTTGATGTAGATGTAGATGCAGGTGTAGATGTAAATGTAGCTGTCGGTGTATATGTAGATGTAGATGTTGCCTTCCTCAATGCTCCACCTCCTAGGTCGGATCGCACCGGGCTAATTTATGTCATGTTTCGTTCCCCTAGAGGAGCATGTTGCGGATGGCGGGATCAGGTGCGCGAGTGGAAAGAGACCGGAGGAGGAGGAGGAGGAGGAGGAGGAGGAGGAGGAGGAGGAGGCACAGTGCGTTCTTGTGGGGAGGTCGGGGCGAGTTCTGCCAAATACTCCAGCCCGAGGTTGACCAGCGCGAGCCGGTCGAGGGAGGAAGCGCGGACTCGGATCACGAGGTCGCCCCCTTGCCTTTTGTGCTCCCCCTTCCATCACCGCCGTCCTTCCATCACCTCTTCCACCACCCCTTCCATTTACCTTCCTATATATATATATATATATATACATCCTCCTTCCATCACCCTTCTCCGCCCACCCCCCCCTCGTCCTCCTCTCCTTCCCTGCCTTCCTCCTCCCCCTCCACTCCTCCCCTCTGCCCTGCGCCCCTCACTTGGAAGCACAATGGTCGTGCCCATGGTGCCCGAGCCTGTCATGCCAGAGCAGCGGCTGAGACTTCAGGGAGACGCCATAGTGAATCACTGCACAGTGACGGCAGACGCAGCGGTCTATGGCTTACCTTGGGGCCCCTTTGGGTACTCGAGCACGAAATCTGCGGTCCGTGGCCCGTGGTCCAACCTCCGCAGGGTTTGAAGATGGGCTCGGTGGCCCGCGGGCGTGGGTACCCGAAAACGGGTCTTGGTGGTGTCTGGCTCGGCTTGGCGCGGGCATCTGGACATCGAGGAAATGTTCGGCTCAGGGCAGAACCCTTTATCGATACAGATGGCCTTCCAGCGTCTCCGCGTTCTTGGATCTGTGGTCCGTGGCCCGTGGCCCAACGGGGTCGTCCAGAAGCCGAGCCGGCGGTCCGTTACCAGACGGGCGGGCGCGCTGCACAGCGGGAGCCAGCGTCATGCAGCTTGTGCTCCGTCGCCGGGCAGGCACGGACCGGCCTGGCGGATACGAGCGCGTGACGACTGATGTTCTGACACATGCCCGGCGGCCAGTCTGGCACTTGAGGCATTGAAGAACACAAAACCGCACAAGCACAAAATTTTGGCGCTCCGCGCGGGTTTCTTGGATCCGAGCCTGGGCCTCCCAGCGGCGCCTCCAGCACCGCCCCTGGCGCGCTCCGCGCGCCAGGGAGGGGGGTCCAGCGCGAATCCAAGAAATTCGCGCGGAGCGCCAAACGTTTATGTTTATGTGTTTTCGTTGTTCTTCTAGTCTTTGTAATTGAGGCCTGGCACAAAGCGTTTGAGAATAACGTCGGTGGTCAGTCCTCGGGCAAGAGAGCGCGCGCTCAAACAGAAAGAGAGTGCGCATGTATAGTCCCCCCCGGCCCACCGCGCGGTAGTCCCTGGAGGCTCGAGATGTAAGGCGGGCGTGTCCCTCAGCAGGGGGAAATTTCAAAAATAGTCGAACACGTATAGACTGGGGACGATGTGTTGAGCACTTTCTTGCTAATTGTGCATATTTTCTGTCTATTTTAAGATTCTCGTCCAACAAATCCCTCTGCAGGGGGACAGGCCCGACCTAAGCCCAGCGCGCAAGGCCCCGCGCACCCAGCCCGCGGCAGTCCCTGGAGACTCGAGATTCGAGGATCCAGGGTTAAGTCGGGCCTGTCCCTCTACAGGAGGAATATCCAAAAACATGTTTTTAATAGTCGGGAGACGATGTTTTATGATTTGTCACTTCTTATTTTTGTGTGTGACTATTTTTCATTTTTCCTCCAACACGTGCCTGATGAGGTTTTCGACGCTTCTTTGCTTCGGGAGTCTAAGAAGAAAAACCGCCATAAACATAAACTTTTCTGGCGTTCCGCACGGATTCCTCGGATCCGCGCTGGGCCCCCCCCCGGCGGCGCCTCCGGCGCCGCACCTGGCGCGCTCCGTCCGGCGCAGATCCGAGAAATGCGCACGGACCTTCAAAAGTTTACGTTTCTGGCGTTGTTTTCTTCTTCTAGGGAGGGGCTCCTGGAGAGGTTCTCCTCGCCGCGGCTGGGCCCGCCTCGGAATTATGTTCGGAACTCGGCCTGGGACAAGTCCACGGGGGGGGGGGGGAAGGAGACGTGCCCAGCGTGCCCAGCGTGATGATTCTGGTTGGGGGGGGCCCATGCAGCACTCCCTCCCTGCGGGAGGCAACGCAGTACCTGGGGGGGCCCACGCAACACTCCCTGGGGGAGGCAATGCAGCAATGCAGTACCCCTGCCGGGGACAATGCAGCACCACCGACGGATGACAGTGTAGTGTTCCCCGTGGGAGGCAGTACACAACATCTGCCAGGGATTGCGATGCGCCTCGAGGGAGGCAGTGCACTATTCCCTGCGGGAGGCGATGCACGAGTCACGTACCCGGGATGGAGCGCCGTGGCCCGCGGTCCTCACGCTCATGAAGATGACAAGATTGATGATGGCCATGCCAACGTTGATAGCAAGTGTGTTGCGATGAGGAAGATGAGAGGATACTGTGAACGTGTTATTACACTCGCTCCTGCCCCCTCCTCTCTCTCTCCCTCTTCTCCATGATGCCTCCAGGAACATCGGGGCCACGTGGTATGTTGGTATGTGTCCATTGGCGCATATCTATTTGCATGGCGTTCATGCCCTCGGAGGTCGTTTTCTCCGACAGCGTCGACGCCAGCAGCTCTTTCGCCCTGCTGGCAACGACCGCACGCAGTATTTCCATACCGCTGCCGGTGGCTCTGCGCGTCTTTGCCGTAGCAAAGATGAGACGTGAACCGACGGAGGTGCGAGAGCAGGAGGGAGAAGGGGTGCAGGCATGGGAGGCAAAGTGGAGTTGCAAGGACCGGGGTAGGGGGAGCGTGCCGGGGAACATGCGGGGAAAGGGAGAGAAGAGAGAGGAAGGGAGAGCGAGAGTGTGAGAGGAAGGCATCGAGAAGTGAACGGGGCCGAACTCGTGAAGCCTGCAAGTCTGGCCGCCGAGCCTTTGTTGCAGCGCAGACGGTGGCGACGGGATCTCGCATCGCGACGTCGACGCACAAGCCACGGATCCAGGTCCTCCTCAATGAGGGGTTTTGCCTGCCACTGCTACCAGCCAGGGGAACCTGGAACTACAGGAGGGTGTCTTCCAAAGTCAGCAAAGGTGGCATTTCTTGTTCCGGCGGAAGGTCGGCGGAAGCGTGCGGAAGTGACAACCATAAAGGTGTGTGTGTGTGTGCAGGAGAGGGCATGTTCGGGCCCGGGAGTGGAGTTCTGCCAACACGAAGAGTACGATACGGCACATATGTTACATAATGTAACTTACCCCCCCTGGACCTCGCTTGGGAGACCACAGGTCCCGGGAGGCCCTTTGAGTTCTGGGAGAGCGGCTTCGAAATGCTCCAGGCAGCCAAAGTCTGCTGGAGCACAGCCAGGCCCGCCCTTCATTTTTTCAGCATGTATTATCCCCCTCCTGGACCGCATACATGCCTCGGGCCATGCTTTGCCGACCCCACTCTTGGACGCCCCTCCCATGGACGACCCGGATAAACTGCATGTTCTGGGATCTCAGGCTTGCTGGCCACGCTTTCAAGACAAATTCCCCAGCCAGAGCTCGCACTCAGGTTGCCTGGTTGCCTTCCTCGTCTGGGGAGGAGGCTTGTACTCCTGTCATAGGGTCCTGGGTCCCGCTGGCCGTATGAGTTGCTGTGTGGGTTGCGGTTTCTGGTCGCTGCCCATATGAGGGGGGCGGACGGGCGCCACTTCAGCAGAGCTGTCCCGTCGAAGGGGATGGGCTCGCACCGCACAAAGCGCTCAGTACTGCAAGTTCTCGAAACCAGCTCCGAGAGCATGCCATTTTTCATTGGTGAATAAGTAGTGCCACATCCATACCCGGGCTTCGTAGGTGCCCGCATATGTCATCAGACCACCGCTTGCGCGACATGCTGGGCAGCCTGCCTTTCGCTCGCTTGTCTCATCGCAAGCAACCCTTCCCTTGCGCAGATCTCAATTCCCGCCGTCTCCAGGTCAAGCACCCAATCGTCCATTTGGTTTTGAACTGCATGTGATTCCATGGTCTGCGTCGCTCTGGTAGTCCATTGTACCCAACCTTCCATGTTCTTGCCGTCGTTCCCGGCATCTTTGCCCGTACTCTGAATCAGCCCCCCGGAGACCAGGACACAGATAAACCAGGACACGGAAAACCAAGGAAACGACATCCTTTCCTACAAAGTCACGTTTTTCAGCACCCGTGCATGTTTTGTTTGTTGCACTGCAGGATTCGGGTTTGTGTCCGGGTTTAGGGGTGTCTTGCAGGCTTTGGGGGGCTGTGTCCGGGTTTATTCTGGAAATCTTGCAGTGCAGTAGTCTGTTCGCGCCGCCGTTTGGGAAAATTGGTTTCGAGGGATGTTGGGCGTCCGGGTCTAGCGTGTCCGGGTCTACGGGGCCCTGTCTGAAGTCGGGCGTGTCCTTCTACAGGTGGAATATTCCAAAATAATTTTTAAAAAATAGTCAGGGGACGATTGTTGGACTATTTTTTGCTATTTTTGAATATTTGATGGGTATTTTGGATTTTCCCCCAAAATCCGCCTGAAGGAGGACACGCCCGACCTCACCGTAATAATCACCGACAAATCGGTGGAATTTGATTCATTGCTGGCGTTTGCGGCGCAACTCTGTTGTAAGTGTCCAGCTTGGTGGTCCGCACATAGCAGTCGGGGTCAACACGCTCTCGAACAAGCGGAGGCGGCTTGCCAAAGAGCAGCGTTAGCAAAAATTAGTTCTGGCGTGTTGCCACGAATGCTTTCCAAGATTGGCGGATCCGGTGGTTCAATTTGGCCTTTGCGTCCAGAACGCTTCCTGCATTCTACCCGAATGCTTTACTTTTCTATCTGGATTCAATATTCCCGTGCGCCTTCCATTGATTTCTGCATGCGTGTCCCAGCCCCTCCCGATTTTCCTTGTCGCGTTGGTGGGTTTGTTTGTGCTGCGTGGGTTTAGCTTAAGGCTCACGGAGTTTGCATGCAATTGCACAACAGCAAGCATTTTTCTCATGCCATGCAAAGTGTTACTTGCTAACAAGACGTCGTCCGCGAAACGTAAATTGATCATCCGCCACCTCGTCCGTGTGGCCGAATTGCATGCCACACCGCTTGTTTTTTCCAAGCCTGTTTCATTTTCTCCTGGGGTCTTCAAGTACCGCGTTGAATATTAAGGAACTCAATGGGTCGCCTTGCTTTGTCCCCCGGGATATGTCGAACCAACAACTCCGCGTATCAGTGCGCACCTGTCTTTCTTGATTCGAACCGAGTTTCTTCAACACATGAACATCAAGAGCAGGTACACCGTGCATGAACAATGCGTTCCACAGCCTTTGGTGCTCAACGGAATCGAAAGCCTTTTGGAAGTCCAGCGCAGCTTCCAAAGAGGCAATTGGTATCCGTGTGCCTTCTCTTGGACCACCATCATCGTGAAGATATTGTCTTCTGTCGAAAATCATATATTGAATCCGGCTGGGTCCGAATGTTGTTGTGGTCGTTGACTTTATATCGTATAACAGTCTCGCAAACATATTCTACAGCATGGGATTCATAGGTATTGGCCGTCAATTATTCGGACGCCGTTCGTCGCCAGGTGTGAGTTGTTTTTTGATGGCAGGCCGCCTCCACGTGTCTGGCGGCTCTGCAGAAACGTTGCGAATTCTCGTTGAACAGAGTGGTTCATACATCCAGTTGATATGTTACCACTTTCCAAGAACATCTCGGCAACTATGCCTGTGGTGTCTCCACATTACTTGGGGCGCTCAAGGATGGGCCTCGCCTTCCTCGGCGGGAGGACAGCGGAGGGCGTCGAAAGCGAAACGGAGCCTCATCCGCCAGCGGAAGCCCAGCGGAAGGAAGAGTGGTGTTCCTGAGCGAGGCCGATTGAGGGGGCTCAGGGTCCGCGGGAACCGCCATGGGATCTTGGGTCCCGCTTGCTCCTCTGGTTGCGACGCCTGGAAGTTCCGCCCGTGGGGGCTCTCAGCGCCAGCTGGCCTTTTTGCGGGCTGCGCTTCCTCTGGGCGAGGCCACAGGCTTCCGCAGACCCGCTCGCTCGGTCCGTTGAAATTTCAGGCCGCTGCCCGTGGAGTTTGGGCCCGTCTCTGGCCCTCCCCCCCTGAGCGTGGCTCCACATGAGCGAGGAGGAGGAGGAGGAGGAGGAGGAGGAGGAGGAGGAGGAGGAGGAGGGGAGGAGGATGAGGAGGAGGAGGAGGAGGGGGGGGGAGGAGGAGGAGGAGGAGGAGGAGGAGGAGGAGGAGGAGGAGGAGGAGGAGGAGGAGGAGGAGGAGGAGGAGGAGGAGGAGGAGGAGGAGGAGAGGAGGAGGAGGAGGAGGAGGAGGAGGAGGAGGAGGAGGAGGAGGAGGAGGAGGAGGAGGAGGAGGAGGAGGAGGAGGAGGAGGAGGAGGAGGAGGAGGAGGAGGAGGAGGAGGAGGAGGAGGAGGAGGAGGAAGAGGGGGAGGGGGAGGGGGAGGAGGAGGAGAAGGAGGAGGAGGAGAAGGAGGAGGAGGAGGAGGAGGAGGAGGAGGAGGAGATTGCGATCTACTTGCATGCTCTGAGCGTGGTTCCATCCCGGGCCCCCCTCTGGCCCTCCCCCCCTCGCCCCGAGCGCGCCTTCCCCTGCCCCCCGTGCCCCAATTCACCTCTGCTGCAGCCTACCGTCGCTCGCGCGCTGCTTGACTCCTCGCGGCCGCCGACGAAACACGAAACAAATTCCCGCCGTTTCTCCACGGGGCGCAGAGCAGCAGATCCTCTTCCCTCGACTCCGCACCGGCGCGGCCCGAGCCAGCGCCGAGAGGTGGAGCCGTCGCCCGCTGCTCCGGCGGCTGGGCACGCAGCGGCCGCCTCGAGCGCCAGGCGCCGCCTTTCGAGGCCAGCCACAACTGGGGGAGCTGTGGTCCTTACCCCCCTGGGGGACCCATCGATTTCGACACCCCTCTCGAGAGATCGTCCAGGCGATGGGTTCCCCCAGGGGGGTAAGGACCACATCTCCCCCAGTTATGGCTGGTCGGCTTTCAGGATGGCACTGGCAGGGAGCTGAGACGCCGGAGTGGGGCAGAGCAGAGAAAAGTGGGCGAGAGAGAAGGAGAAGCCGGCGGGGGGGAGAAGCACGCAATGAGTCGGAAGGGTGGGAGCAAGGGAGGGAGCAGAAGGGGGAAGGTTGGGCAAAAGCGAGCGAGGGGAGGATGTGCGCACGGTTGCCTCATGCCTCAGCTGCCTCTAGACATCAGCCGCCCGTCCAGCCGATGGACTGTTGGTACAGATTGCTCGACGGAGGTTTCGTGGGGGTTGGTCGAGGGTCGAGGCCATCTTTAGTAGCCATTAGCCGTCCCGAATCGGCCACCGCTATCGTTTTTCCTTCGATATTGGAAGGGTAGCGGGAAGCCACATTGAACGAGTGGTAGTATGGTGCCAATTCACTTGTGTGATATCGTGGAGGAGAGAGAGAGAGAGAGTAGGAGAGAGCTGTTGTCTATAAGCAGCATGTTGTCAGTTGACTCAGGGATAACATGGCAACGGGGAAGATGAAAAGCCATACAAATCTGGAAGTGCGAGACGTAACGAACTCCCCGCCCCCCCCGCTCGATTATCGGCCACTCTGCTGGGACAACAGACGGCACAGTCGCGCTTCTTTCCCTTTTCATCCCCTCTCCTCTTCCCTCCTCCTCTCCGCCTCCTCATCCCCCTCCCTGACGAAACGGCCGCAGCACTGGACAGTCAAGTTTCCGAGCGGCTATTTGGCCGCTTGTGTCGTCCACGTTCGCAGGACGCGCCCTCAGAGCCAAAGTCCCGAAGCGTCTCCACTTAATTGCGGCTCTTCGGCCGCGAGGGTTCCCCTATTGTTAATTTGGCCCAGCTGCCAACGGCGATCTCTGCGTTGGGCACCAGGTGTGTCACGGACTCGGTGCGTGGCGCACAGGAGCCCATGACGTGCCGATTCTGCGCGACGCAGAGTGTCGACCAGACGATTTATGGATCGAAGCCGGCTGCAGCTACACGCGTTGCGTTTCGAGTCCGTCGGGAAAGATTCGGGTTTCTTTTCCCTCTCGTCTTTTTCTTTACTTGAACGAAGAATTACATACATGAAAACCTCAGAGGTCCGCACGGATTTCTCAGATCGGCGCTGGACCCCCCTCCTTGGCGCGCGGAGCGCGCCAGGGGCGGCGTCGGAGGCGCCGGCCAGGTCCAGCGCAGATCCGAGAAACCCGCGCGGACCTCCGAGTTCTTATGTTTATGTCATTGTGTGTTCCCCTGCTCTCGTCTACTTCCTCCCGTCCCAGCCTGCTGGAAGCGGAACGCCGGCTGGCCTTGCCAGGATGGGTTTGTTGTCCATCTCCTCCGCTTGTCTCGTCCCCGCACTCCCGCCCCAGCCGTGTCGCACGGAGCTCCTGACCTGGACCGCGGGAGGCTGGTAGTTTGCGCAGCTTGTGGAGGGATATCGGGGCTCGTCTGGCCCCTCCCCCATTGCAGCTTTCTGTTCCTCCTTCTCCCAGGTCGTGTTGTTTGAAAACGTTGAAGTTCTTAAGCCGTTCAGAGCCATCCTGCCTCATTGTTCTCGCCGTCCTCCGTCACTATCCTCCTCCTCCCCGGTAGTTTGTTTGACGCGGTAGTTCTGCTTGTTTCAGTCCCTCGTATGTTTGTCGCGGTCACCTTGCATACCTTTCGTTGCCGTTTGGTGTGGCGTTGTGGTTGAGACCACCTCGCAGGGCTCGACCTACAGCTTCAGGGTCGCCACCGCACCTGCCGCGTTTTTAGCCACAGAGTGCAACTTCACACTGGTGCTGTGTCGCGGTCGTCCGCCCAGCTGTCCCCCTTATGAACAGTTGAGTTGGTACATTACGAATGTTCGCAGCTGACTCGTGACCCACTTACGAATCCCACGTGCCTGCCCTCCGACATACATGTTCATGTATGCATCCCGCACTATCCCACCTCATCCCTATCTCCTTCCTCCTCCTTCTCCTCGTCCTTCCGTTGCTGCAGCTGCTCGGTCGACGATCCCTCCTTGCGTCTACTCTGGAATCCTTTCGGCCTTCGGGGGAAGGCCCTCGTCCCCCACGTCTGGCCCTGACTGTCAGGCGATCGCAAACATGGATCAACGGGGCGTGGATTAGCGACGGGTCCCGTTTCCATACGAAATCGCTGATTTCCGGCGCCGAACGAGGCGGCACCGGCCGCATTTTGGGAAGTGCATTGTCCCCGATCCATGGATTTGTCGACCGCACACCAAATCCATGGGTCGTTGATCCATGTTTGCGCGCCCCCGAGACTGGACCAGGCCAGTCGGACATTGATCGTGCTGGTGATTAGTCGTGATGTTTGTGTAGGGACGGGAGCAGATTTGAGCGGGCTGCAGCTGGAAGCAACAATTGGTTCAACGCAGCAGGCACTTGTCAGTGAGCGGGGTTCGCAGTCTGATGGATCGCACCCTGGGGCTCCGAGCTGCTCCGAGAACTGCACTGGTCGCGAAGCTAAGGGGAAAGCGCTAGCGACAGCATATGCGAGCAATGCGCGATGCGATGGGACACGCTACTGCTGATCGGCCAATGTGACAGCTCCACCGTAGCGCTTGCAGAGAGAGAGCTATTGCAGCCGAGAGAATTACGCACGTAGTAGCCATCAGCGAAGTAAAACCACATGCGTGCATCAACACACCATGCTTCACGATCGAATTCCGAATGCCTGCGGAGGTACTCGGTGTGCAGAGGAGTGCTGGTGTCTTCTGCGCTGGTGTCGTGCTGCTTGCTGACGCTGGCGGCGATTCCAGGTTCTGCCGCCTCTGCTCTTGTCTTCACGTTGTGCGCAAGACGCGCTCGCTTCCATGTGTGCTACACCCTCCCGGGTGGTAGACGTACCCGTATTCGGAGCTTTGGGAGCACAGTAGTTTTAGTCCGCAGTGCACGCGGCAATCAGCAAGTCGCATTTGCAAGTCCGTTGCATGGTCGACGAGAGGGTGATGATGTCCGCGCGAGGAAGATGTGAGGCGGGTCTCGGGCAAATGCGCAGTGGTGTCTCAAGTGTTGCTGTCTCGCCCCGCCAGTTTGACCCCACACCCCGCCGCAGGTTTTTAGTTAGTGGGGGGAACTTGCAGGAGTAAGGTCGTTGTGAGTTGCTCACGGGGCAGATGCCTCACTCATGGGGTACCTCGAAATAGCTACGAGGTTATGTCTCAGACAGCTACAGTCGGTTACGTGGTAGTCATGGGGCTTTGCGCGGAGCTGTGCGGAAGTCTCTGCAGGTTTCCGAGCCAGCAATGCGGAAGATGAGGGAGACGGGGACGGGGACAGGGATAGTACGGGGCTGTCTTGAGAATGGGACGGATCCCAGCAAACTGGTCCCCCAATTCGTACCAATGCCAGCCAGGCACCATTGGGATTACTTCGGAGTCTTTTGGGGTCCTCAACGATTCCTTCTGATGTTCAGATCCTGGCCGAAATCATTCGGAATCTGTTGGCTCCCCAGGCAAACCGTTAGGGCTCTTTCGAGTTTCTTCTGGAACTCTTTGAGGCCCGACAGAAATCTCTAGGCTCTTTGTGAAATTCTTGAGGGCCAGTCAGAAACCGTTATGAGTCCGACGGAACTCCTGTGTGGTTCTTTGGAGGATCATCAGGACTCCTTCGGCCATCCATGGGGATGTCCAGGGTCCCGCTGGAAAGTCTAATGGGTCATGAGGAGCCCCTTGAAAAGTGTCTTGGGATCCTGGGAATGGCGATCAGCATGTCGTTCGGGGTTCTCGTTGACTTGTTCGGGATCCTTGGGATACCTTCAAGACTCCCTGGGAAACCTCGGGAAAGGGTGTCGAAATGTGTAGGAACCCGTACGATCGTTGAAGTAGTTTGGAAAATTCTGGTGGTCCTTCAGATCATCTGGCAAGTCTGGGGCAACTTTCGTTCCACCAGCTCATCAGAAGTCCCCCCGTTCCTTTTGCATTGTGCTCGTGCGCTGGTACTGGCAACGGGGCTGCATTGGTGCATGGGTTCTGCATCTGTCCTGCAACACATCGAAACGCTCGCACTCAAACGTTTTGGTGTGTGTTGGTGAGAAGGTGATCGTTTTTTATTCATCATTGTTCTGCCGATCGGCGCAGGCCCTCGCACCCCCCCCCTCCATGGAGTAGATCTTTGCTGTTTTGGGGCGCCTGTTTCGATCAGGTGGAGCCTCCCCTCCGAAGGACGCACTGTCGCAAGCAGTCGCACGAAGCAGAGGTCCGGAGCCGGAGCCCCCCCCCTCCCCCCTCCCTTCCGCCCAACGTCGAAACGCCGAGTACGAAAGCGCTCACAAGCTGGCTGGCGGGGCCCGCTTCTCCGCGCGCGTGGCTCGTGCCCAGCCTGGGTGGTCCCATGCTTCGGCCGGTGCCCGGCCGTGGGCGCTTCATGGCCGCCCCGTGCGCTGGCTGGGGATGTCCGGGTGCTCGCATGTGCTCGCTTGGTTCCTGAGCGTCCCTCCCTCCTATCCTTGGCATCGCTCGGACGTGTGCATTTTTCCTTCGGCGAGGACCACCGAGGAGCATCCTTGATCATTTGGCGAACAAAAAAAAAAACCACGCACGAAACCGAAAACGACACAGGGAATGGACGTCCGAGCGATGGCCAGTATCGGCCGTCCCCACCCTCTCTCCTTGCCCGCGGGCCAATTCGCTGGTTGGTGCCCCTTTCTGGCTTCTCGCCGGAGCGGAGTTCTCCGCCTCGCCGCCGACGAGAAAAAATGCTCGCCTTGTGTGCACTGGCCGGGTTGCCCCACATAGGCTGCAAACGCTGGTCTTGCACCACATGTTCACACAGCACAAGTTGCGTCACATAGCTTGCACCACATGGCTTGCACCGAGCAGCCTGCACCGCGACGCTTTCACAGCACACCTTGCACCACACAGCTTGCACAACATAGCTTGCACCACATAGATTGCAGAACGAACTTTGCACGAGCTAGCTTGCACTACATCGCTTGCACCACCCAGCTTGGAGCACGTAGCTCACACCGCGCATAGTATTCCTCATAGCGTGTGTTTCGTTGCTTGTGCCGCAAGCCTTGCACTGCATCGCTTGCGCAGCACAGGTTGGTCGTCACCGCTTGCCCCAAATAGTTTGCACAGCATAGCTTGCACCACGTAGCTTCAACACCTACCTTACAGAACATAGCTTGCAACACATAGCTTCCACCATCTAGCTCCTTCATCCAGGGTAACAAATCCATCGTTTTGGACACAGTCTGGCAGCCATGTCAACCTGATTTGATAGTGCGTTGTATTGCGCATGCGATTGATGAATTGCGCACGGCTGTCAATCGCACACGTTGTATGACGTTGCGCTGTATGGGGTGATATGGCATTGCGCAGTTGGTTCGTATTGCGTCATTGTAGCTTTTGTGGTTGCGATGCAGTGCCATTGTGTTGTGTTCGCGTGTTGTTGTTCGTTGATTTCGTTGCGGTTGCGTTTCTTGCATGCGAATGTGTGTAAAGTCGCATTACGGTTGCGTTGTTCTGGCCTTTCATGTGCATTGCTTCTGCATCGCGCTGCAGTGCGCTGCATGTGCTCCAAGATCTCAATTGCACCGCCTGCCTTGGTACCAATTCCAACCTGGGTGCCCATGCTAGAATTTAGACCACATGAACAGTCGATAAGCCATTGTTGTATGAATATGTATGTATACATATGTATATATATATATATATATCGAGTCTCTTTGCCAATGTTGGACTGATACCAGTTTGCTTGATTCACGCGGTAGGTAGTTGCGTTTGGACCCGTTGGTAGGGATTCGAACCCATCGTGGGCGGTATTCCGTTTCTTGTGCCCGTCATGTATACGTCTTTCCCTCCAGGGGGAGGGTGGTTTCGTCTTACATCCCATATCTCAAGCAGGCCGGCAGAGCGAGCGATGCATGGCCAATGCATGCCAATGAGGTAAAGTTTCTTGTTTTGCCATCTTAAGGATAGCTACTTCCTCAGATCCGTCGTCGTTCGCGCTGACCTCCCAGGAAGAGACTTGTGAGGGAGCATTGTGGGCGCACTGTCTCGTCGGTGTGCTGAGGGTATTGACACAAGTACAGTGGCGCACGCGCAGGACATGTTGTCGCGTCCTGTCGTGTCTCCATCGTCCTCCCCCCTCGTCTTCTCCATCGCCTTTCCCTACTGCTCCTCATGCTTGGTCGGCCACCTTCCTCCCCCATCACCTTGGCATCGCTCGGACGTGTGCATCTTTCGTTTGGCGAGGACCATCGAGGAGCATCCTTGATCATTTGGCGAAAAACCACGCACGAAACCGAAAAAAAAACATAGACAATGGACGTCCGAGCGATGGCCAGTCACTCCCTCCACTCTTCAATGCCCTCTCATCGTCCCTCCTGCTCCTCCTCCTGTGGCTGCTGCGGCGCTGCCCCCCCCCCTTGCTCCCCTGCTGCTGTTTTTTTTGTTGCGCGAGTCGGACCTACAGCAACGGGCGTGTACCTGCAGTGCGAATCAGACGTCCGCTCATTCCTCCTCCTCATCATTGGTCCCCTGTTGCTGGTCTTCCTCCTGCTGCTGCAGTTCCGCTTACTCTCCCTGCGCGTCGTTCCAGCTTACCGTGTGCACGGCAAGCTGTATGTTGATGTAGTTGAGGGCGTTCGCACCGACGCTGGACGGTCATGTCAAAGCATTCGTGCTGCCCGAGTGGCCGCTGCGGCCGCATCCAGTGACGGCTGGGCCGGCCGGCGGCAGGGATGGTCAGCAAATATTCTTGTTCTGAGACGCTGGGCCTCACCCTCCTCTGCCAGATGCTCGTTTGCCTCCTACGCGTGTTTCTCCCCGTTTTGCACTCACGCACGAGACCTTCGTGCTCTGAGCGCCGCCCGCGGCTTCCTCGCCCCCTCTCGTGTTCTTCCCGTTCCTTTTAGTGCCCGCAGTACCCCTCGGTTGCCTCGACCGCAGCTTGGTGCCAAGCCAAGGAGGCTTAGAAACTTCCCAGAAGGCCAGGCCACTTCTCTCTTCCCTCCCCCAGGTTCGCCGCCGAGAAAAGAAATGTCCACCCATCCATGCAACTGCTGCACTGGTCTGCACTTTTGGTCGTAGTTGTTTGAGGAAGTCCCGGGCGAGATCCCCATTTTGAAAACGTGCCAGCCTCCATCCGTGAAACGAAGGTGCGCGGCGTCAAGGCGAGAGTCACACAAGAACACCGGCACTCCTTTCGCCAAGTTGTTGGATGTGCTTCGCTCTGTGACAGCAAACGGCAAACAAGTTTCAAGCGAAACGCCCGACCCAGCCTACGGACACGTCTGGAGGTGAGATTGGGAGGAGCTGCTTGCAAGGAAGATGGAGAGAAGAGCAGCAGGATGGCAGGAGGGATGCGAGGGGGAGGAAGGATGAAGAGAACCAGGAGGATGAGGACCTCATCAAACATGTTTTTCCTTCCCCTCGGGCCCGCAATGGGGGGGGGGGAGGCGGAGCAGGATGGCAGCAGCAAGGGTAGGGTGCATGGCAGGAGGTTGCAGGAGGATGACGGGGCCCCCGTCCTCCTGTGCTCCCCCCTTCCTGCCCCCTCCTGCCCGACGGCCCGCAGGCACCGCGCCGCCCGACCCGAAGGCCCCAGCGCGCCGCGGCCCTCCGTGCGGGAGGGCGTCCTCTCTTCTCGGGCTCGTGCCCAGGGGTGCTGTTAAAAAGGTAGTAAAAGGGAAAATGTTCAAAACTAGTTAAAAATAGTCAACGGAGGAGTGAAATAGTCAACTGTGCAAAATGCAAAGGGAAAAATTGTCAAAATGCAACGGGGTAAAGAATAGTAGAGGGGAAAATGGTCCAAAATAGTCAACTGTGCAAAAATAGTAAAAAATGTAATTGAGAACGCTGTCCCTCTGCAGGAGGAATGTTCAAAAATAGTACAGAACTAGTCAGGGGACGGTGTTTCTAAGACTTGTGGATTGTATGTATCATGGTTTTTCGCGAACGCTTGACACTTCATCCAAACTCCGCCCGTAGAGGGACATGCCCGACCTTAAGGGTGCTGCGGCCCCCCCGCCCTCGCCCCCCTTCCTCCCCCCCCTCTCTTCTGCGCATGCGCTTCCGCCTGTTGATGCCCCTCACCCTCGTCTATCCCTCCGTCTCCCACGGGCTGGGAGGTTGCTGCCACATCGGCCACGGCACCGTTTGCCCATCTCTGCGTCCCACCACCTCCCCACCCCATCCTCCCCACCCGTCCTCCTCACCCTTCTTTCCCTCCGACCTCCCCTCAGCTCCCCGCATGTCCTGCTTCCTCCCCCTGCCTAGCAAATCGTGCTCTTCCGAATCATCCTCCTTCGCCCCCTCTGGACTCTGATGTACCACGCGCCCAGAGATGAAGGTTCCGCATCGGCCTCCTCCTTGGGTCGCCCCTCGAGGCAGAGGTTTGTAGCAGCCTCTCGCAAGGGAGAGCAGCAGAGGTGGAGAGGACATCGGGGGTGCCATACACCAGTGGCACGAGCCCTCCAGGATGCGACCAACTTTCTACTTCCAGGCGAGGGTCTGCCCCGTCTTCCTCCCCCCTTCCCCATCCCCCTTTCCTACTTCTCCTGCTTCGGTGTGGCGCATGCTTCGGCTTCGCCGTGCTCATCGGAAGTGCTGCCGCTCCCGCCCCTGCGCATCCCGCGCAGCTGTTCTTGTGCCAAGTTGTCGGAAGCAGGGCCCCGGGCGAGCGCCTTCCGATCGCTAGGCGGGTACGCGTCCCAGTCAAAGTGCAAGTTTTGTGCCAGAATTGATTCCTATGTTGAGGATGAGGATGGGCGGGGCAGACTGGCTCGCTCGACCTGGTTAACCTGATCCCCCTCCTACTCCTCCCTTTTGGAAGCGGCCATCTTCCGCGCCGCGTCAGTTTGTCGTTGCGGCGCGTTCAGAGCATACGATGCGAGTCTTCATCGTCACCGCTATAGTCAGCATCCTCGTTCTCGTTTCCAGCTCAGCCGGACTCAGAGCAGCGCTTCGCTCAGTCGGGACGTTGGGGCCAACGCTTCGGGCAGAAGCGGGTGGCGACGCGCATCCTCACGAAGAGTCCCCCGATAGGAAGTCCCACAGCGGAGCAGCTGCCCCAGCGCGTGTCCTGTCGGTGAGGAGCCCATCGCGCCAAGTCGGCGACAGTGTGACGGCCCCCCGTGGATGCCAGGTCTGTCTTGCCGCCACGTCTGTGCTCAGGAAGGCGTCGCCTGCCCGAGACCGCCCCGCGCGCACCCGCACACCCTGCCGCAGACGCCCGCGGGCGCCCCCGCGCAGCGGCGCGCGCCCGCGCACACGCACGCCCGCGCAGAGCGCACAGGGGGCAGACACGCGAGCACCTGCAGACCTGAACGCACGCACACGCGCACACGTCCGCGGGATGCGCGCGGGCGCCCAATTCGAAGCGCGCTCTCAAACGCAGCGCCCGCGCAGCGCGCCCGCGTCCCGCCACCCCCCCACCCCCCACCCATCCCGGCACGATCCGCGGTTTTCTCAAGAAGCCATAATTTCACGGGTGCTGGAGACGGGACACCGCCGCGGCAACGTCGTCGCCATAATTTCACTTTTGCCGTCGCGTCGCAGCGCGGCAGAGGCGAGCCGCGCGCGCGCTCGAGTCAGCCGAGGGAGGGCGAACTGTTCGTCGGGCGGCACGAGCGGCGGGGGGGTGCGGAGACCGGCCGCAGAGCCGGGAGATAGGGGAAGGCCTTTTCGTTGCGCGGAGGCTTGCGACAGGAGTGGCCGGTGCGGCACGCCACGGCAGCGCACGCCACGGCAAGGTAGCACCGCTCGCAGCACGGCAGCGTGGCGCTTCTCGTGGGTCATCCCGCATTTTGCTCGGTATCGTTTAACCGATCCCCATCCCCATCCCCATCCCCTGCGAGCCCCCCACCAAATTACCCCCCCAGTTGGGGAGACACCCCTCGAACCCCGAAGCGAACGGCCTATATCCCCATCTAGGGGGGTAAATCGGCCAGTGGGGCCCAGGCCACGCCGCTGGGAATGGGGATCGGTTAAACGATACTCATTTGCCCATCAAGTCTTTGCTACTTTCGCGCCGCCCCACTGATTAGTAGAGGTAATTAAGCACCCCAAGTTCGCAGGTGTCTCTGTGGAGCGCGGTCCGTGGACGGACGAGTGACCTTTGTGGGCACCGTCGTACCACGTAGTGCTCGAGCATGTGCGGCTGCGGTCAATCACCGAAGCGTCGGTGCCGACAAAATCGCTGACCGGTTTAGCGGTACATATTTAAGTGCTTCACCTTGGCCAGCCCCGCGGTACCAATTTAAGTGTTTCGCCCTGCCGTTTTGTTGGCTGTTTTTGTTCACTTACTTTTTGGCGGTGGCGCCTTGGAGGTGGTGCCACCGTGCGTTCGCACCGGTGGCTGTTTAAAAAAATCCCCATCCCCCTCCTCCTCCTCCTCCTCCTCCTCCTCCTCCTCCTCCTCCTCTTCCTCCTCCTCCTCCTCCTCCTCCTCCTCCTCCTCCTCCTCCTCCTCCTCCTCCTCTTCTCTTTCCTCCTCCTCCCCCCCGCTCTCCCTCCCTCCCCCCGGCGCCCCCGCCCAACCTGCTCCCGACGTTCTCCCTCCCTCTCGCCTCGGCGCGGCGGGTCGGCACCCCTCGCGGCACGCGAGCGGCGACGTGTGTGACCAGAAGCCTCGAAGCTGCCTCCTCCTCCTCCTCCTCCTCCTCCTCCTCCTCCTCTCTTCCTTCTCCTCCTCCTCCTCCTCTCCTCTTCCTCCTCCTCCTCCTCCTCCTCCTCCTCCTCCTCCTCCTCCTCCTCCGCTTCCTTGTCCTCCTCCTTCTCATCCTCTTCCCCCTCCTGTCAGCGATGAGTTCTTTGCGCGCAGATTGCTCGTGATCCAGCGGCGTTATGCAGCGCAAGCCGTCTGTTGTAAGACAGCGGCGCTCTGTAGCGCGATTTGTGTGTAAAACGGCTGGGTGTTCTAGCTCGTGTCTTGGGTGAGATTGTGGGCGGGGGCCAGTCCAGGCGCCGATCGCGGCCTCCCCTGCGGCTCAGCTCGTTTTCGTCGGTCCACGGCCCCATTTGCGGCTGCGTAACCTTCGCTGCTTTGCGTGCCGATTGCTTCAAGAGCCTCGGCGTCTCCGCTGCCGCTCGGCCTGCAGCGGGCCTGCGGCCCGCTTGCACGACCCCCATCGCCGGGAAGTCCGCTCTACGGCTGCCCGTCGAGCCAGCGACCCGCTCGTCACGGGGGCACGCTACGAGGGCGACGCGCTTGCTCCCCCGGGCGACCTGCTTTGGGGGCGGCCGTCAAGCGGGCGACGCACGGGCCAGCCGCCTCGCGAGTGCCCGCCGAGCGGGCCACGCACACGCCAAAGAAACTTTCTTTTTGGCGAGGGCGACGTGTGCCTTCGCGAGGGCGACCGGCCTCTTCGGCGGCCGACGCCTGGGCGACGCACGCGCGACGAGCCCTGTGTGGCGAAGGGGTGGGTCCGCACGCCGGACGAGTTACCAGGCCTCAACCAGAGGAGTACGAGGAGGAGGAGGAGGATGCAGGTAAGCAGGCGGAGGGCGGATGCGACATCTCAGAAAGAGCAGCTGCCTGAGAAGCCAGAGGACGAAGAGCTGGACGAGGAAGGGGGCGAGGAAGGACGAGGAAGGACGGAGGGTCCGCAGCAGAGGCAGGTGGAGGCTTTGAGGGAGAGGAGGGAGGAGGAAAGTGGAGGTTATGAGAGGGAGGGAGGTGGAGGGTCTGAGAGGAACGGGCGAAGGAAGTGGAGGGTTAGAGGCTTACCGGGACGCCTCAGCGATGCGAATTGGGTCCCTAGCCAGCGTGGCCGCGGCGGGGGGGGGGGAGCGCCAGGCGCGACTGGAATGGTCCGACGAGCTGGAAGACGAAAGAGAGACGAGGCAGGACAGGCAGCACAGGAAAGACGGGAAGGGTTATGCTGTCCCAACCTACTTTAGCCTTGACCACCAGAAAGAATTTCGAGCACCAGGAAGATACCGAAATCGGAAGGTCTCACGTGTCGGGCCCTGGGAGGCGATACTCGTTCGACACTGTTTCGACATTTTTCTGGACGCTCGAAATCATTTCTGGGATGTGGTCATTAAGTACGATGGGAGCAACATAAGGAAGGGACGAGGCAGGAAGGCGCGGAGGACCTGCGCTCCCCCCCTTCTTTGCTCGCGCGGAGGCCCTTCGTGGATCGAAGCAGGCGGGGCCTCGCCGCGCACTGCGGCTCTCTCTCTCTCTCTCTCTTTCTCTCTCTCTCTCTCTCTCGTTTTTTTCTTTGTTTTCTCACTTTCCAAGTGCCTCCTCTCTCTCTTTCTCTTTTTTTGTTTATTTTCTCGCTATCTCTCTCTCTCTCTCTCCCTCTTTTTTGTTTAGTTTCTATTTCTCTCTCTCTCTCTCTTTCCCTCTTTGTTGTTTATTTATCTATTTTTCGTTTCTTTTCTCACTCTCCCTCTCTCTCTCTCTCTTTCTTTGTTGCTCTTTTTCTCTCTTTCTCTCTCTCTCTCTCTCTTTTCCCTCTTTGTTGTTTCTTGTCTCGCTCTCTCTCTCTCGCCGTGGACGCGTCCCGCGGCATCGCGTCCTGCGGCGCCCAGGTCGCCGATCATTCCTGTGCGCGGCGAGAGCCCGGCGTGGGTTCGGCGGGGCTGCCAGGGTGTCCGGGCCCCCCCCCCCACGGGACAGCTCGTGTGGCCCTTCACGGGGGCCTCATACAGGCCTCGGAACAAATTAGCGAACACATGCCACATTCATCCGTCAACGCCTCCCCCTCCCCCCAATGTTCAAAGTTGGCGGTGGGTCTGGTGAGATGCACTTCGACCGCAGTCTCCCCCGCGCGTGCCAACATTGAGTTTGGGGGGGACGGGAGTGTTCAGTAATTGTTTCCCTCTACCGTAGGGGTCCCAACATTCGTTTGGCAGTTGCGAGGAATTCGTCCAGATGTCATCGGATGCGGTCGGAATCTGCACGGAATCGCAACGAAGCGTGGACGAAATGATGGAGAGGGGCGGTCGAAAGTTGGACGACATCTCGTCGAAATCATGTGATGATAGGGCCGTGGAGGTCCACAGAGGCCCCCATGAAGGCTCACCCAGGGCAGTGACGAGAACAGGTAGACAGACTTTGGCCAGGCCAAGCAAAGAGAAGTCGAGATGCTGCCAAATTCCAAGCGCTTGAGGTGTTTATGTTGCCGTGCCTTGGTGTGTCCGAGTGTGGTTGGGGCCCCCTGTCTTGTCAGACGGATAGAGTCACCAGGATCGGCAGGTGCGCGCGTTGCTTGTGTGCGGCAGTTTCGTGACCACCAGATTTTCGCTCCGAGCTTTTCTAGGAAACTACGAGGAGGTGTTGCTCCAGGGATCACTCTGGGAGGCCACCCAAAGTTCCACCAGGAGTCCTGCATTTGACGACCGGGGTCTCACCTGCGGCCGAAACCATGCCCTTGCAGCCGAAAGTTGTGTCCCGTGCGGTTTCTCTGTCTGCGCAATTGCGTGTTAAAGCGCGGCGGGGGCCCACCTGGCCAGGCTGACTCAGCTCAGTGGTGCATCTCTCAGTGCGGCGGTGGTTCTGCGCCAGTCAGGAAGAAAGGATTGTTCTCACGCGTGGCAATTGTCCCATGGCACCAGCAAGCATACCAATGACGAATCCCACTTTTCATGCCTGAACGAGCGGCCTCAATGCACTGCTGCGCGTATCTGCTACCTCGCTTGGGGAGGCAGCGCGGCATTGCTGTAGAGATGCGCAGCTGTAGGTGTGCGTGGCTGTTATGGCCCACGCCTATATAGCAGACGCGCAGCAACTTGCATGCGTAAGTACGGGGCTTCTTGGAGTCCTCTGAGACTTCTCTGGCTTGTATATATGTATACATATATACAATAGAAGCATATATATATGGATATGTGTATATATACACATATATATGTATAGTTATGTAGATTGCAGCCGTCATGGTTTTCATGGAGCAAGCTCAAACCAGTTCGGTGGCAGTATTGGCCCGTAGGGAGGCTCTTCGGGGTGCCTCCTCTACCCCGTGAGGCGTCGGCACGGGCCGCGCCCGAGGGCCACCGGAAGGCTCTCCAGACGGCGGGCCCTCCGTGGTCGGCCCTGGCGCTTGCAGGCACGAGGGTGCAAGACGGATGAGGGGGGGCGTGTACGTTGTGGGCCCCGGAAACGGCAGGGCCGTCTTCTCACCGTTGCCAGAAAAGTGTCACTGGAAAGTGGAAGCGGCAAGAAACGGCGACCGGAAACGGCAGAACAACGGCTTCAGGCTTGGAGCCGAAGCCGGAACCGGTCAAAAAACGGCGACGGAACCAATAACAAAAACGGCGTCGGAACCGGCAAAAAAACGGCAAAACGGAACCGGTAAAAAAACGGCCTTGTCGTTTCCAGGGCCCACTAAGGGCGTGGATCGGAAGCCGGTCAAGGGCTGCTAAATCCGTGGCTGCTAAAATCGACCTCCGGGAAGTTGTCTTCGTCCTTCCGGGAAGAAGCCCGTTGACTGCTTCGCGCGCCGCGCCCCGTTGCGGGAAGTTGTTTCTGTTCTTTCCCGGAGGGCCGTTTTAGCAGCCACGGTTTGAGCAGCCCTCGCCCAGCTCCCGAGTGGAGGAGGGAGGGGCGGCGAATGCCGAAGTCCACCTGAAGGCTCTCATAACCTCGGGCCTTGCCTGGCTTAATCCGGCAAAATCCGACTTAATCAGGATTGATCCCGCTTAATCCGGTTTAATCCCGCTTGAGCCCGTTTAATCCGGCCTAATCCGAGGCCCCTTTCCGGCAGAACAGCCCCCCAATGGGGTTTAATTTTCTTAATCTTTCCGACGAAAACCTCCCAGTAGTTGCCTTCTCTAAGACGAGGGAGGGGCGGCGCATGCCGAAGCCCACTTGCAGGCTCTCGGAACCTCAGGGCCTTCCCTGGCCGGCCCCCCTGCCTGCAGGCGGCCCCCCCGCCTGGTGGCACGGGAGCTCGGGGCCGCGGGCGCCCGCTCGGGCGACGTGGGAGGGGGGGGGGCGGCCCAGCCCCGAGGTACGGGGCGAGAAAACGACCACAGCCACTGCTTTTCTTTTGTTGCCGACCTCCAGCCAGCAGGAACAAAGCAGTGGTTGTGGTCGTTTTCGTTGAGCTCGGCACCAGGGAAATGACCACAACCACTGCTTCTTTGTCGGCCGGCTGGAGGGCGGCGCAAACAAAAAGCAGTGGCTGTGGTCATTTTCCCGTCCCGCACAAGGCCACCCGAAGACTTTGATTCGGGCTTCCATGTCTGCGGCGAGCCCAGGGGGGGAAGTGAGGAGGGGCGGGCCTGCTCAGAAGGCCCGGCCTTCTGGGAGGTGGTCCAAGCCCTCCCCGAGGGCACAGAAAGCCTTTCAGAGGGCGCGAGGGCTTCTAAGGAGTCCCGGCGCCTTCCGAGAGGTTCTTCTCCTTCTTTTTCCCACCCTCGCTCGCCGCCGAACCTCGGCCTTTCGTGGTCGTCCTTCCTGGGAGCTGAAGGTCGCGGTCGTCAGCTCGGGAGGCGGCGGGGGGGGCGGACAGTGGCAGCAGAGAGCAGCGAGAGCGCAGGAGGTCGCCCTGATGAACTCCGAGGCCGCTCGGGCTTGCGTCCGTCCTTGCCGCCATGTCTGCGTGCACGGGTAGCGGTACACATCTACGCCGATCGTCGTTGTCGTTGCCGTCGTCGTTAATATTCGCCTTGGCCCAGCTTCTCGTCAGCAGCCCCCATGAAGCTCGCCCAGTTTCCTCGGTTCCCTGCAAGGGCCCAGCCTTCTCAGATGGTTTCGCTTCAAGTTGGGCGTAGGTTTCTTAAGCCAACCGGTTCTTGAACACCGTGCTGGCTGTAGCTTTGGAGCGGAAGTCCGTGCAGCAAGGCTTTTGAGAATTAGGTGTCTTGCAACGGAGCGGGACGCAGCCAGAGCTGACTGCAGAGGAGACGCGGACCCGAAAGGAGGCCATGGTCCTCTGGTGGACCTACGTACATGTGCCGACTGCTTTGGGACAGGTCGTCTTCTAGCAGGTTTCGATGCTTCATGTGCATTCGTTTCTAGCGGCCGTCGTGTCAGCACATCGGCGCCGTGTTCTAGCGGCCGCCGTGTCAGCATTTTTACGCATGTGCTTCGATGTTTATGTGCACCCAATCCGATACTGCTCGACCCATGCTCTCCCTAGTGACGTCATCCTGCTTCGTAAATGTGGATGTTCCTGTCGTTACATCCTTCTGAGTGGCCCTGAGATGGGGGGACGGGATCGGCTGGCCCTCTGCCCCAAAAGTGTGGTAATGCATCCTAGGCCTCCTAGATGGGGTCCGAGTAGATGGGGTATGAGGATCGCGCCACATCGCCGATGCATCGGCGATGCGGCTCGATGTTTAGCCCGTAATTCCCATCGCCGACGTCGGCGATGCATCGCCGACGTCCCCGATGCATCACCGATATATCGGCGATGCAGTGGCGATGCGGCGCGATCCTTCGACCCCAAATACTCGGACTCCATCTAGGAGTCCTCTAGTAATGCGGCGCCACTCTCCGACCCCATCTGCACGAACACCAGCTGGGCGGCCTCCGTGGTAGGGTGGGGAGGGCGGGGATGTTTGCCGCGGGCGCGAAGGGCGCCTGGAAGGGCGCGGGCGACGCCTGCGCAGCGACGATGGAGCCCGCCACGCATACGCGGCTCCCCCTCGCTTGCGTGCCTCCTCTGATCGAGCTGCTCGATGATTATCGCAGGATCTGCAGCAGGCAGATGTGCATTCAACCATGTCTTTGTATTGTACATTCCGTAGCCGCCTAGGCTCGAATCTAGAAGATTGTAGACATATTCTAGAGCCAGGCAGGGAACAAACTACGCAATCGCAGCTTCAGAGCTATTCGGTTTCATCGTGTCTCGGCCTCTCGAGTAAAGAAGCGGCATAAGCATACAAAATCGGAGGTCCGCGCGAATTTCTTGTGTCGGCGCTGGGTCCCCCTCCCCGCCACCCAGGACGCACGCGCGCCGGGGAAGGAGCGTAGGGAAGGCGGGGTCCGGCGCTAACCAAAGAAGTGCGTGCAGACCTCCGAATGTTCATATTGATGTTGCTTTTCATTATTCCGTCGGCCTTCGCTTTTCCTGTTGGCCCCCCTTGGGTCCTCCAGAGGGCCCTGCAGGTTTCGCTGTGCTCCTGAATGCTTTCGAGCCCCAGTGCGTGCTTTACCAGCTTCGCTGTGGGGAGCTTTCCTGGGGCGCTGGTTTAACCCACGAACATGTCATATTCGAGCTGAGCTCGAACAGGCGTCAGGAAATGGGGCATATGTGCTTTTGCGCGCTAGATTGTCGGACCTTCAGGGACGCTGACATCGACCCGGCTGGACGCGGTTTGAATCATAAAAACTATGTTGTCCAGAGTGGTTTCAGCAGGGCTTTAGGGGAACATGTTTTTCAAGGTATCTGACGTACGTGCGCACATCGATCGATACATTGACACATTCGCGGATATGGCATGGGATAGTTGAGGAACTGGGCGACGCTTCACGCAGTGAACAACCGATTGCTCATGCGATGCCGCCAACCACATCGGGCGTCCCAATGATGTGTTCGAGACTGCGGTTCGGCCTCTCAGGCCTAGGTTGAGGTACGTTGGGGGCGTTGGTCAAGGAATGGGCCCAGGAGGCTGCAGACCCCGGGGGGTTTCTTGTCTGGTGAGGGCGGCGGTGATATCCATGGCCAAGCCTCGATTGGAGTTCCACTGGCCTCCAGACCCCGGAGACCAAAATTCCCGTTCTCGGTCCGTCGGGGGGCGGGCTGTTTTTATACCCATTTCAGGGACCACGCCTCTGGAGCGGTACAGCGAGGCGATTGCGAGTACAGCTGAGTGTCTGTTTTGATCCCTGGCCAGCGAGTGAATCGGCCCTCTAAGCTGCCTGATAAAAAAAAATCCTTACAGTCAAACACCCGAATAAGGACGCGCGATTTTGCTCAGGGTACCCTTGCGTCCTGGCTCTTCCTTGCTCTTGCGTCCTTGAGGTGTTCGTCGTCCGCCGCCCCAAAACTCCCAACTTCGGCCTCCAAGGGTCTTGCGTCCTTACCGCGCGTCCTTATTAGGGTTTTTGGACTGTATCCGATGTCCTCGCCGTGGTCTTCGCACGCGGCGCCGCACGACGCCGCCGCCTCGCCTGCGGCGGGGCGCCTGCGGGCGGGGTTGCGGGTGTGGGAGGCTTCGGGGGGGGGCGGCGTGCCTCAGCTGCGGCAGCTTTGACGTCTGGGTGCACCGTTTCCACAAAGGGGCGCCCTCGAGGGCGCGGAGTTACTTGCGCTTCGCGGCTCGGCGCCGATTCCTCCTCATCCTCCTCCTCTCCCCTAGGCCCTAGGAGGGCGCCTGGTGCACTGTTTCCACGAGGGCGCCCTCGAGGGCGCGGAGTCACTCGCGCTTCGAGGGTTCGGCTCCGATTCCAACCTCGTCCTCCTCTTCTCCCCTGGGAGGCGGCGCGAGAGCGCCGGCAGTTTTGACGCCTGGCGCACCGCTTCCACAGGGGCGCCCCTCGAGGGCGCGGAGTTACTCGCGCTTCGCGGTGCGGCGCCGATTCCAACCTCGTCCTCCTCGTTTCCCCTGGGAGGCGGCGCGAGAGCGCGAAAGTTATCTGCACTTCGCGCTCCGCGCAGCGCGCAGCGCGAAGCTGGGAGCCCTAGGAACAAGCACCCGGACCCGACAGTTGGCGTTCCCCAAACGGCCCTCCAAGACGCTGGCATGAGGACCGCTCTGGGTTCGGAGGGGGCTCGCTGTTCCTGAGGTCGTCCCGTGGTGGTTCATCTAGCCCTCCCCTGGCCCCTGGCGCGTGCCAGGGAGGGGGGTGCCATCGCCGATCCAAGGAGTGCGTGCGGAGCTCCATAAGTTTATGTTTATGTCTCTGTTTCCTCCTTCGACGTCGACACCCCCACCACCCCTGCCAAAAACTAATGCAAAGCGGAGGTTGGAAGGCCATCATTGTGGAAGGTGGGTGCGCATGCAACCACGTACCATCGGTTGTTGACAGAGGTGGCGGGCCTCCGCCCAGCAGAAAATGTGTTCCCACCGCCCGCCCCCCCACAATCCCTGCGACAAAAATCGAATGCGATGCAGATGGCTACATAGTCGCAGCGAAGTATATAGTGCGTGGAGTTGATGTCGGGGTCCGAGGTCTGATTCTGAGCATGTCAGGAGTATGAGTACGGTTCAGGCCAGACAGGTGAATAGGGTCAGGGCCAGGTCACGGTTGCAATTCTAGACGCTTCGCGTAACACCAACACCCACCTTCCGCCGCTGGCGCTTCCGCCTGCGGCTGTAAAACAAAAAAGAAGTAACACCAATACCCTTTTGCCGCCCCCCCCTCACTCCTCCGCTGGCGGTGCGTCCCCGCCTGCGGGCCCTCCCCCCCCTCTCTGAGGCCCGGCGCCGTGCCGGCACGCGCTGCGTGGCCCACAGTCGCTTGTTCCCCCTTGCCCTGTGGAGTGGTCTCTCGGGTGTTGGGTCGCCACGGAGTGGTTCAGCCTTCCGCAGCAGGACAGCACCCAGGCTCCCACCAGCTTCCGGCCAGTGCGCCGCACCAGTTCCGCGACAGCTGCTCCCTGGCTTGCAGACGTCGTCGCGGGCGTTCGGAGTCTGGCGCCCCACAGACCTCACTCCACCGGCCTCCCACTTGCCTCCATTGCAGCAGGACCCCCCTGGCAGGCTGCGCAGTCGCTTCACCACTTGACGGCGGCGCTCCCCACGCCTGCGGATCTCTTCGCTTCAGGGATCGGCATCGCAGTTGCGCCTTGGGCACAGCCGCATGGCTCCACTTAGCACTGGGAGGCGGATTGCTGCGGACTGGTCGCCGAGTGGTTCAGCCCGCAACGCTTGTACAGTTCTTGGTTTTCCTTCTGAGGATCTTCGCACACTCTCCTTGCAGCCCGTTTACTTTGGTTCACGCTGCTGCGCCTACGTGCGTTGCTCGCTGCATCCGCACACTCTGCCGTTTTTTCCACTTCGGTTCACACCGCGGCGCTTATGTGCGTTTGCTTGTGAATTTAGTTCATTTTGTTTTGTGCATGTGCAACTGCGCACTTGCTGTGCAGGTGCGAACTAGCTTGCCAACGTGGCGACGGTGTTCGCAAATTCGCATCGTGCCGCATGCCCCGGACTTTGCCTCTCGCCACCAGACCGTTGTCGCGCGGCCGCGACCAAAACATGATGGACCCACGAACCCGGAAAGGGATAAAGACATGTGCAGCATGGTCACGTTTTCACGATACCCAACTGGGCGACATCTCACGAAACATCCCACGAGACACCCCGCGAAACATCCCACGAGACACCTCACGAAACATTCCACGAGACACCTCACGAAACATTCCACGAGACACCCCGTGAAACATTCCACGAGACACCCCACGAACAGGCAACCACTCAACCAGACACGCCACGAAACATTCCACGGGGGTGCGACTGGGTGTGGTCGTGCTGGGGTGTGGTCGTGCTGGGGTGTGGTCGTGCTGGGGAGTGGTCGTGCTGGGGTGTGGTCGTGCTGGGGGGTGGTCGTGCTGGGGGGTGGTCGTGCTGGGGGGTGGTCGTGCTGGGGCGTGGTCGTGCTGGGGCGTGGTCGTGCTGGGGCGTGGTCGTGCTGGGTGTGGTCGTGCTGTGGTGAGGTCGTGCTGGGGTGTGGTCGTGCTGGGGTGTGGTCTTGCTGGGGTAGGGTCGTGCTGGGGTCGGGTCGTGCTGGGGTGTGGTCGTGCTGGGGTATGGTCGTGCTGGGGTGGGGTCGTGCTGGGGTGGGGTCGTGCTGGGGTCTGGTCGTGCTGGGGTGTGGTCGTGCTGGGGTATGGTCGTGCTAGGGTGGGGTCGTGCATTTCGCTCGAGACATCCTGCCAAAATTCCAGGAAATCGTACAAAAACAAAGGAATTAGTCGAGACATCATCGAAATTCCTTCGCGCGGGGCGCTTTTCCGCGTCGCGGTCGGCTCTGCAAAACAAGCGTTTCGCTCGAGACATCCTCGGCAAACTCTGCGGAGCAAGCGTTTCGCTCGAGACATCCTCAACACACGAAAAAGTGGCCCGCACCCTGTGATTTATCGATCGGGATTTCAAAAACAAGCGTTTCGCTCGAGACATCCTCAAATTTTAATCCGCCGGCCTCCTTCGACCTCGATATTTATCAGGGAAAAAATCCGCCGGCCTCCTTCAAGTTGGCACCGGGGGATTAGGTTTACCAACTAAAAGAGAACCCTGGGCCCCCGCCCTTTCCGGGAAAAAGTAACACCAACTCCCCATCCAGAAACGAGGCCCGGGAGAGTTGTTCTTATCAGGGATGTGGAGGAGCACGCAGAGGAATGGAGGGTTGGGGAAACCGTCGCATCCCAAGGAGGGGAGGATGAAGGAGGAATCGGAGGAGGAGAAGGAGAGGAGGGAGAGGATAATGTTAAGGAGGGAGGAGGGAGGAGGAGGAGGAGGAATAGGCGCATAAGGAAAAGGAGGACGAGGAAGAGAGCGAGCAAAAAGGCCAGTGGCCTCTTAGATGCCCCTTCGGAGTTTCTTCGGATGTCTCTTGATAGCTTCTTGGAGTCCTCTGTTGTGCACCGCATTGTCCGGAATGCGCGGCCATGATTTGCAATAAACGTATTCAAGTTGGCGCTGGTGTTGTGAGTCTTGTCGGCGACGTCTTCATTCAAGCGGTATTGACCAATGATTTTCTGGATCGATGGAGCGTCTCACTCGAAGCAGGTAGCTATGGGAGTGACCACGCCTTCGATGACGCCATCCAGTCGCAATGTGCCTATCATTACCATAATTTGTCTTCCTGTTTTGCAACGATAGTTCACAATCCAAGCAAGAGCTTGCGCAATACTGGAGTTTGTGCACCCTCTTCCGCAAGTCGACGCCAGGAGAACGTCGACATCCCCGGGTACGATATAGAGACCAGGCCAGACCCGCCCCATTCTGTTTCACGTCTGCACATACATGGGCAGGCCAATGGGACGAAAACAGTTTCCACCAAGAGCGTGCGCGCTTGAGAAAGGTCGTCCGATCCCCCAAAATGTCGGGCTGGCTAGGATGACCCTGATGTCGGATAGCTTGAGTGGGATGCAACGGAGGTGCAGAATTCTTTCGGAGGATGTTATAGCGCCATTTGGAATTGAATGTCGTAGCAGATCGCGATTCACATTAAGCGCTATCGCCGTGCATTTCGCTACATAAGCAGACCTCGCTATCACTTCATATCCATGCCACCCTTTCTGGTAGTTCTTCTTAGAGCCCCCCCTCCCTCGATCCTTCTCTCGTTCCCTCTCTCTCTCTTTCTCTCTCTCTCTCTCTCTCTCTCTCTTTCTCTGGATAGAAGAGTGGGTGCTGAACGGTCGCACATTGCCTCTGGTTGCGTGGGACACAATGGTGTCGTCGTCGCTCGCGCGACCCCACACGCGACCCACCCGAGACCCCCCCGTGACCCACCCGCGACCCTCCTGCGACCTTCCCGCGCGACCCTACCCGTCACACGCCGCCGCGACCCACGCTCACGACCCACCCACAGTGAATTGGGAAAGATCGGCGCCTGCGGCGGGCTGGTTTCGTTGTTAAGGAACAGTCTGCGTCTGCAACGGGATTCTTTACGTTGGCCTTCGAGTCTCGCGACCCGCCGACGTTCCGCCCCGCGACCCACACTATGCTTTGCAGAAAATCGGCACCCGCGGCGGGCTTCATTGCATTGGCGATGGAGCCCCGCAGCCCCGGCGAGGCAGCCCTGGTGCCGCCCTCACTCAAATCCGCACTTGCGAAGTTGAGGTGTACGTGTGCACGTGTGTACGTGGGTCTCTCAGTACGTGGGGCTCTCCTTGCCTCTGTGCTCGTCCTTGCCTCCCTGTCTCTCTACATGCTTCTCGCTCTCGCGTGTTCCTCCTCGCTGCCCACTCAAACCGTCTGGCTGCCACTACACCCAGACCCTTAGGACGTGGTGCCTAGAGCGGTAGCGGCTGCCCTGAGTGAGTCTTGCGCCTGCTCACTCTCGACGGCTCTCCGGCGAAAGTAATTGCAAAACTAGCTAGTTGCGTCAAGTGCCCCACGTGCAGCAATACATGTGGTAGCTTCTGAAGGGACAGACGGTGGGATTGGTAGTTCGCCTTCGAGGAACGTGTAGCTCTCTTTCATGAAATCTGGAGCCCCCTCCTCATCTTCTGCCACCGCCCCCTTCGCACTCGCCCCCCTTCTCCATATCTTCCCTTCCTCCCCCCCCGCCTTCCACCTCGCCCCCCCGCCCTTCCCCTCCCCGTGGCCTCCCTTCCCCTTGTTCTTTCTACCCCTCGACCTCCCCCCTCCCCCCCGCTCGCCCGCAAATCCCTCCCCCCCCGCTCCCCCCCGCCACCCTGCCGCCGCTGGCCTCTTCAGAAGATCGGGGGCGGAAAAGAGGGGGGTGATGACTAGGGGGGGGGGGATATCATGGCGGGGCCATGATATTTCCCCAGATTTCATGGCGCCTCTTCTTATTTCATTACGTCCCTGGCTCCCCCCGCTGGGCCGCGCACGTGCCGCCGGTCATGATTTGCACCCCCCCCTCTTGGACACCCCCCTCTTGGCCGCTCCCGAGAAGAGCCGGCGCCCAGGGACGAGTGCCAGAGACTGGAGGACTGCTGCTGGATGTGCAACCAGGCGCGCGCGGAGTCCTCCCAGGGCGGCTGCGTGCAGGGGCCGGGCTGGCGTCGACGAGTCCCCCTGTCCTCCTCCACCTCCCCACCTCGATTACACGTAAGAGTTCAGGAGGGAAAGAAACACACAGACACAATGAATCGTCGATTCCCCAGAACATATGGGAAAATATGGGAAGTGGGGGGGAAGACAGAAACTACAAAAATATGGAAAGATATTGGGAATCTGCTTATTAGTGTGTATCTATTTGTGTGTCCTGGGGCCCCTTCAAGAGTGACCTTTCGCCGGAGTGACCTTTGGTGCGGGCCCAGTGGGGTCGGTCCTCCGATCGCCGAAGGCGGTTCGGTGGTAGCGTTGTGCACGCTTCTGTTTGGTCCCCCCGCGGTCCCCAAGAAGCCGCGCACCAAAGGCCACGCTTACCCAGGGTCATTCTTGCGGGTAGCCGACCTCCTCCGCCTGATCCTCCCCCCTTCTCCGCTTAAGTTGGGCCTGTTCCTTTACAGGATGAATATTCAAAAATAGTCAAAAAAGAATATGGGGACGATGTTTTGACTATTTTCGACCTTTTTTCCTGTATGGTTTGACTGTTTTATTTTTCTGTCGCAAATCCACCTGTAGAGGGACACGCCCGACCTAATTCTCCCCCTCACCATTGCAGTCCCGTGCGAATCATCATCGTCTTCCTCGGTGAGGCTAGCTTTAAGTCAGGCCTGTCCCTCTACAGGGCGGGGTGATAATGCCGCTCGGGATTTGTGCCGCGGGAGACTAACAAACGCTGCGTTGCCATGGATAGTTGTTTCACGTCCTGATGAAGTGCTGCTATTTTCTTTTGTCGCGTTTGTCGATCGTGTGTTCTAGATGTTCGACATGCTGGGCCTTCGCATTTGGAGGTGCATCTTGTCCCAGAAGGTAAGCTTGGCAAGCTCGACTCGGCCATTGCTCGGCACGCGCCGCGTTGCGACGCATGGCGATATGTGCGAAGGTGACAGACATATCCAAACATCGCAGATCGAGGAGAAAGGTGATCGTCCTTGTATTCATTGTTTAGCCGATCGGCACGGGCCCTCGCCCCCCCCCTTCCCCCCCCCCTCGTGGAGTGGATCTGGTCTGTGTTGGGCGTCTGATCCGAGCAGGTGGAGTCTCCCCTCCTAGGACGCATCGTCGCAAACAGTCGCACGAAGCAGAGGTCCAGCCAGCCAGATCCCCCCCCCTCCATCCCCCCCTCTTCGCTCCATGTCGAAACACCGAGTAAGAAAACGCTCACACGTGAAGCACTGGCAAGGGGCCCCCTCACTTCCCAGGCTCAGGATTGAGTCGGGCATGTCCCCCTACAGGAGGAATGTTCAACAATAGACAAACAATAGTGTGGGGGACAATTTTTCCAGTATGTTGCGTCCATTTGGGGAGCATGTCTAGTGCATTTTCAATTTTCTCCTCCACAACCCCCCTACAGGAGGACATGCCCGACCTGAGCTCAGGACTGGACGACGCAGGCTGGCGCCCCAAGGAGCGTCGCCTCTCCCGGCGCCACGCTCAGGCTGCTGGTGCCGCTGCTCTCGGCGCGTTTTGACCACGAACGGCGGGCCGCAGGCCGACCACCATGGGGCGTCCGCACGGATTTCGCGCCGCTGCCTGGGCGCGCCTTCTCCACGCCGACTCCTCGCCCCTTTGGAGCGATCCCCCGAGGCAGAGCGGCTGCAGGGGCAAGCAGGAGGCCTCGGCCCCACGGATCCTCCTCCTCCTCCTCCTCCTCCTCCTCCTCCCTCCCTCCCTCCCTCCCTCCCCTCCTCCTCCTCCTCCTCCTCCTCCTCCCTCCCTCCCTCCCCCTCCTCCTCCTCCTCCTCCTCCTCCTCCTCCTCCTCCTCCTCCTCCTCCTCCTCCTCCTCCTCCTCCTCCCCCTCCGTCCCCTCCTGCGATGCTCCAGACTGCGAGGCCCAGAGACGATGCTGGCTTCCAGACGGCGAGGCCCCTGCCGCCCCGCGCGGCGTGGCGCGGCGTGCCCGCGCGGCGTGCCCGTGCCCCCGGCATGTGCGGCGCGCACGGCAAGGGGGGCGGGCGAGGGCCTGCCCGCTCGACGGCAGGGAGGGCTCCCCGCGCTGCGAGCGGCGCAGCCGCTCGGCAGAGGGCTCCGCCACGCTGATGCACAGGGGAACCAAAAGTGGCATAAAACGTGAAAATTCGGAGGTGCGCGTGGAGTTCTCGGATCCGCGCCGGACCCCCCTCCCTGGCGCGCGGAGCGCGCCAGGGGCGGCGCCGGAGGCGCCGCCAGGGAGGGGGGTCCAGCGCCGATCCGAGAAATCCGCGCGGACCTCTGAGTTTTTATGTTTATGCCACGTTTTGTTTCCCTAGCAACCGCTCGGCAGAGGGCTCCGCCACGTTGATGTATCCGCGCGCTCCGCCGTCGTCGCCGCGCGGCCGCGTCTGTCGCGCTCGAGCACGAAGTCCCCCCCTCATAGAAGACGCCGCACTGGGCAGTGCGGCGTCGGCGGAGGCGGAGGCGGAGGCGCCGTCGCGATGCGAAGCGTAGCGACAAGGAGCCAGCGCTCAACCTCATCCCGTAGCACCGTCAGTTCCGTGTTGTAGGGCGCACCCTGTGCAAAAGCGACTGGGGTCCGAGTTGTTCGGAGTCGTGTCCAAGCAGGGTTACGACAGGCTGTCAGGATGCTGTGTTGCAGGGTGGGTGTCCGCATCAGGAGCTCCAATGAGGAAGCTCTCGGCCTCCAGTGTTCTGCGCGCGAGGCATCACGCGTCCTCGCCCCCTGGCCATCAACGAAGCGCATGGAATCGTTTGCATCGAGTCCTGTGGCTGTACCGTCGGGGCCCTGAAGAAGGAACCCTTTTCGTTGGGGAGGGGCTCCGTGTTCCTCAAGTGTTTCGCAGCTTGCCTCAGGTTTCCCTGTGTTTTCGATAGGAAATCGAAGTTTAACTCATGGAAAAAAGGGGCCTCGTTCCTTATTTAGGGTTCCTTATGTCAACGCCTCGACTGTACGGCGGGAGGAGTTCTGCTTCCTTTGACGAGCCCGGCCGCGTCGTCGTTGGCGAAGTCTTCGCGGACGGCTCCGGCGGTCGCCACGGCCGGGCGCGCCAGCGGCCAAGCGCGAAGAGGAGGACGGCCGTGGAGGCGGCGGCGCTGCCGCGAAGGGCGGCACGAATGCCGCCGACGAGGTGCGTAAAGTCTAGGGTTAAGCCAGGCTTGCCCCTCCACAGGAGGAATCTTCAAAAACAGTCAGGGACGATTTGCTTGCTTCTTCCTTGTCTATGTTTGTATATGTCTGGCCTATGTTTGATTTGTCGTCCAAGATTCCCCTGTAGGGGGACATGCCCGACCGAAGTCTAAGGGTTCGTCAACGCGCTGGCCAAGCTGGCGCACGCACGCGAGGCCGATCGGCGGGCTCCCGGTGACGCGGCGCGTGACACGTTCCTCTTATTGCTCGATCCGGTCGCTGCGCAAGACGTGCTGCAGGAGAGCCAGGCCTTCAACGGCCGACACATTGACAAGCTACAAGTTCGAGGTCAACATGTTCGTGAAGAGCATCAAGGTGGCGGACCGCTACGTCTGCGGCCCCCAACTGGCGCGCGCTCTCGGAGCGCGGGTCCGGACGACAGTGG
Organism: Prorocentrum cordatum; assembly: GCA_963575745.1. Classification (NCBI taxonomy): domain Eukaryota; class Dinophyceae; order Prorocentrales; family Prorocentraceae; genus Prorocentrum; species Prorocentrum cordatum. The sequence continues at coordinate 1,135,587 of CAUYUJ010014283.1, forward strand.
AGAGCTGCCCGGACATCAACGATGTGGACGAGATAGACAAGGACGGGCACCTGATCGACTAGAACCGAGGAGGTACAGGAGGAATGCGAGAAGCAGGAAGTTGGAACGAAGGTCCAGAAGTCTCATAAATCATTGCTGTGCGTCTCCTTCTTGCGGGGTTTCGCGGCGATGATCGCGGGCGTCGCGCGCGTCGAGGACGGAGTGGCCTTCTTTCGCGCGAGATAGCGTGTAAGGAATAAGAGCAGGTCATCCTGTCAACGGAGTACCCGAAGGAGTTGAGCATCTTGATCTGTGCCTGTCGCGTGAGGGGGCTCAAGACAAGGAACGGCAAGCAGGAGGAGCAGGCCAATCTCAGATGCCTGCTCGATTTTTTTCAGGCTCCGATGACTGGCACCTGTGCTACCGTGGATCACGTCCGGCATTCAAATGCAGCCTCCGACTCGAATAAACCATGCCCTTTTTTTAGTGGTGTGATGTTGCTCGTTGCAGGCATGTCGTTTGCTTTAACGTAGTAAAGTTGCACAGGTGTCACGCTCATGATCATTATTTTCCTCATTCCCTTCCTCCCTTCCTCCCTACCGCCCTCCTCCCGAGATTACCTTGGGGGGCCTAGTGAGGCAAGTCGGGATTGCCTTCAGGGGCTTTTCCTGCGCCACCTCAAGCCTTCCAAGTGTAGACAGGGCCAGATTTCGCGAGGAAGGGCTGAGGAGGAAAGAAGGGGAATGAAGGCATAGCAGTAGGGAAAACGAACAGGGGGCGGAAGAGCGGCGTCAGGAGCCGGAGGCTCCCGTCCCCGTTCGTCCTCTCCGGCTGTGCTCGCGCTGGCAGTCCGGGGGGGTTCGCGCGCTCGGTGCCGGTGTGAGCCGATGTGAGGCCTCGGCTCGCAGAGTCGACCACAGAGGTCGATAAGAGAGCACAACCATCAAGTACACATGTCTGTTCTATTCCGCGGCAGGAGGGAACAAGCACTGGCCCCTTCTCGAACGTGCTTCTTACAGCTTGAAGTCTAGAGAAGCTGCGTGCAACCCAACAGTAACAAGTGCACTGCGCATAGACAGACAGAATCGCAAAACCAGACGCTTTCATTGAGGTGGGCCCATTCGACCAGCGAGTGCAACGATAACTTCAGGGTCAACTGGCGCCCAGCCCCCAGGAGTGCGCCGACGCAATCAGACATTAGTGCAAAATTGGTGCGAACAGCCACGCCAAATTGACCAGAGCCTTCCACAAGAGGTGGCAGCGCCTTGGTGTCATTTGCTGGAGCGTAGTGGATTGTTTTAGCCCCATTGTCTCCTTGCTCACTCTACCACCCCTCTCCTCCGCCCCACCTCTCTCCTCCGCCCCACCCCGCTGGGAGGAAGAACAAAAGACACGCGTTATTGGCCCACACTGGGGCTTTCTGTTCGTAGACGTGCGCGCCTTGCATGTTTTACTGACCATCTGCCTGGTTTGTTTGGTTTTTAAAAATGTTGTCACGCGTACAACTCTCCCCTGCAAAAGAAGAGCGAGACCAACAATACCTAACACATGCACAGGAATGCGTGCATGTTGCGTCAGCAGTCTCTTGTGAGTACGCGGGCGATGGGTCAGAAGAGGAAGCATGGTTCTTCGCCTTGTGTCTTCCAGTTGTCATTGGAACGCGCGCGACGGCAGCGCGACGACTGCAACAGCTGGGTGTTCATTCAAGAGGCGAACAGGTGTTACCTCAAAGGCGCTTCTTTTTCAAGTGAGGCAGGGAGGTTTCACGACCAGGAGGGCGAGGATGAGGAGAGAGGAACACAGAGAGAGCTGATCACAGCGCGACCGAAGCGTCGGACAATCGGATCGACGATGACTTTGGCAGCATGGGTGGAATTCTCCATGCCCGAGCTCTCGCAGCACAGGCCGACGGCAAGGACGGCAGAGGGTGCACGGAGTGGACTTGCGAGGTTGCCACGCACCTTCCGAAGATTGCGGAGGCGGCAGAGCAGGCATTGAAAGGATTCGGAAAGGGAGAAGTGCCGATGTCACGCTTCCGTTCGGAGCCCGACCTCGTGATACTTCCTCGTTTTTGTCCCAAGGCCTTCTGCTTCTTGAACAGTAACACGCTGAAGGGTTCCCCATGGCGGCTTGTCATTGCTATTGTCTTGGCCCCTCCTACAAGCGGGAATCCCCGAGGGATCGGGTTCTGGCAAAGCCAACCAGGGCGGTTGGTTGCTCACGAGGAGCCGGAGTTCCATGCGGCAGCCTCGGGAGTTTTCAAGTTGGTAGTTTCAAGGGCGGTTGTTGCCATGTTCGTTTCTCTTGTCAATGCTGGCCAGCGCGGACCCCAGGCAATGAGTTAGTGCAGTGTGGGGGTGGAAGTTGTGCAGTGCAAGCTATGTGGCGTGAGCTATCTGGTGTAAGCTATGTGGTGTGAGCTATGCGATGTAGGCTGTGTTCGGTGCGCTATCTTGCTGGAGCTAAGCAGTCCAAGTTCTGTTGAACAATGCGGTGCAAGCTACGGGGTGCAAGGTATGTTGTGCAAGCTATGCATTGCGGTGTATTGTGTGTGAGCTGTGCGCAGTATTTTGCTGGTGGCAGTCTGGAGCCTTGATTGCCGTTTGTCACTTGCAGCACCATGTCGCCCCACCTGGGCGGCTCCGCTGTACTTTCCCTTACTTGTGGTACTTGACGGCCCCGAGGCCCAGCAAGAGGCCGAAAACGGCGACAAAAATCCGCAGTGACTTTTCCCACGCGTTGGATCACTGGGGTTGAGTCGGGCGTGTCCCCCTGCAGGCGGATTTCGAGCGAAAACAAAAAATATTAGTCGGCGCGCACCTGGACGCCTCCGCTACGCGTGCCCTTGCGCTCCGCGTGCTGGGCCTCGTCCGCGCCTGTGGATGCATCGACGCCGCGGCCCCGCCGCCGCCACGGCCCCCGCGGCCGAGGCCGGCCGCGCCAGCGCACTCGGTCGGGCTGGAAGTCTTCCGCCTCTGGGTGTCCCCTCTTCGCCCCCCCGCCTCCGCGGCCGCCTTGTCTGCCTCTGCCTCTCCTCTTGCTAACCAGCCTCGAACTTATCCATATCCCTAAGACGGGCGAGCAAAAGGCGAGGACAATCTTAGGGATAGGCCCTCAGAAACTGAGGGAATCCTTAAGATCGGCATCGAGGTGAGGTGATGTTAAACATAGGAATAGGGATCTGTTTCAAACTGGTAATCTTGCACGCCGGGGAATTCGCTCTTCGGGGCGCCCCGTTTAGCCCGACCGCTGGTGCTGGCACACCTGCCTCGCCGCTGACGAAAAAGAATTGTGTGAGCTGTGCGGCGTAACCTGTGCAATGTGAGCAGAGCGAGGCGGCCACGAGGCGACCACGGACGGCAAAGCGGCGACACCTCGGCAAACACCCCCACTTGGGCGGCCAGGGGGTGGCCACCAGGCGGCCACGAGGCGGCCACGAAGCGGCCACGGGGCGGCCACGGGTTGGCCACGGGGCGGCCACCGGGCGAAGCCTCGGCACGCACCCCAAGCGGCCACGGGCGGCCACGAGGCGGCCTCGGGCGGCACCTGGGCGGCCACGTGCGGCCACTGGTGGCCTCGTGTTTGGTGCGCAGCGCCGCGCGCCTCATCCTGGTGATCCTCATCCTCCTCATGCTCCTCCCTTCCCTCGCCCTGCGTCTGCCCGCCGCGTGTCCGGTTCGGCACACTTCTCACACGCTCCCCCCCCCCACACGTAGGGAGTTTCACTTCCGGCCCCAATGGGAAAGTCCTCATGGCGACCGGCGCCTGGGCGGCACCTGGGCGGCCACGGGCGGCAACGGGAAAAATCCCCTGCACACCCAACCGATTATTCAGGAACGCAAGTCCGAATCCGAGAAGAGCAAGCACGATTTTGAGAACGTGCGTTGGTCGTCCCTCTCCGTCGTCGGCCCGTCGATTGCCACAGCGTTCCATTCACACATCTGTTTCTCGTGCTGCAGACGCTCCGGATGGCATCATCAGCTCTGGCACGGAGTTCGACGGATGGGTCCGTCCAGCAATTGCATGCCCTGCTGTGCATATACAGGTTGCGATTGGTAGCAATGCCTTTCGCGAAGGATGTCGCCGCTTCTTTTCGCAGCCAGCCACCTCCCCTAACTGTCCGCTGTTCCTCCGTCCATGGGCTCTTTGTATTATATATGCACACGCACACTTGATGTTCCTTCCCACCATCGTCCAAGTCCATATAGTATTCCATCTGCCTTTGCCGTTGGCTCTCCCAATCTCTCCATTTGGTCATCCCTAGGTGTATCCCCTTCTTCCCTTGGGCCATCACCGTGTCCCGCTCTTCCTCTCTCCCGTTGTCTGCTTCTCCATGTCGCCCTGCGGTTCTCTGTCGCCCAGCAGTTGCCTGGACGTCGCCAGCAGTTGCCTGGAAGATGGCTATGCGGGCGTTCTGGATTCAGCGCCTCCTTCCGCGTTTACGAGTATGAGTTTGCCCCTCGGTGTGTTCCCAGCCGTACATGCGGATGAGGGGTAAGATGCGGCAAAAAGTGGGGTGGGGGATGAAGCGGGTGGAGGAGGAGGAGGAGGAGAATGACGACAAACGGGGGCAAGGGAAGAGGCGGATTGGGAAGAGGGGGAGGAGGAGGGAGGAGGAGAAGAGGAGGAAGCGCAGAAGGACAGTGACGATTATGATCATGAACCTACATCCGCTCGACATCGTCTTCCTCGTCAGCACTATCATAATCATCGTCCTTTGCCGTTCCCTCACCAGCACACGCACCCCTTGCCGCGGATGTCTCTGTCCCTCCCTCTCGTCTTCTGCACCCCAAAGAAGGTCATGATACGTGTCAGATGTGAGATAGCCGCGCCCTTTTCTGGGTCCGTGGGAGTTCAGCGCGACGGCATCCCACATACTTTCTCACAACGTAACCTCTGGCGCCATCGAACTACAGCGCTTCGGGAAACCATGTCCTTGGGAGGAGGAGGATGGAAGAAGAGGGGGGTAAGAAATACGAAGAGTCACCCTCCAGGCACCCCTTCCTCCCAGTCCGTTTTGCCGTCCTTTTCCTTCCTCCTCCTCCACCTCTTCTTTCTCGACGGTCCACCTCTGTGATCATCTGTGTTCCTCCTTCCCTCCTCCCTCCTGCTCGCTCCCCTCAACCTTCCCTTTACGCTTCACCTCCTCCTCCTCATCATCATCATCATCATCCTTCCTGCAGGTCCCCGGGGAAGTCTGGAGGCCCACAGGGGGACCAACACGCATTCAATGACCTGGAGAGTCGATCCCCGAACACCGGCCCGAAGGAGCACTTCCTGCCGCGGTTGGCGGGGGGGGGGGGGGCACGGGACGCCCCCCCCCCCAAAAAAAAACAGGAGAGGGGATTACGGGTGGAGTTGACCAAGCTGCATGTGCGGCAGATGCTGTTGCCTCACAGCATTGCAGTGTAAGTTCTCGTGGAATCGCTCTTCTCGTGGAGTCGCTGTCGTACCCCAAGCATCACGACGACCTGGTACACACAAGGAGTGAACTTGCAATCCGCCGCAAAGGGGATCAACTTGTCGTCCGCTTCAAAACGAATCAATGTGCATTCCGCCACAAAAGGAATCAATGTGCACTCCGCCAAAGGGAATCAATGCGTAAGCCACCACTGACGTTATCAATTTGCAAACCGCCACGAAAGATTAGTTTTGTAACCCGCCACAACAAGAATCTTCTTGTAACTCTCAATGAATGGAATCCTTTTTTCAATCCGTCACGAAAGGAATCGACCCATAATTAGCCACGCTAGGAATGACGTTGTAATCTGCCACAAAAGATTTTTTTGTGTAAATCACAACAGACGAATTCAGGACGGAATTTGAAACAAAAGGAACTGCCGAACAAAAAGAAGCATATACATAAGAAACAACTTGAAAGGGGTGGTACCCTTCATGGCGGACCTGTATCAAAGAGCTCCTCTGTGTGGCTGTTTGCGAAAAGTGTCGCTTTGTGCCGCTGTACAAGGACCCCCTTGTGTGGGGGATTGCACCTTGATTCCCTTTGTGGCGGATTGGAAGTCGATTCCGTTCGTGGCGTGTTATAATTCATGTCGCTCCTGGGCGATTACAAGTTGATCTTTGTAGTGGCGGATTGCGCATTGATTCCTTCTGCGGCGGAATGGCAGTCTATGTCTCTTGTCGTCGTTCGCACATCGGTAGTTTTTTGGCGGATGACAAATTCAAGCTTCTAGTTGCGGACTACAGTTTTTTATCATTGTGGCGGCTTGCAACCGGATTCCTTTCGTGGTGGCTTGCATATTGGTTTCTTGTGTGGCGGCTTTCAAATTGATTCTTTTTGTCGCGAATGAGGGGGTAATTTCGGATGCGGCGGGTTATACATTCTGTTCATCCTGCGGCGGCGTACAAAGGTAATTGCCTTAGTGGGCCTGCCCGGTTGCTGACCAGGGGAAGAACAACATTTTTTCGAAGCAATTGAAATAATGAGATATGCAAGGTCGAATTTGCCCCCCCCATGTATTGACTTAGAAAAATGGAACACAACATGTTCTTACTTCTGGAAGCCGCAAGCATGTGAACGCAAATCATGTCCCATCCGTGGAACCCCAAATCGCACTAAAACGCAATATGCGTCTGTTCCTCTACCAGGGATGTCCGCAAAAGGGAGCCAATTCGTAATCGCCCACACATGGAATCAATGCATAGTCCGCCACAAAAAGTGCCAATGTGTAATCCGCAACACAAGGGATCAATGTGGCACCCGCCACAAATGCATCAACTTGAGATCCGCCACACACGAAATCGCTGTGCAATCCGCCACAACGGGAATCAATGTGTCATTCGCCACAAACGGAAGGGATTCGCAATGAGCCACAAAGTAAATCATTGTGTGACCCGCCACTAAAATAATAGTTCTGTAACCCGCCATAAGGCAGGAACGTGTGTGTAATCCATTTACATACATTTGTGTATATATATATACATATATATATATATGTGTGTGTATGTATGTGTGTATGTAAACCACAAATGTAAACCGCAACAAAACAAACCAAACTCATATTTTGAACCCGCCACAAAGGAATAAACTAGTAATCTGTCACAAACGGAGTCACTGTTTAACCCGCCACAATGGAATTCAATGTGTCATCCTCCACATGGAAGTGATTTGCAAATCGCCACCACATGATTCATATTGTAACTCGCCACAGGAAAAGTCCTGATGGAACCCGCCATAAGAAGGAATACGTATGCAAGCCTTCACACATACATATTTATATATGTGTGTGCGTAATCCATCACAAACGAAATCAATGTGAAAGTCAGAACAAAAAAGAACCAGCAAGTACAAAACATTGGCACAGAGGGAATTGAAGAACAACGAGGTGGTATACACACACGCACGGTTTGGTCAGCCTTACGTCGGGGGGTCGAGATGCCTTCGCCCAGCGGGAATAAGAAGGGGGGCCCATAAACAATTTGCTTTTGCCCAGGAAAAAGTAATAGGGGGATCCGGATCCCTCCCCAGGGAAATTAAGAGGGGGGTCCGGACGCCCCCCCCCCGGAAAATCATTCGAGGGGTCCACAGGCCCCCCACAACGACGTCGACCACGACGGCGGCGACAACCCACGACGCACGACGCACGTCTCGCGACGCACGACGCACAACCCACGACGACGCCGGCGCCGACGCCGACGACGACGCCGACGACGATTACGGTGGTGACGACGACGACGACGACGCCGGCGACGACGATGACGACAATGACGACGACAACGACGCCGACGCCGACAACGACGACGACGTTCGGCGCTCGACGCACAGCGCACGACGCAGGACACACGACGACGACGACGACGACGACACCGTCGCCGACGACGACGCCGACACCGACGCCTACTACCACGACGACGACGGCGATGGCGACGACGACAGCGACGACGGCGACGCCGACGACGACGACGATGCCGACGACGACGACGCCGACGACAACGACGACAACGAGGCCGAAGACACCGACGACGACTACGACGAAGACGACGAGACGACGACGGCGACGACGAGCAGACTAGAGTAGGCGTAGAACTTAGTATTTAACGACTAGAGTAAGAGGGTCGAGTAGGGTAAGGTAGAGTCGAGTCGAGTCGAGTAGAGTAGGGTGGAATACGGCAGGGTAATGTAGAGTAGGGTAAAGTAAAATAGTGTGGGGAGGTGTAGATCCGATCAGAGTAACGATTAGAAATTGTACACAGGTAGAGTAGAGCAGACATAAAGTACAGCAGGGCAGAGCCGAGTGAGGCAGAATAGAGTCGAATATGCCATCGTAGAGCAGGCACGAAGTAGAATAGAGTAGATCATGTTGGGTACGTTTTGGTCAAGTAGAGTAGAGAAGAGTAGGGCAAAGTAATGTAGAGTGGAGGAGAGTAGAGTAGAGCAGAGACGGAATATTGTAAAGTAGAGCAAGAGCAAAGTGGAGTAGAGTAGAGTAGGGTAGGCTGGGGTACAGTAGGGTACAGTAGGGTACAGGGGGGGGGGGGGCAAAGAAAATGGAGTTGTATATTGGCAAAATTGAGCAGATATGTGGTAGAGCAGCGCTGAATGAGAGTAGAGTAGGCGCAGAGTAGAGCAGGAGGAAAGTAGAGTATAGTAGATCATAGTAAAATAGAAGGTACGGCAGGGTATAGTTGGTAGAGTAGAAAAGGACATATTCGAGTATAGTAAAGTGGAAGAGTGTAAAATCAAGTAGCGAAGAAAACAAGTAAAGAGTAGAGTAGAGTAGAGTGGAGTAGAGTAAACTAGACTAGACCAAGAGAAAGCAGTGGAGTAGAGTAGAGTATGTTAGAGTGCGCTAAGGTTGGGTACACGAGTGTAAAGTAGACTAGGGATAAGTAGAGTAGAGTAGAGGAACGTCGTGTCGAGTAAAGCAGCGTAGAGTAGCGCAGAGTGCAGGCGGGCCCCAGTAGGATATTGAGAGAGCTGGATCCACCCCTAGTAGCATTCTATCGTAGCTGGCCCCTGGCGCTGCCGCTGGCGACAGGTGCGCCGCCGCCACCGCTGACGTCGTCGCCGTCGTCGTCGCCATCGCCGTCGCCGCCGCCGTTGTCGTCGTCGTCATCGTCGTCGTCGCCGCCGTCGCCGTCGCCGTCGTCGTCGTCATCGTCGTCGTCGTCGTCGCTGGCCCCCCCACCAACCCACGCACTAATTATCCCAGGCGGGGAGGGGGTCCGGGATCCCCCCCATTCATTTTCCCGGGGGTGGGGATGAAGGGGGGGGGGCGGTCCGGACACCCTCGGTTCCTCGCAGGGGACAACGGTTTGGGAGGGGGAGGGCTCGCCCGGTTTTGGACCGAGCCTTCGGATTTGTTCCAGTGGGGTCTTGAAATCATCAGGTCAGCGACGGTGGATCGTGCTCCACCGACCATCCTGATGGTCCTCCTCCTTCCTCCTTGTCCTCCTCCCTCCTCTTCCTCGCCCTTCCTCATTCCGCCCCCAGGTCGCCGGCAGGCGCTCCCAGGCACGCCTGCCTTGCGGAGGGGGATCTGTGCGTCGGTGGCTCCGGAAGGGGGGGTCTTGGGGATGGGGTGGGAGGAGCAGGAGGGGAGTGAACCGGAGGACGTGGGAGGAGGGGCGGGGGGGCGAGTTGGGAAGGGGAGGCAGAGGCAGGAGGAAGATGAAGATCCTGGAGGACGAGGAGGACGAGAACGGGGAGGGAGGAGGGGAATGGTGAGCGAGAGGGGGAGGGAAAATGAGGAGGAGAAGGGTGATTGGGGAGGGGGGAAAGCAGGAGAAAGAGAAGGAGGAGGAGGACAATGAGGAAAATGATGATGATGATGATGGTGATGATGATGATGATGATGATGATGGTGGTGGTGGTGATGATGATGTTGATGATGATGATGATGCTGATGATGATGATGATGATGATGATGATGATGATGATGATGATGATGATGATGATGATGATGATGATGGTGGTGGTGGTGGTGGTGGTGGTGGTGGTGGTGGTGATGATGATGATGATGATGATGGTGAGGAGGAGGAGGAGGAGGAGACGGAGGGGGAGGGGGAGAGAGAAGATGGGGAGAAGGATGACGAGGGCGACGATGACGACGAAACCGACCACGACGACGACAACGGCGACAAGGGCAACGGCAACATCAAGGATGATGGCTCAATGACGGAGAGGACCACCAGGAGGGGGAGGGCGGAGGAGGTCTGGGCACTTCGATACCCGATCGCATCGCCTCTGGAAGCTACGTGCGTGCTGGCTTCGACGGGCAGACGCCAGCGCACCGTTGAAGATATTGCTGTTTTTTCCACGTGGGCAGGCATGTATGAGCTAGTGGACGTCTTGACAGCAGGGCGTGGTTCCACGTTGTATCGCATGATGTTCGCGACACCTTCTACCGAGAATGTTGCTTGTGAACATAGGTGTCGTTGGTATCGTTGGCGGTGCACTGGTGTTCGTTGCAGTTGTCCGACTTGGCATGTCGATTGATTCCTCCCTTGTGGTAGCCGCTCGACGGCGCTGCATGGTAGCGTCTGTGGGTAAGCAACAGAAGGTGGATGATGATGAGGGGCTGGATAACGAAGATGGGTGAGACATGAGGGAGGATGCGCTCCTCCTCCTCCTCTTGGTCCCAGGACGATGCATATGGAAGGCGAGCCATGCATCCACAATATATGTTGCATGTCCAGTTGTTCATCCTTGTCTGCACTTGCACTTGTAATCGTGTTGTGCTCGTGGGGCTAAGACCAGCCAGACATGTGTGCCGATGGCCATGACACATGAGCGCAAGGGATGATCATGGTTTTGTCCTCATCACCCACGACAGAGAAACAGGAAGTATACCTCCAGCTGGAAAGCTACATGTGAGAAGCGAGGGGGACCACTTCCAGGAAGGAAGCGGTGAACGCCCCAGTGCCGAACAGACACCATGAAACGAGTCACGTTGTGGAGGACCCGGTAAACCGACATGGTGACCTAGATGTTTTGGCGACCTCGACTAGTCACTCGTTAGGCTGCCACGATTCAAAACAGGAGCGACATCTGGCAACCAGCCCTGCGGCTAAAGAGGTAAGATAAGGCCAGGGCCAGCTGCAACCTGCGATCAGGTCGGCGTCTGCCCAAGCGTGAGCGTTCGCCACGGGACGTTGCGCGCAGAGTTCGCGTCGTGAGGTTACGTCGGGCCTATCCCTCCACAGGAGGAGTATGCAGAAGCAGCCCAAAAATATAACAGGGGCGTTTTTTTTTGTTTTTTTGCCATTTTGGAATTGTTGTTTTATTACCTCTCTACCCGGTTTGGGGGGACACGGCCTAGGGGGGTCTAAGCCTCAGCCGGGAGGGCGCTCTGCCAGGAAGGGACTGCACGGATCCGTAGCCGTCTGGGCTCAAGAAGCTGCCAGGACGGCAGGAACACCCACCACCATCCCCGTGCACCACCGCGCGCGCACCGCGCCCGCGGGCTTGCGCCCCCTGACCGTGCGGGGCTTGGGGTAGCAGGTACTAGCGGGTAGCGGCTGCACGCTCCCCCTGCGGGTGCCGCGCCCGCGGGCTTGCGCTCCGGCCAGCTGGGCTAGGGGTAGCAGGTGCTAGCGGTTAGCGGCAGCCCGCGAGGCTCCCGCCCAGGCTTGCTGCCCAAACGCTTGGCGGAGGCAGACGGGCATTGGGGGGAGCCCTCCAGATGGCGGACCAGGGCCGCATCGATGTCATCATCGGCGAGCACGGCGATCCGCCGGAGGTCGGCGGGCGCCCGCCGCCGCCGCCGTCGCCGCGCCTGAAGTCTGCGGTGGACGAGTACGTCGCGCCGGGAGAGGCGCAAAATGATGATATTTTCGCATGGCTGGGTGAGCACGGTATTGCGTCCCTGCTTGCCTTCGACATCCTCATCGACGAGTGGGCCGGGGAGCCCCCGCTTGGGCTCATCCCTGCCCCGCCGGAGGATTTCTGAGCGTTTGCGCAGGGGAAGGCCGAGGAAGCATATGTCGCCACGCAGAGGGTCGAAAAGGTGCGGCGGCGGTACGCGCCGGCGGAGGCCGAGGCGGGCCCGCCGCGCTTGGCGGAGGGCCGCTCCCGACCGCTAGCGCCGGCGAGGGCCCACCGCAGGCGCCGGGCGCAGGGCGCGGGCGACGAGAGCGGGGACCAGGAGACACAAGACGACGCCAGGCGCCAGCGAGAGCTCCAAAACGCCCTCCGCCTCGTGGAGGAGGTGCGGGCGTTCAGCGGGAGGTGCCGCCGCATGGAGGCGAGCGGCCTATCCGTCGGGGACCAGCGGAAGCTCCTGATTGAGCTGCTTGGGCGCAGAGCGAGGGTGGCAGCGAGACTGTGGCCGGCCACTTGAGGCGGGTCCGGCATTTCGTTGACTGGGTGTCGGCCCGGGGCCGCGCTATGGACAGCCTGACCGAAATCGACTTCAAGTTCTACCTCGACAGTCTGCGCGAGCGCGAGAAGACGGTGCCTGGGGCAGCGTATACGGCCCTCCACTGGTGGGACGAGGCGCTGCTCTTCGCATGGCCGCTTGCCGACGAGCTGGTGCTCACCGCCGTGACGGACGCGCGGGAGGCCGCGGCGAAGGACCGCGTGCAGGCGGAGCCGTTCACGCAGGTGATCATGGACAAGCTCCACGATGCCTTCTGGGGGGCCGCCGGCATCGAGCAGTGGGTCGCGGGCTTCGTGATATGCCTGGCCTCCGCGGTGCTCCGCTGGGGCGACCTCCACAGGTCATGGGGTTTGGGGCTAACCCGAGACGCCCTCTTCGGCACGCGCTACCGCATGAAGAGGAAGGCCGCGCCGACCCCGTGGGCGGCGCGGCGGCACGACGCCAAGGGGCGCGACTGGGGGGGGCGGTGGTTGGCACTCACCGAGGCCCTCACCCCGGAGGCGGACCCCGAGGCCCCCAGGAAGTGGGTGTGGCCACACGTCGAGCACACCGCGGGCGACCGGCTTGAGCTTACCGTGCCGCCGCGGAGGGGCTCCTACCACAATTGCTTGCGCATCCTGCAGTGGGTCTTGCGCAGAGCAGGAGTGGCCAGTGCCGAGCGGCCGTACACGCTCCACTCCCCACGCTTCTTCATGCCAGCAATGGTGCGCCAGATAGGTGGCTCGCGGGAAGAGGTAGCCGCTGTGGGGCACTGGGCCGAGGGAAGCCGCGTGCCCCTACAGTACGACCAAGCCCGCTGCTGCACCGAGCTGCTGGTGAAAGCACGCGTGCGGGACGCAATGAAGGGGGGCTTCATGGCTGCGGGAAGCTTCGAAGTGCCTACTTTCGGTGCGGGCTGCGCGGCTTCGAGCCAGACCTGCACCAGCGCAGCCGACCCAGAGAAGGAGCGGCAATACGAAAGTGCCGAAGGGCATGGCCAGGCAGCGGGCGCCGTAGCGCCCGCGAGCGCGCAGACCGCCTCCCGAGACCAAGTGCCGGGGGAGTTCTGGATCTGGAACGAGCGTTCCGCGCTCATGCACAGGAGCCACCCGACCGACTACACGCGCAGCAAGCGCACTTACGTGAAAGACTTCAGCAGCAAGCCCCACTTCACGGTGGTGTCGCCGGACGACACTGGCATCGACCGGACTTTGTGCAGGGCGTGTTTCGGCCCCCCAGTTGACGTCGCTATCCCTGAGTGGCAGATTCCAGAGGACGATGCGAGTGGCGCGGAGGCCAGTGCCAGTCAGCCAGGGAGCAGCTCGAGCACCTCCCCATCTGAGTCAGGGGGGTGAGCTAGAATGCAGGTGCAATCATCTCGGTGCCAGGGAAGAAACATGTGTGTTTTTATAGACCCGCGGGTTTCAGCAAAACCCGCGGGTCTGGCAAAAAAACGCCAGGGGGGGGGCCGGGGGCCTCTTGAACGGGGGATGCCGCAGGCGCGGGGGGGGAGGCGCCCAGACCGCAGCCATCCCCGCCAAGGTAACCAGCCTTCCGACCTTGCGTCCCCGGAGAGGCCTGACCTGTGCAACTTGCGCGGCAATGGCGGCGTACTCCGTTAACACCGCGCGGGCCTTGGACCCCGGCTTGCGCAACCTTCTCGAGGAATGCAGGGTGCATGAGGACATCGCGAAGTGGCTGATCGCCAAGGGCGTCGTGGTCGTGGGCGCTTTCTCCGACCTCGCAGATTCAAAGGAGAGCATCGTGGCCACGTTGCAGGGTGCTGGGGCCCCTATCGTCGCCACCGACCCCTTGGCATGCCAACCTGTCAAGACGGCGTTTCGTCGGGCACTGGCCTTGACCAAGGCGGAGGACGAGGCGAGGGCACGCGGCGAGGATATCGACCAGAAGGCCGTCCTCTCGACGGAGGACAGGAAGAGGCTCGACACCACGACGGCCGAGTACTTCAGGTTTCAGTGGCCCAACTCCTTCCTGGTGGATGACGCGACGATGGGGCGCCTTGTCAAGTTCTTCACTAAGAAGACGCGCTACGTGCCGCGCCTGGGCGAGGTCCGGAGCATCTTGCAGAAGGGCCCCGAGCACGCTGGGAAGGTGCTCCTGGAGATCTCGACGAACTCAGGCAGCGTGAGAGGCGGCCAGAGCATCCCGGAGGAGTCCACGGTCAACGGCTTCGTACAGTTCACCAAGCGCCACCTCATGCTAATGGTCGCCTACGCTCATGCAGCGGGGCCAGACTGGGCGCAAGCGGACCTCACCCGCCTGCTCCAATGCCACGAGTGGGTGGTGGACAAAGCGCACGAAGGCCCCCGCACCAGGGACGAGCTGCAGAGGGTCATCGAGGCAGACTTGCAGATGCGCACCATTTGGGGCTTGGCTTATAGCCGCGGGGAGTTCTCCACCCTGACGGCGGCAATCTCGCACCACCGCTCCGAGAGTGCCTACCTTTTCTCCGACATCAACAAGAGCAAGAGGGACTATGACGAAGGTGACGTCGGAGGCAGCAAAGGTGGCGGGAAAGGGGGTCGCAAGGGCAACGGCCGGGGCCGCAGCCGGACGCCGCCCCGCCAGGGTGACGACAGACGGCAGGGAGGGGCCACGCCCCGTAACGAGCCGCCTTTCATCCTCCAGGCCCAGTATAAGGGCCGCGAGATTTGCGCGCAGTACAACAAGGCCAAGGGCTGCAGCAACGAGTCCTGCCAGAAGGTCCACACCTGCAACTACCCGGGCTGCGCGAAGACCCACCCGCGGTACATGCACCACCCGACCCAACCCCCGACGAGGCCGTTCTGAGGGCGTGGGCCGCCGGCCGGGGGGGCCCAGGGCGCCCAGAGGTGGCCCTCGGGTTCCCCGGGGGTATGGCGAGGCCCAGCTGCGCATGACGCCACCGAAGGCAGCGCCCCCTTCTCGGGGCATGTTCCGAGGCAGCAGAAAGCAGCAGTCTCGCCCGCCAGAGACGTGGGGCGGAACAATAGAACGCGAGAAAACCCAGACCCGCGGGTTTCAGCAAAACCCGCCAGTCTGGAAAAAGACATGCAGATCAACCCATCGCGGGGGCGCGACCCGGCGCGCCTGGCGCGAGCAATGGCCACGGGGGACCAGCCCATTGGCCATATTGGTCTGCCGCTCGTAGCAGGAGGTGGCGGCCCCAGTGCGTTCCTCGAAGATATGCGCAGGGTCAAGCACCCCCTCGAGACGCCGCCGCAGCTACCGCTGCGGCTGGTAGATGCGATGGAGACCATCTGCTCCATGGACCGCGCCATCATCGGCTACCGGGAGGGCGTCATGAAGTGGATTCGCGGGCTGGCCCAGCAGTTGGACGGTCAGCGAGCTGCTTGGTTAGCCCGGCTGCACCCGCGTGTCAGGCGGGTCATTGGGCACCTGCACCTCCCGCTCCTCAACAGGCTGCTCCAGGAGATTCACTGCGAGGAGGACATGGACTACATGGACACACTGACCAAGGGTCGGCCGATGCTTGGAGAAGGGCTGCTGACGACGGGCCTCTACCCGCCGCAGGCTTCGAGTGCCACTACCACGGTCACCCAGTGGGCGAGGTCACCGCGGGCACGCAATCTCGACATGATCCGGGGCGTCTGCGAGTCGCGGGACCCGACCCTGGACACCTTGGCCTGGGCCAAGGTCAAGAAGGAGGTAGACCGCGGGTACGCGACCCTGCGCAGCTTGGACGAGTTCGACCTGGACCGAGTGTGCCTCACCCCCCGCTTTCCCAAGTGGGAACTGAAGGAAACGGGGGAATGGGCCGCCAGGCCAATCAGCGATTTCAAGCGCTCTGGCGGGAATGATACGGTAGACCTCCGGCAGAGATACACGCCGGAGGACTTGGTCCTGGCTTGGGCAGTGACCCGCAAGTGGAAGGAGATGTGCGGGGCAGAGCGGGCGCTGGAAGGGCACCGCGCCGACTATGAGATGGCGTTCCGCCAGTGCCCCAAGGACCCAGACCAGGCCGACCTCACGCTGGAGATCACTTGGGACCCGGATGACAAGAAGGTGGTGGTCGTGGACGTCTACGGCCAGCCATTCGGCGGGGCCTTGAGCCAGTTTAACTACGTTCGTGACCCGGCGGCCATGGTTGCAATCGCCCGCTCGCTCCTCAAGATAGCGGTGGCACACTACACGGACGACGCTTGGGGCGTTGAGCCGGCGCCGTACGGGCAACAGGCGCATCGATTGTGGTTGGAGCTAAACAAGCTCGTGGGCTGGCGGATCGACCTCCAGAAAAGCCCCGGGCCCCAACCACGGTTCAAGCTGCTCGGGGGCCTCCACTACGTCGGCGAGGGCGACCCGCACAGCGCCCTCCACCCGCCGAAGGTCCAGGCCATCGTGGAGGCCATCAACCAGGTCCTGCAAAGGGAGAAACTCACTGGAGGAGAGGCTGGGACACTACGAGGGCAGCTCGGCTGGGCGAGAAGCTTCCAATTCGGGCGCTTCGGAGCCGCCGCCTTGCGGCCGTTGGCGGAGCGGCAGTACGACGGCAAGCACGTGGGCCTGACCCCGGCTCTCCGCAGCGCTCTTCTGTTCTGGAAGCGTATCCTGGTGGAGGCGGTGGGGCGGCCAATCCCGTTCATGCCAGAGAAGATGGCGTTCCACGTCGTCGTTACGGACGGGGAAGGGACGGGCTCGGTGGCCGCGGGCTGGTGGCAGCCCAGGAACAAGGGGTGGCGGCCGCGCGTGACAAGAGCCCGAGTGCCGGCAGCGTGGCGCAGGGCCTGGCAGCGCCGTGAGAAGGGCGTCGACATCAACGAGGTGGAGGCTGTCGGGCCTTTGCTGGCCCTGAGTACCTGGCCAGACCTCAGCGACGGCATGCTCATCTGCTTCATTGACAACGAAGCAGCTAAAGGGACCCTGATCCGGGGCAGCAGCTCGGTCCTGGCCATGAACGTTATTACGCACCACACCTGGGAGCTCTTCAGGAAGCGGGCCTTGCATGCATGGGTGGAGCGCGTCGCTACCGACGACAACCCAATCGACAAGGCATCCAGGGGCGACGTATCAGACCTGTACGACCAGCAGTGGCACATTTGTGATCCCCGTATGGCCGACCATCGACGATTGGGACAAGGCCGCCAGGGGCGAGTGACCACTTAATACCTGAGGCAGCACCGCCAGGCGACGCCGCGGGGGCGTGTTTTTGCAGACCCGCGGGTTTCACCAAAACCCGCTGGTCTGGGAGTTGTGGGCCTGGTGAAGGGTCTCTCCTCCCCACCTGGCAGGACTGGCTGCCTCGACGCAGTGCCAACGAGAAAAAAGCATCGTCGCCGTCCTGGTCTGGGGGCTTTGAAGTATTACGTTTGGTATTCGGAATTTGTCGTCCAACATCCGCCTGCATGGGGGACACGCCCGACCCGAGCGCAAGGTGGGGAGAGGGTGCCCGGCAGGTCGCTGCTGCCCAGGGAGCGCCGGCAGCCGCTCCCCAGGCGGGGCCACGCCCGGAGCGCTGCAGCTCGCCAGCCCCTGCACCATTCCCCTCGTCCCTCTTCCCGCCCTCTCTCTTCCCCTGTGCATCCTCCTCCTCCTCTTCCTCCTCCTCCTCCTCCTCCTCCTCCTCCTCCTCTCTCTCCTCATCCTCCTCCTCCTCCTTCTCATCATCCTCATCCTCCTCCTCCCTCTCTCTTCCCCTCCTCCTCCTCTCCCTCCTCTCTCTCCTCCTCCTCCTCTCCTCCTCCTCCTCCTCCTCCTCCTCCTCTCCTCCCTCCTCTTCCCCTCTGCATCCTCCTCCTCCTCCTCCTCCTCCTCCTTTTCCTCCTCCTACTCCTCCTCCTCGTCCTCCTCCTCCTCCTCCTCCTCCTCCTCCTCCTCCTCCTCCTCCTCCTCCTCCTCCTCCTCCTCCTCCTCCTCCTCCTCTATCGAAGAAGAAAAACATAAACCTCCGACGCCCCGCACGGATTTCTTGGATCTGCGCTGGGCCCCCCTGGCGGCTCCTCCGGCGACGCCCCTGGCGCGCTCCGCGCGCTAGGGAGGGGGACCCAGCGCAAATCCAAGAAGCCCCCGCGGATCGTCGAAAGTTTATGTTAATGTGTTTTCTTCTTCTACTTTAGATACGAGCGAACCGTCGTAAAATGATTGATGTTGTTGGTGGTAGTTGTTGTTGTTGTTGTTGTTGAACCCCACTCTTGAAATAACATATATTGTTGATCCCCCAACCAGTGCACATTGAGCTTTTCAACTTAAGCGCCCCCCTCGGGGCTCGCACCCTGTTTTTTAATCAGGGAAAGGCTTCGTGCTCACACTGCGTTGTTGGGCCCCGAACTTCAACAATGGCTCCCGCTTTATATTTCCTCACGGTTTATTTTACATCGCGCTTTCGCGCGGGATTCTTCAACTATGTATTCAGGAATCGCGCTCTCGCGTAGGACTTCTTTGCAATTGATTCAAACGCCACGCACTCGACGCTCAGGAATCGCGCTCTCGCTCTGGCCTCTCTCATGATTTACTTGGGAATCGCGCTATCGCTTGAGACTTCCTCGCGATCTATGCAAGATCCCGACCCGTCCGGTAGGGCCTACCAGCCCGATTTTGCCGTCGAGTTTTGCCAGGTGTTTTCTGTTTCAAGCCCCCCTCCTGCTAGTTTCTCTCGTGCTCCATCCTTCCCCGTCCCCCTTCCATCCGTCCTCTCTTCCGCTGTTTCAGGGGCTGCACCACTTGCACGTGGCAGGTAGGGGAGATCTACCCCAAAGGGGGCACGATCGAAGACGAAGAGGACGGGCATCGAGGGCTGAGGATAAACGTGTTGAATGGCACGCGAGAGGAGCGAACAGTCTTAAACAAGAGTTGTTGCGGATCCACCCCACTGGTGCACATTGCATGTTTCAATGACAGTGTTCCGCCCTGTGCTCGCACCCTGTTTGATTTTCATTGAAAAACTTCGTGCTCAAACTGAGTTGTTAGGCACCCTCCTACAACGACAACGGCTCCCGCCTGCTAATTGTTCGACATGTATGTCAAAATCGCGCTTTCGCGCGGAACACCCTCACAAATTATGCAGGAGTCGCGCTCTCGCGTGGGACTTCTTTGCAATGGATTCAGGCGCCGCGCCCTCGACACTCAGGAATCACGATCTGTTGCCTTTCTCGTGGTTTACTTGGGGAATCGCGCTATCGCTCGAGGCGTCCTTTCGATCCATGCAGGACTCACGATTCAGCAGCCCGCCTTCTCGACCTGGCCGCCTGGGCCCACCTTCCCGCCCTGCCCATCAAGGTCTGCCCGCCCGATCTGCCCGCTTGGTTCTGCCACGTGCTTGCTGCTCGTGGCCTCCCTATGGCTGATCTCTCCTGTGCTCCATGTTTCTCCCTCCCCGTTTCCATCCGTCCTCGCTTCCTCTTCTCGATTGGCTGCGCTACGTGCACGTGGCAGGTAAGGAAGGTATACCCCCAAATGGGGCACGATCGAAGACGAAGAGGGCGGGTACCGAGGGTTTGAGATATACGTGTTGAATAGCACGCGAGCAAATTGGAGCGAGCAGTCTTTAAATGATTGTTGCTGTTGTTGTTGTTGTTGTTGGTGATGGTGGTGGCGGTGGTTGTGGTTTTGTTGTTGTTGCTGCTGCTGTTGTTGTTGTTGTTGTTGAACTCTCATTCTTGACGAAAATTTATTGTTGGTCCCCCACGACATCGCACCGGGTTTTTTTGTTCCATTGAAGTGCTCCCCTCGGGGCTCTCACCTTCTTTTTTTATCCGGACAGTATTCCTGCTCAAATTGCACCCTTGGCCCCTGGTTTACCACAAACAGCTGCTCTGGCCTGATTCTTCCTCACCACGCATTGGAAAACATCGCGCCCTCGCGCAGCCCTTCCCGACAATTTACGCAGGAGTCGCGGTCTCGCGCGGGACTCCCTCGCAATGGATTGAGGCGGCGCGCCCTCGACATTCAGGAATCACGCTCACGCTTTGGTATCGCACTTCTCCTTCAGATTCCCTCGCGGTTCATGCAGGACTCACGCTCCAGCAACCCGCCTGTTCGACCTGGCCGCCTGGGCTTGCCTTTCCGACCCGTCCAGTAGGGCCTACCCGCCCGATTTTGCCTGTCTGTTTCTGCCACGTGTTTTCTGTTCCGCGGCTCCCCCCCTGGTAATTTCTCTCGTGCGCCATCCTTCTCCCTCCCCCTTCCGTCCGTCCTCTTTTCCCCTGTTTCAGGGGCTTCGCTACATGCACGTGGCAGGTTCCCATCGAAGAGAGCGGGCACCGAGGTTTGGGGATTTATGTATTTAATGGCACGCGAGCTGATAGGAGCGAACAGTTTTATATGAATTGTTGCTGGGCTCTAGCGCAGGGACAGCTTATGGTCACGAGACTGCGCCCCTGGCCCCGGTTTACAACATCAGCTGCTCCGGCTCGATGCCTCCCCACCATGCATTGAGAAATCGCGCTATCGTTCGGGATCTGCCTGATCAGTTATCCAGGGATCGCGCTCTCGCGTGGTTCTTTCTCACTATTAATTTCGGCGCCGTGCCCCCAAGATTGATAAATCGCGAGTTCTCGCTGGATTTCCTGACGATCGATTTAGGAATCGCGAACCGTGGGGTTGGGAGACTTGATCATATCATGTTTCGGATCGCGTATGTTGATTGTACTTCTTAGATTGGCATGTGCACGGGCATTCGCCGTCGCATCCTCCAACCTCCCTGCAGCTTGAATTGCCTGCCGATTGCGCTGGTACTTCTGCTTGAACTTGGGCTTGTTCTTCGCTATCATATCGCTGGGAACGACGTTCCCGCTCATCGCTTTCCCGCGTCTCTCCTTCATCGTCATTTGCTCCTCCCGAAGAGCCCTGCTCTGCGCGTCACTGGCTGGGCTTCTGCATGGTTTTGAATTACCTCTGAGGCCCGATCGGCAGAGATGCTGCATTGCCGGTGCCAACGACTCATGCAGAAGTCATGGCGTAACCCATGCAGAACGGAAGCGAACCAACGCAGCAGTGATTCCGTATCTACGGATTTCACGATTTACTTCCGTATCAGGGACGGAATGAATATAGAACTTGTTGCGGTCCCGCGACCTCCCGAAATTTGCATGAGCACGAAGAACAATCCATAGGTGCATTCCGTATCAGCAACGGATCGCAATAAGGAGCCCGATGCGGAATTCATCATTCTTTGGGCAATTGCAAGGGCCCACGGCATTGCTCATGCCCTTGGTCTACCTCCAGAGTTCGCCGCGTCGCTTCAAAAACCGAGATGGGCCAAGATGGCCCTGAGAGTGCCCAGAACACACAAGAGGGCTCTTGGACGGCCCCACCGAAGGCCTCGGCAGGGCTCCCAGAGGTCCCCGAGAGGGCCACGAAGTAGGCTGCAGGGTGCAACCTGCGTGTTGGGAAGTTCCCAGGGGTCAAAGATGGCCTCGAGAGGGCCACTGCAGGTTGCAACCCGTTTCTCAGCAAACTTGCGCGGTGTTGGATTGGCGGCCCAGGCGCTGCGGTGACAACACGCTTCCCCTTCGCTAGACGCAGGCGGCCGAAGGTATCGTTCATAGCATCTGGATGTTTTTGTTCACACAGTGCATTCTCCCAACCCAGTCCTCCCAACCCGAGAATAATTTTCCCAATGATGGTTTGACGCTTTAGCGATCCGCCCGCTCGACCAGGCCGTCTGGGCCCGCCCGCCCGACCTGCCCGCTAGGGTCCCCCCGCAAGACGCGCAAGGCTGGGTCTGCCGATTACGCTCCCGCCCCCAACCCTCCTCCTGCAAATTTCGCCCGAATCCTTTTCTCTTCACTCCTTCCCCTGTTTTACGGGCTGCGCCAGCTACGCGCGGCAGGTAGGGAAGATATACCCCCAAGAGGGGGTACGATCGTACGATCGAAGACGAAGTGGGCGGGTATCGAGAGATTGGGATAAACGCGATGACTGGCACGCGAGCAGTCAAGAGCGAACCGTATTAAAATGATGACTGTTGATTTCCCATTCTTGAGAAAATATTGTTGGTCCCCCCCCCCACAGGTGCACATTTTGTTGTTTCAGTTGAGGTGCACCCCTCGAGGCTCTCACCTTGTTTTTACAAGGGAACGTCTGCCTGCTCAAATTGCGTTGCTGGGCCCCGAGCTACAACAACAGCGGCTCCCGCCTGGTACTTCCTCGCAATGTATGCAGTGATCGCGCTCTCGCGTCGGACTTCCTCGCAATTTATTCAGACGCCCCGCCCTCGACACTCAGGAATGACGCGCTCGCTTTAACTTTTCCGTGATTTGCATCGGAATCGCGTTGTCGCGCCATCGTGAGCCTTGCAACGGACTCAAGCAGAACGACCGCGTGCAGCACGACGGAGTTCAGCAGCACCATCGTCCACAGAACGGACTCCAGCAGCACTGCCGCGAGCAGCACGGACGCTGAGCAGTACTCTGGAGAGCGGAAGCACATGCTGGAACGGGCGCTCCCGCGGTCTCTACCGTGGCGCTGCGGCTTGGCCCCGCGCTCCGGAGTCGGTCGCCGCCGTGCCATTCGCCGCGGGGCGGCGCGAGGCGGGGCGGCGTTACCGCGCGGGCGGACTCACGGCTGGGTGCCGGGATGCGGTGTTACCGCGATTGCTGCGCTGGGGGCCGCAAGCGGGAACTCCTCCTTCTTTTTTGCTCTTCGCCTAACTTACCACCACCATCGCGCTCAGCGCACGCAGCCTGTCTTCCTGAGCTTTGCTGCGGGCCCGTGCGCGCCGAGGGCTGCTCTGGCGCCTGCTTGGCTGGATAATGCCGTCGGCAGAGGTTGTAAGGTTGGCGGGGCCTGTGATTCCCTACGATTGTGTTCACCGGACGGGTGTCGACAGCTTTTTTCCAACGTGGGAGGTGGGACGCTAAGGAAAAAGAAGCGTCCCGAAAGCATATGAAAACCCACTGGTTCTGCTTCATGGGTGTTCAAAATCGTCTGCGCGCGCGCGGATTTGCTGATTGTTTCAACATGTTCATCGCATGCGACACACTGGCCTCTCGCGCGCGCAAGTCGAAATCATTCGTCCCTTGCGCGCGTGCTGGGGGGGCGGAGTGATCCCAGTCAAATAATAGGGCCACTCGCGCGCGTCGGCCGCATGCGCATGGCAAAATCCTGTCAGACTTTCATTATTGACTCGTGGACGCCACCATCGTCACTGGCGTGATCAGCATCGGCGCCGTCATTGGCCTCGCCGTCGTCATTCTCGTCAGCATCATCAGCATCGTCATCAGCATCAGCATCGCTACGAGTATCGTCTGCCATTGTCGACGTCGCCATGATACCGCGTCCGCCCGAGCCACCGACTCGCAATGAAGTGCCCGCGCGTAAAGCGGCCTGCGAGACGCGCTAGGAACTGCCCAGCGCTCAGCGCCACCGCGGCCGCGCCGGTCACGCCAGACTAGCTAGCCGCTCTGCGCGCGCGCTAGCGCACCCTCAGCGATGTGCCAGCCAGCGGCAAGCTGTCTTCGCAATGGCCGCCGCATGGCTTTTGTAAGCCAAGTTGCGTGGGGGGGGGGTGATTCCGCGAGCAGTGTAGTTGACTTTATGGAAGGTTGCCCACATTGCAGTACATAGGTTGTACCACACATTGGTTCTACAACAATTTAAGTTGCACAACATCTAGTGCACCGCATCAGATTCACAACATATGTCGCGCAACATAGAAAGCACAACACATGTTTGGCAGCCGAGATTCGCAACATGGCTTACGCTGGCTAGAACAAAATACTGCAAAAACGAGGTGGAGGAGTAGGGTGAAGGTGACAACAGCGAGGAGGAGGGAGGCAATTATGGTATAACATCAGGAGGAATCATCAGATGAGGTGGATATGAAGAGCGAGTGGAGGAGCAGGAGCAGGAGGAGGCGGATCAGGACGATGATGGGAAAAGGGAGTTGGCGAGGATACGGACCAAACGGGAGCGGACAAGTGAGTGAAGAGAAGAAGCAGCAGCAGGCGAGTGAGTAACAACAGGAGGAAACGAAGGAGCAACAGCAGGAGGAGACACGGGAGGGAGCAGGAGGAGGTGGAAAGGAGGGAAACGGGCTTGACGCCATGTGGACGCGGGGGCGATAGGCACGTGTCAGTGGAGACGTCTGGCGAGCAGGAAAAGTGGAGCGCGAGGAGGAGACGCGTGGCAGCGGAGAGCCCCGGCGCCCAGGGCACGTCGGCGGCTGCTCCCCAGGCGGGCCGAGCCCGGAGCGTTGCGAGATGTCCGAGGGAAGGGGAGGAAGAGAGACACGGAGGGACAGGCAGCCAGAGGTACGTCGGGCGAGTCCCTCTACAGGAGGAGTATCCAGAAACGTCGTTTTAAAACAAGTAGTCCGGGGACGATGGTCTGACAGTTGTGGATTCTTTTCTGTAGATTGTTGGACTACTTCTTCAATCTTTCGCTTAGTTCGGGCTTGTCCCCCCACATGGGACGATGGTCTGACAATGGTTGATTCTTTGTTGTAGATTGTTGGGCTACTTTTTCAATATTTCGCTTAGGTCGGGCCTGTCCCCCTACAGGGGCATTTTTGACGGAAAATACAGAATACCCCCCAACAGTGCCCCAACATGGTCGAACAATATTCAAAACATAGTCCCCAAACCATTTTGGGACTATGTTTGGACTATTAGTTGGGTTTTTTATTTTTCGTCGACACTCCCCCTGTCCCGACTTAATCTTTGCCCCAAAATCTCCCTGCATGTATGTAGGGGACGTGCCCGACCCGGCAGTGGGCAGGCAGGCGGTCCGACAGGCAGGCGGGCGCTCCCGCAGGCGGGCGGGCACCCGGAAGGACGGGCGGGCGGGCAGGCGGGCACGCGGAGGCAGCGGGGCGTGCGGCAGGGCGGGCGCGAGAGGCATGGAGAGGAGCGAGGAGGAGTAGGAAAATGGGAGGAGCGAGGAGGAGCGAGGAGGGAGGAGAGCGAGGAGGAGGCGCGAGGGCGCGAGAGGAAGGAGAGGAGCGAGGAGGAGGAGGAGAGGCATGGAGAGGAGCGAGGAGGAACAGGAAGATTGGAGGGGCGAGGAGGAGCGAGGAGGGAGGAGAGCCAGGAGGAGAAAGGAGGCGCGAGGGCGCGAGAGGAAGGAGAGGAGCGAGGAGGAGGAGGAGAAGCAGGATGGGAGCGAGGAGGAGTAGGAACATTGGAGGGGCGAGGAGGAGCGAGGAGGGAGGAGAGCGAGGAGGAGCGAGGAGGAGCGAGGAGGAGCGAGGGCGAGAGAGGAAGGAGAGGAGCGAGGAGGAGGAGGAGAGGAAGGAGAGGAGCGAGGAGGAATAGGAAAACTGGTCTTAAGTGGGGCGTGTCCCTCTACCTCAGTGGGCCCTGGAAAAGACAGGGCCGTTTTTTTACCGGTTCCGTTTTGCCGTTTTTTGCCGGTTCCGACGCCGTTGTTTTACCGGTTCGGTCGTCGTTTTTTTACCGGTTCCGGCTCCGGGTCCAATCCTGGAGCCGTTTTTGCTGCCGTTTCCGGTCGCCGTTTTTTTGCCGTTTCCATTTTCAAGGGACATTTTTCGGAAACAGTGAAAAAACGGCCTTGCCGTTTCCGGGGCCCACAAAGCTTCAGAAGGAAGATTCAAAGATGATTTAAAAAGAGTCAGGGGACGATTTTTCTGCTACTCTAGATCATGGTTGAATATGTCTCGGCTATTTTTTATTTTTCCTCCAAAATCCGCCTCTAGGAGGACAGACCCGACCTGAAACTAGTCCAAATCCCGTATTCATCGACCCCCCTAAAAAACCAGACCTCCCTCCGCATGCGACCTAATATTCCGGCCCCCCTCTTCGACGAGGCGCCTTAGTAAACCGGACCCCCTAAGGTCCAATCCAAAGAAAGCGCCCTAATAAAACGGACCTCACAATTACAAAAATGGCGCCTTAAAAAACCGGACCTGGTGGACGATTAAGAAGCGATTTGGAGTACAGGGGCGGATCGGGGATGAGTTGGCGAAGGAGGCGGCGGACGTTGATGATGATGAGGAGGAGGAGGAGGAAGACGAGTGAAACCCCAAGAGCCATCAAACGATGTTGGAGTTAAACCCTCCCTCCAAGCTCCATTTCGTAGGCCCCTACAACGGTTCATTTCCATTGATGGAACTGCCTCGTTGGAAGACACCAGTTTGAAGACCCTGAAGCATGCCAAAACATTGTTCTCGGGATTCCAACGCCACGGATCAACCTGACTGTTGCGTCTTGACGACCCTGACTCGCGCCAGAACGCCAGTCCTAGGACTTCAACGCAGAGAATCAACGTATCTGTTGCACCCGCATAATCCGGAATCCTTCCAAAAGACCATTTCTGGTACGTTGGTGATGGGAGTCCTTGAAACTCTTGAACATTTGTTTCAAACGAATGTGCGCCGTGCTAGGGCGAGAGCCACATTTTGAAAAGGAACCGCCCTCAATCCGTGAAACTCTTTTGCATGTTTTAAACGATATCGCGCCGCGCTAAGGCGAGAGCACAAAGCGACTCGCTTTCAGTCAGTACAATTATTGCAATGTTGTTTTAAACGAATGCGCGCCGCGCTAAGGCGAGAGACACAGTTTGAGAACCACCAGCATCAGTGCGTGAAACCCTTACATTATTTAAACGAATGCGCGCTGCGCTAAGGCGAGAGCCACAGTTTGAAAACCACCCGCCCTCAATATGTGAAGCTCTTGCGTTTTTTGTTGTTGACGAATGTGCGCCGCGCTAAGCCGAGAGCCACATTTTCAAAAACAATCCGCCCTCCATCTGTGAAAATGTTGCCGTTTTCTTTAAGCTTCAGAGTCATACATGGTGACGAAGTCTCAGGCAAAACGCCCGGCCCGCCCTAAAAAATGGCCCCGGGATGCGACAGGGAGAAGTTATTTAGAAGGAAAAAGAATAGAGGAGGAGGATGAGGGGGAGAAGGAGGGGCATGAGGAGGAAGAGGCGCAGGACGGGGAAGTGGAGGATGAGCAGGAGGAGGATCAGGAGGACAAGGAGGATACGTGCACCAATCGAGGGGGACGTAGGATAGTCTGTTGATGATGCGGAGAATGAGGAGCAGCAGTTGGAGGACCAGGAGGACCAGGGGACGATGGAGACGACATGAGCAGGAGGAGGCGGAAAAGGACGTGGTGAAAGAGCAGTCTGAGGAAGAGGTGGAGGGACCACTCGTCACTGCCGCTACAGCACTGCCGACATCCCTGGTCTGCGACCTTCGAGGCTCCTGAAACATCGACGCCGAGCGCCGCAGAATATTTGTCAAAGAGAGAGAGGATGCGTCGCCTGGTGGCTGCGGCAGGGGCAGGCGGAGGACACTTATGATTAGGAGGAGGAAAGAAATCAGCAGTAGGACAAGGACGACGTGTGCGACGAGGACGACGACGAGGGGGAGATGCACAGCGCGAGGTGAACGACGAGTGCGGCGAGGACGAGCGCGACGAGTGCGACGAGGACGAGCGCGAGGAGTACGACGAATAATGCGACGAGGGCGACGAGTGCGGCGAGGACGACGACGAGGTGGGAAACAAGTTCGAGGGTGAAGCGCATGTGGAGGATAATCAGAGTTATGTTGGAGTGCGAGGGAAATCAGTTCCAAATTGGTCATCTCCCATTGGTTTTCACCTAGGGTTGTTCCACCACCCTGTCTACTTCATCCTCGTAGAGTGGGTAAGGAGGTCAGGATTCGGGAGGACGAGGAGGAGGATGGCGATGACGACGACGCAGGTGATTGCTATAAGTGGATGACAGAATGAAGAGAAGGAGTCGAAGGAGGACAAGTATGAATGATGACTGGAAGGGAAACGACTATAAGGTCGGGAAAAGGAGGATGAGTTTGGCGACGACGGTTCTGATGATCACTGTTAGCATGGTGGTGGCGGTGGTGAGGACGGTGCGTTAACATTGGCGTTGAGGAAGCGGCTGCTCTCTCTCTCTCTCTCTTTCTCTTTCTCTCTCTCTCTCTCTCTCTCTCTTACTCACACATACTTTCCCTACGGGATACATCCGATACGAACAAAGCATACCCCTGCAGCAGAATATTCTAAGCAGCTTCACACAATTACGTGGGGGGGCCACAATGGGTGTCACGATGGGGCGCCACAGTGGGGGGCTACGATTTGGGGATCGGCATGGAGATATGGATCGGAATAGTGGTAGGCATTGGGATTTAGGGCTAGGTAGACAGGATTGGGATAGGAGCCAGGATAGGAGTAGGGACAGGGACAGGGACAGGGATAAAGATGCAGGATAGGGTTTAAAGTGGGACAGTGCCCACTATTTTCTTAGAAGGGACGCATACAGCAATGCTCACAGACAAGCTGTTGACCGAGAAAACAACGCCTGCGCTCGGCTCTCGGTGGGGGACTGGCACTGAAGAACATTATCCTCTCCGGTATGCGATACTTGCCGAGGCTGATGCGCACGCAGCGGCGTCAGCACGGGGGGCGGGAGGACGCGGAGGCGGACGAGGAGGGAGAACGAGAAGGAGGAAGAGGAGGAGACCGGCGACGAGGAGGCGAGGAAAGGCATGATCAAGAGCAGGAGGGCGAGGAGCGCCCATGCCGCAGGAGCAGCGCAAGAGTTTCTTGCAGGTGGTCGGGCACAAGATCACAAGCGCTTCGCCCCGCCTCTGGGGGGGGGGAGCAGCCTACGCAGAGCTTCACACGTACAGGCACGCGTGCTCTACAGCACATGGCAGCGCAATGCGCCGCGACGCGCCGTGTTCAATACAGCGCACCACGCTGCAATACATCATGATGCATGTTGCCACGTGGACAAGTTTGGTGCATATTCCCCAGACCTGTCGTGCACGCGGGAATTCTGATTGCCCCTTTGGGAGGTGACCCCTGTCGGGCTCGCTTTGTTGACCGGGGTCCAACCCG
Source organism: Prorocentrum cordatum (assembly GCA_963575745.1). Lineage (NCBI taxonomy): Eukaryota > Dinophyceae > Prorocentrales > Prorocentraceae > Prorocentrum > Prorocentrum cordatum. The sequence goes on from CAUYUJ010014283.1 coordinate 1,164,667, forward strand.
TAGCAGCTTGGCGCCTGTTGATCTGGCTGTTCGGTTTCGTGTCCCTTCGCCAGCGGAGCCAGCCCATGGGCCCTGGCGTTCATCGTCGATGCCTGCTTGGTGTCGTGGTCAGTGGCTGTTGGATCTTGCCCATGGGGCGCTGGCGCTGGCAAACTCGGTGCGATGGTGGCGTTCCTCCACACGGTTTACCAGCCTGGAACATATCCCTATCCCTATGCTGGGCACCTCCTCATCACGATGCCAATCTTAGGGATCCCCTTATTTTTTGAGGGCGGATCCCTAAGATTGTCATCGCCTTTGGGCGTGTCAATCTTAGGGATAGGGATACGTTCGAGGCGGGTAAACGGTGCAAGGATGGCGTGCCTCCGCGCGACTGCTATGGATCCAAAGACCGGGGTGCGACCTGCCCCCTCAGCGGCCTGCGACGTCCAGGCGAGCCGTGGAGCCTCCGAGCCCTCTGCGGCACGAGGAGGGCCCCCTTCCTGTTCGGAAGGCCCCCCCACGAAGAAGTTTCAACACCTTACAAAAAAAGCGGAGAACGTTTTTTCGAGTACGGCTGAATATTTTTCGAACAGTTTTTGCGTATGTTGTTTTCTTCGCCCACGGCCCGCCTGCAACTACAGCAGCGGTCCCACCCGTCGAGCTACCTATCGATGGGCTGCTCCCAGGACACATCGGGCTGGACTGTCGTCAAGTCGTGCATGTCCCTCTACGGGAGGAATCTTCCAAAACAGTAGAACAAAGACAGCTGGACCGTCGCCAGACGCGCGTCGGGCCAGGCCGGGCACGTAGGGCGACGTGCCGAGGCGGGTCATCTCGCGATCGCCAGGGCGATTCATTTGGGCGGCGGGCCCCAAGCTGGCACCTACGACGACGACGACGACGACGACGACGACGACGACGACGACGACGACGACGACGGTGAGGAGGAGGACGTGGTTCCCTCCTGGCCGTCGTGGACGAGCTTGGGGCCGCCTTGGGGCTTGGGGCCGTCCCAAGGGCGGCGGGTCCCAAGCTGGCATTCAGTCGGGCACGTCCCTCTACAGGAGGAAAATTCCAAAATAGTCAGAAACCAAAAGAATGGGGACGATGTTTTGAGCATTCCTCGGCTAGTTTTTGAGCATTGTTTTGTGATATATATATATATAACAAAAATCCCAATCCGCCTGTAGGGGGACATGCCCGACCTACAGCTGGCACCAAAGCTCGTGAAGATACTGTGGCTCGCGGGCTGCAGGCTGGGTGCGCGCGCCCAGCAGCAAGGGCATCAGCAGGGGCGACGAGGAGTTGGAGCACGACGCGGCAAGGCAGATCCGCGCGGGGTCGGCCCGACATCGGTTGCTCCGTCAAGACGGCAATGTTAGCCAGCGTAGATCGAAACGGCCTTGTGGGAGGGGCTGAAAGGAGGACAAAGTAAAAAGGCGGAACGACCAATGGGACAAATCAAGGTGCAAATAGCGACGGCTTGCCTCCAAGATAGGGCAGGACAGCACCAATAAGGCTCGATCAAATCCGATCCCAAACACTGAAGTCTTGCAGTCTATGCGGCGCAATCCAGGTGGTGCGGTCCATGTGGTGCAGTCTAGGTGCTGCAATGCATGTGGCGCAGTCTATGTGTGCAACGCAATGCAGAGTAGCGCACAGCAAGGGCAAGCAATGCAGTTCAAAGCAATGCGAAGCACGGCAAAGCAATGCCAAGCAACGCAATGCAATGCAACGCAATGTAAAGGAACGCGAAGCTATGCAATGCAATGGAAATCAATGCCAAGTAATGCAAAGCGATGTACCGCAATGCATCGCAGTTCAAAGCAATGCCAGGCAACGCAACGCAGTGTAAAACAACGCGCAGCAATGCAGCGCCATGCAACGCCATGCAAAACAACGCCATTAAAGCCAGGCAAAGCAACGCGACGCAAAGGCAAAGCAAAGCAATGCTGAGGAATGCCAAGCCGTGCGAAGAGATGCAAACCAGCGTAAAAGGTACTGTGAGGCAGCGTAGTGCGATGCAGAGATCGCAGAGGTCGCGGCCAGACGCTGCGGCGACTGACGGGCGGCGACGGGCGGCGGGTGGCGGCCACGAGCCAACCGTACCGCCTCCGGGGCCCAGTTCGTTTCAGGGGGGACCCCCACCCAAATAAGAATAAGAACATAAGCAGAATAATAATAATCATAAAACATATAAAAAGTAAGAATAATATTAATACTAATAATAAGAATAAGAATAAGAATAATAATAATAACCCCTACCCTGACGCGTCGATCGGTGAGTCGTCGGTCTTCGGCTCTCGATGGGGGCGCCGCGGCCGTTCGCCTCCACCTCGTCCTTCGCGGTCTTCATCATCGGTCCGCGGTTCATCCTCCTCCGCCCTTCCCATCTTGCCCCGACAAGGCTTCTTTCACGGGAGCCCGAGCGACGAGCTGGAGGTGGCGCCGATGATGTGCAGAATATGGGCAGTGCGCGAAGCGTTTGCAGGAGGAGGCAGTTGACCAGTTGTGTGTGTGTGTGTGTGTTTGTGTGTTTGTGGTTGTGTTTGTGTTTGTGTTTGTGTGTGTGTGCGAAAACGCGCGATCATGTGCAGATCTGTTGAGCGCGTGGAAGATGGCGCAGCGCAGAACATTATTCCCAAATTGAATGCAATATTGCCGATCAGTGCCCATCGTATACTGTTTGGTCAAGAGCGTCCCTAAAGACAATCGGTGATCGAGGAGCGCCTTGCGAAAGTGAGGCTTGATTGAACTTGTGTCCTGATCTTCCCAAGAGAAAGATTTGTAGCCGGCTTGGGCCGTAGCCATTGCATCGAGATTTTCCCAGGATCATGCATGCCGCAACGTTTGGAAAGAATCCCGTGGCAGAGGAATGGATTCTCTAGCTGTCACGTGCCTCCCCGCCACGTCCTGAGAGGCCTCTCGCCATGGAGACAGATTGCTTCAACGCGCGCGTCGCACTCTTTGTGCAGTTTTTGATGGTTCAGGGTGCTGGGTGGGGCGTCCTGCAGAGTCAGTCTGTGGGCCACCGGTCAATCGAGCACGCGAGCGGGGACAGAGCAAGAATCGATCAAGAGGTGCCGCCCCCTCTCGCTGAGGAAACATCGACTACTACACCGTCGCCATCTACTTCGGTGCCCTGCAAGGGGGTGCGTGGGCAGTATCGTAACAAGATGGAAGAGTTCTGGGAGGAGGGCAAGGTGAAGCAGGCGCAGGAATAACAGGAGAAGGAGGTGCAGGAAAAATGTGGCGGGCTGACCGACAGGGGCAGCTCAGATGGGCCAAAGACCAAGGAGCAGGTCTCATCAGCAGAGGGCTCACCAGCAGGGACAGCTCATGCACCGAAGAGGACAAGTTGAGGAGGAAGAGGTCCTCGATTGGGCTTGCTGGCGGGGCCCATAATCTATCCGAAGGGCTCGTATGGTGCGCGCCAGTCCTAGCATAAACACACGCGCGGGTTAGCACCTCGGGCGCACTGGTTGCCACTTCTGTAAGGTGTACGATCACCATGTCGGTGCTAAGCTGAATTGACATGGAGCTAGGTGGGCTTGTCTTGGATTGGCCTTAGCGTTTGGCTTCAAATCGCGGTCGCTCCAGGCGCTGAAAGCACGGACGCGGTTCATGATGCAGATTGATATGCCCATTGGCCCGTTAAGCAACAGACAAGCTAGCGGCCCGAAGTTTTCATGGCGACCTGTTTCCGATAAACATGGCAAGAGGCTTGCCAATGTAGATAGTCCGTTGGAAGGATCGGTCGACGGACAAGTATTCCAATATGTAGATAGGCCTTGGTACCAATGTATTGAATGACCGTTGGGATTGGCATGCCTACATATACAGCTAGATCGATATGTGCATTAGTAGTGGGACCAGTTGATTGTGAAACTGGTACATACGTGATCGAAACATTGGTAGCGAGTCAGGCCCGACGCAAATCGGAAACCGAAAGCTGCACCCGTTCACTCAAACCCTCCTTGTCACCTGATGGGTGGCCTCATCGGTATCGATGCGACGCTCAAGAAAATTAGCCTGGCAAAGGACCCAACCATATGCAGTTGTGAGTAATGCTGGTGTGAGTACCGTCTTCGGTGGATCCCCCTATGGGGCCACGAACCGTTTGAGGGGTGTGCCGAAATGGGTGTGGGGGCGGCATGCGAACGTTGCCACTGGGGCCTTCGGTGGAGCTCCTTATGGGGCCACGAAACGTGTGAGGGGTGCACCGAAGTTGGTGTGGGGGCGGCATGCGAACGCAGCCACTGGGGCCTTCGGTGGAGCTCCCTGTGGGGCCACGAAACGTGTGAGGGGTGTGCCGAAATTGGTGTGGGGGCGGCATGCGAACGCAGCCACTGGGGCCTTCGGTGGAGCTCCCTATGGTGCCACGAAACGTGTGAGGGGTGTGCCGAAATGGGTGTGGGGGCGCATGCGAACCCAGTCACTGGGGCCTTCAGTGGAAATCCCCATGGGGCCACGAAACGTGTGAGGGATGTGCCGAAATGGGTGTTGGGGAGGCATGCGGACCCTGCCACTGGGGCCTTCGGTGGAGCTCCCTATGGGGCCACGAAACGTGTGAGGGGTGTGCCGAAATGGGTGGTGGGGAGGCATGCGAACCCTGCCACTGGGGCCTTCGGTGGAGCTCCCTATGGGGCCACGAAACGTGTGAGGGGTGTGCCGAAATGGGTGGTGGGGAGGCATGCGAACCCTGCCACTGGGGCCTTCGGTGGAGTAACGATCTGCCACGGGCCACGAAACGTGTGAGGGGTGTGCCGAAATGGGTGGTGGGGAGGCATGCGAACGCAGCCACTGCGGGGGCCTTCGGTGGAGCTCCCTATGGGGCCACGAAACGTGTGAGGGGTGTGCCGAAATGGGTGGTGGGGAGGCATGCGGACCCTGCCACTGGGGCCTTCGGTGGAGCTCCCTATGGGGCCACGAAACGTGTGAGGGGTGTGCCGAAATGGGTGGTGGGGAGGCATGCGGACCCTGCCACTGGGGCCTTCGGTGGAGCTCCCTATGGGGCCACGAAACGTGTGAGGGGTGTGCCGAAATGGGTGGTGGGGAGGCATGCGGACCCTGCCACTGGGGCCTTCGGTGGAGCTCCCTATGGGGCCACGAAACGTGTGAGGGGTGTGCCGAAATGGGTGGTGGGGAGGCATGCGACCCTGCCACTGGGGCCTTCGGTGGAGCTCCCTATGGGGCCACGAAACGTGTGAGGGGTGTGCCGAAATGGGTGGTGGGGAGGCATGCGGACCTGCCACTGGGGCCTTCGGTGGAGCTCCCTATGGGGCCACGAAACGTGTGAGGGGTGTGCCGAAATCGGTGGTGGTGATGATGATGATGATGATGATGATGATGATGATGATGATGATGATGATGATGATGATGATGATGATGATGATGATGATGATGATGGGAGGAGGGAGGGGGGGGGAGGAGGAGGAGGTGAGGAACGCGGGGCGCCGTCTCTTCAAAACGAGGACCCAACACCACAGGATGGTTGGGAAATATGAGCGCGCCAGTCGAAGTCCTGTCCCAAAATGCAATCCTTCTCCATGGCCACCTTGGTTGCTGCTCCCGTGGGCAGTCTGGAGACGGCGTCGCTGCTGATTCTGCGGCCTCCTCGAGGAGGAGGCAGAGAAAGGAGCACGAAGGAGAAGTAAAGGGGATGGCCAGGAGGAGGTGGAGCAGCAGCGGATCAGGGTCAGGAGGTGGAGGATGAGGAGGAGGTAGAAGAAGAAGAAGAAGAAGAATGGAGATGGAGGGCTGACAGGAGCAGATAGAGGGGCAGGAGGAGGAGAAGGCGGCGGGCCAGCAGAAGATGGGAATGCCGCCGCCAAGGAGCAGCAAGGGAGGCAGCACGCGCAGGAGGCGAAGACCACGAGCAGGAGGCAAGCTCGGCAGAGGAGCAGCACCGGCCGCACCCGCACCGGCCTGCAGCAGCAGGGGCAGCGACGGAGGCAGTGAGGAGGCCAGGGCTGAGGGGCAACGAGAGGGGGGGGGAGGGGGCAGGCTCAACCCAGACATGATGGCGTCGTTAAAAAATCAGGGCGGAAGGTGTTTCGCTATTTTCGGCCCCTGGGGGCCCTCGCCGGGCCTCGGGACCGTCAAAAAATGACTCAGGATGAAAAGCCGGTCCCAAGGATAGGGTCTGGACTTCTGGGAACGCCGTCCTGAAAAAATCAGGACGTCGCATGTCTGGGAATGTAGTAGCGCATCGACCCCTAATGGCCATTTAATCGCCGATCGAGGTCTGATAGCCCCACCCCGCCCAGGCACGAGCGGATTCCAGGTCGATGTCCCCCCCCCCAACCCACCTTGAGCCAGTGCCCCTTTTGCACAGAGGGCCAGGGGGCGGGTAATGCCGTCGCAGCCGGCGCCTGCCGGGGCGGGCCACAGGCTCCCGCGCTGCAGCTCGAGCCGGCGCCGGTCGAGGCCCAGCCGGAGAGAGCCCGCATGCCCACGCGCGCGCTTGCAGGGTCTATTCTCGGGTGTTGCTAGAAGTGCCCCTGGCCCACGGTGCCCCCAGTTGTTCGCTCCATTTTGGAGCCCCTGGGGCCCTCTGGGCCTCGTGAGGGGTGCTCTCTGGAGGCCGCCTGGGACCCCCCGAGAATCCTGGGGGCACCTTGGGCCAGGGGCACATCTAGCGACAGCCGGTATTTCACAGCGAAAACAGCACCCCTGGTGACCTCTCACGAAGCATACTTGCTCAGAGGGTGCCTGTGCCAGGGGACGCGCGGGCCGAGTAGCCTCGCCCACTCTGTTTCCCCGCTGCTGGCGCGTTGCCGGAGAAAATCTTGCTGTCCGCTCTGAAAGAGAGAAACGGTGTTGGATCTCTCGACTAGCCTGGCTGGCAGGCGTTTGCTAGTCGAAGCCAATTCCAACATAGAATACCCGTTGTAATTGGTCGGGGGAGGATGCGGTAACGCGAAGTTGGTCCAGTGCCCTTCTTTGTACTCCACTAGTTGCAGACGTTACCTCCAGTTGGACGACCTCGTGGTCTGTTTTTCAGCTGAAAGAATTATTGAGCATGTTGCGGTCCTCTGCCCAAAACCGTTTTGTGCATGAGACCCAGAAGTGCAACCCTCGGGCCTCTGCGCGAGTGGCGCTTAAAGCCTGCATCGAATCATTTCGAATACGATCCAAAGCAGCCAGAGCTGAATCACACGCGTGGTAAATTGCTGCCGACGGATCGTCGCGGCCCAAAGTGCGGTCTGGGGCACGGGGGAGGAGGAGGGGGAGGGGGAGAGCACTGGGAACACCAGCTGAGCGCACCGAGGTGCGTTGACGGCGGCCGTGGCGAACTCACTCGACCGCCGCCGCTATTTGCGTTGCGTGCTGTGCACTGCTCGAGTGGCACGCCTCTGAGGCTCGGGATAGCTCACCCCGATCAGTCTTGGCAAGATTCTCGCAGCCCGTGCGCGAGGGGGAGAGGGAGAGTGGACGGGAAGCGCTAGTGCGAGGGAGAGAGATGGGGAGTTGATGAGAGAGGGAGCGGGGGACAGGGGGAGAGAGGGATGGCAAGCTAGGTCGTCTCCCTCCCTCACATCCCTTCCCGTTGCGCTGATTGTTTCTCTATCCGCGGACGCGTGTCACAGCCTACCTGGAACTCAACAAATATTCCATCGTGCCATGTGCAATCGGAAATCTTTGAGCTGCGTACGTGGGAGGGCCAAGAGGAGGAATAGGAGGAGGTGTGGGTGGCGAGTGAGCAGAAGGATGAGCAGGAGGCAAAGGAGGAGGATGAGGAAGGATGAGGACGAGAGAACGAACAGCAGCAGCAGGAACTGGAGTGGAAGGAGCGGGATGAGCAGGAGGACCAGGGGAAGGCGGGGCGACAACGATGAAAAAGGACTTGGATCCAGAAAAGTGGCCCGCGCTGGAGCGAGAGCGCTATTCTGAAGGACTGGAGCAAAGCGCCGATCCGAAAATGAGGCCTACGCTGCAGCGGCGGCACCATTTCAAAACAACTGGGTTGCAAACGAACGTGCTGTGACAACACGGTGTGAGCTCCCGTGTGTAAAACAACCCGGCGGAGTCATAGGAGAGAGGAGAGTAGTGTGCAGCACTGTCACGCAACAGTATGGGGGGGAGGGAGAGGGAGGGAGAGAGTGGACGGGTGAGAGGGACAGTGCGCCCGTCAAGGCGATGGCGTGCGGCCTGATCGAGGAGCGTGCCTGCCGAGCTGTGCGTCCTGGGGGGCCGTCCTTCCGGGGCTCCATCTTGGAGGGCGAAGTTCACCTGCTTGTAGAAGGCCAGTATCTGGGGCCTGTGCCAAATGCGGAGGTGGATAGACCTCCTACCCTGACACGTCGATTAAGGAATTAGCCGTTTTCGGTTTGCGAGAGGGCGTCGCGGCCGTCATTTTTGCGGGTCCAGGTCCGTCGGTCTCGGTCCCAGGCCGTTTCCACTAAAGGGAGGTTTACTAAAGGGAGGTTTGTCCACCGCCGACACATACCGCCCCAACGTTCTGACCACAAACGCCTATGAACACAAAGGGTGCTGCTACGTCAAAAAACGCATTCGGGGTGGATGCCTCTATAGACAGCGCGGCCGTTGCGTTCGGCGCAGTACAAGGGCCGAGAAAAGGCAGATCCGTCTACGGAGAGCTCCTGTTCTAGAGCAGGTCCCACGTGGTACTCCAAGCTCCATCGCTCACACCTCCTACGACGTGAAACGACTATCGGACTGGCTGGTTTTCGGCTTCTTGGCGCCCAAGCCAGGCTCCGGGACCGCCACGAGCAACCCAGGATGCAGAGCCGGCCCCCAGGAGCCAGTCCAGGCCTTTGTGGAGCCACGCTGCGAGCTAAAGCAAGACGCCCTCTCTTCCTTGCTCCCCGCCCTCCCCCCTCTCTCGTTTCCGCTCCGCGCGCTGCTCTGCCCGCCCGTCTCCCCTCTGTACCATTTTGCCCTGCCCCCCCCGACTCCCACTTTGCCCTACTCTCCCCGACTGCTCCCCGTCTCCCCGCCCTCCCCCCTCTCTCGTTTCCGCTCCGCGCGCTGCTCTGCCCGCCCGTCCCCCCTCTTACCATTTTGCCCTGCTCCCCCTTGCCCTGCTCCCCCCGACTGCTCTCGCTTCCGCTCCGCGCACTGCTCTGCCCGCCCGCCTCCCCTCTGTACCATCTCGCCTCCAGCTCGCGGCGGCCAGGGGCCGTGCGCTCGGCCGCCCCGCTCCTCCTGGGAGCGGCTCGCAGCGTGTGTCGGGGGAGGGGCAGAGCCGCTCGGGCCGGGCAGTAGGCGTTTGCTGCACGGCCCGGGGCGTTTATTCAACAGCCCAAGCTGTGGCGAAACGTCTTGGCTCGCCTATAGCCCTACCAAACAATGTTCTAAGAACCTTTGTTGGTTTCCACAAAATGTTCTTAGAACATTTCTAGTTGAGATTGTCTTGATTTAACACAGCGGGTTTATGTTCTAAGAACATTGTTTTTGCTCTTAGAACATTTTCGGGTTCTAAGAACGCCGGGACGGTCGGTCCCTGCTCAAACAGCCCTGGCGAACGCGCCCTCCGTGCGATCCACTTCTGCTACCCCTCCCTCGCCTCCCGGGGAGCTTCTGCACGTCTTCCGGGGCCGCGGTCGTCCGTCGTCGGTCTAGGCGTGCCCATCGGTCGTCGGCCTCGTCCTGTCGCTCCGTTCGGTCAGTCTTTTTTTGTTTCCGCTGGGGGCAGAGCGCGTTTGCTGAAGGCCTCGCGCGTCGGGGTGGGCACCATCGGGGCGGATGTGCTGCCCTCCGGTTTTGGGTTCCGACCGCCGTCGGTCTATCGTCAGGTCTGGGACGCCTCGCGGCGCGGAGCGGTCCGCCCCCCTCTGGATGAGAGGTGCAAGGGGTTGCCATGAGACACTAGAGTGAAGTCGGGCCTGTCCCTCTACAGGAGGAAGATCCAAAACTTGCCAAACCAAAGAAGAAGGTACGGGAACGAGTTGTTGAGTGTGTTTGGCTATGCTTTGATGTTTTGGGGGGTATGTCTTATTTCTCCTCCAAAACCCGCCAATGGGAGGGCACGGCCGACCTAACCCTAGGGGGCCCCAGGAGCCTCAAGGAATTGAGATCCGCTCAGATGGTCTCCCGGTGTCCTCCAGAAAAGGCCTCCAGCAGGTTCCAGGCAGGCTGGCCCCTTTTGAGGCTTCTTCGGATCCGCCCATGGCAAGCAGGGCGCCCCCGATGCATGGAAGCGCTGCGCGCTGTTACATGTAAGTCGGGCACGTCCCGCTACAGGAAGAAAATTCAAACATTGTTTAAAAAAAATAAGCGGACGATGTTTTGATATTGTTTTGATTATTTTTGAGCATTGTTTGGGATGTTTTGCTCTTTCGTCCAAAATCCGCCTGTGGGAGGACATGCCAGACCTAAAGTTACATGCAGCCCTCGTCCCTTCTCGCACGCCCGTGTGACCCCCCGCGGGAGCCCCATAAAGGGGATGGGCCTATATCTCGTCGTCTTGGCCGCTGGATCCCCCTCCATACGGCTCGAGCCGGGTCGAAAGAGAAGCGTCAGGATGTCTCTTGGGAGGGGGCAGAAATGAGAAACGAGAAGCGAGAGGGGGATGATGAGGGATATGGGGATGATGCAGTGGGGAAAAGAAGGGGCGGCAGCAGGAAGGGGCGGCAGAGGGAGGGACGAGGACGAAGACGATGCGACGAAGACAGTAGCGAAGAGGATGTGTCGGAGGGAGACGCCCGAGCAGGCGGATGTAGGAACACGGATGGAGAACGGAGAGTGGTGGACGATGGGAAGAAGGAGGACATGGAGGACGAAGAGGCAAGCACAAGCAGTCGGAACCGACGAGTTTAGCGCCCGCTGGCTCGGAGGAACCCCAACGTGCACAGGAGGACACTTCCTAAGGCATTGGTTGGATGCGTCCTCCTCACCCTCTCCGCTGCTGCCTTGGGGGGGGGCCGTGCGGCGGCGCCGGCGGCCCCCTGCCGTGGCTCCCTGCCCCCGCGGCCGAGGAAGGGGTGGAGTACCTGGGCAACGACCTGGAGGACCGCCGTTCGAGGGGGGCGACAAACTGGGCGGGCGAAGAAGCGCGCAGCTTCCGTGCCCGTTTCGGGCCCCAGGGGGGCCCCTGTTTGGGGCCCCCTGTGACGTGTGCAGCGCGTGCACCTCTCTCTTCTCGGCGGAGAGCGAGGGGGGGGGGGGGGAAGTGAGAAGGAGAAGGCCTTCTCAGACGGCGGCGGGACTTCTCAGAAGCCCTCGCGCCTTCTGGGAAGTTGTCCGCGTCTCAGGGGGATGCTTAAATAAAATGTCCCAGAAGGCCGGGAGACTTCCAGGCCTTCTGAGGAGGACTTCTCCGTCTCACTTCCCCGCCCGGGCTCGCCGCCAAGCCGTCTCCGAGAACCCAGGGGGGGGGGGGGGGCTGGGGGCGGCTGGGTCGAGGTTCTCGGGCGTTCCAAGTTCCAAGGAGGGCGATGTCGTCGACCTCTTCGTCGTCCTCTTCGCCCTTGTCGTCGTCATCGTCGATGTCCTTGGGCAGTTTTGGGCCTCCGGGAAGCGTCTCGTCGCCACCGCTGGACTCCCTTCGAAAATCTGGCCAAGACGCACTACAGGACAGGGCCTGGGCGTCGTCGTTCTCGTCCTCGCCGTCGCCCGAGACATCGAAGCATCGCCCGCGAAAGCCAAACGGTGGCGGCGTTGCTGGCGGACGCTATTCCGCTCGGCAGACTTGGCGAAATCCGAGAAATCAACTAGAGAAATCTAAGTTCAGGCTTTGTGCCCCGAGAAAGCCAGGCGGGGCCCCAAAGCCCCCTTCACGTGTGGACGCAGGGTGGGGGATCGTTCCTCTTCTTTCCTCTTCATTTATCCTCCTTCCCGTTCTCCGTCTGATCCTCCTCCGCCGCCTCCTTCTCCTTCTTTCATCTTCCTCTTGGGACTAGGAGGCTGCATGATTGCATTGGTCTTGGAGGTGTCGGGCGAATTGAGAGAGGGACGAGGTGGATTGAGCGAAGGGGGCGGGACCCGATGGGCGAGGGATAGGGTGTGCGGGGCCAGGTGGTCAAGGGATAGGAGAACAGAGGGAGTTGAAGGGGGCGCCTTACAGGAGGGCTGAGGAGGGGGGGAGGGGCCAGGTGGGGTATTGGTGGGGCCACTTGCTTCTGAATAGTCTGGTTCGTTCTGCTCAGTCTTCGAGCCCTAATGACGCGTTGAGAATCTCCGCCTCCCCGGACTGCTCTCTGCCTTTCTTCTCCTCCCTCCTCCCTCATGCCATCGTGCGGGGAGTATTCACCGAAGCCACCACGACGTTCATGGCTGATGCACATCCTCATTCCTCCGCATCCCTCCTCTTGCTGCCGCTCCTCCTCCTCCTCCTCCCCCTTATTTTCCTCCTCCTCCTCCTCCTCCTCCTCCTCCTCACCACCACCATCATCATCATCAGCAGCAGCAGCATCATCATCACCATCATCATCATACTCCTCCTCCTCCTCTGAGGCCCAAGGGCCGTTCGAGGAGGATGCCCACGTGCCCTTGCGGCTCACTGTTTCTCGTAAACGTCCCGCGCATCTCGCCGAGCCGCTCGGGCAGCAGTGTGAATCCAGTGCGAGCACGCGTCGGCATTCGGTTCCGTGTCGTCCCTTCCTGCGCCGGGCCGCTGCCCCTGCACCGCCGAGGTCTGCACGTGCGTGCCCGCCCTGCGAGGGAGGAGACGCGACACCGCCACCACCAGGGGGGTCCACCTCCGTCGAGGGGGTCCACAGTGCCTCCCTCGAGCTGGGGCCGGGGGATGTCTCGCGCGAGGAGGGGGGGGACGTCACCACCAGGGGGGGCCGCCCCTGGCTCCTCGCTCTGGTGGTGGTGGCGTCGTTGTTCCTTGCTCCTGCCGCCCCGTCCGATTCGCTCGGTGTCCCACCCGACGTGGACCGACTGGGCGACTCGTCTGGCGCGGCGCGAGCGCTGCCTGGAGTTAGTTTGATAACAAAAACGGGGCCCCGGCCAGCACCTCCTGCACCTGCCACGGCTCCCGCGCCTGCATCCCACGTGGGTGCCAGTTGCGGGTCTGCTGCTTCTTCGTTGCAGCCACCGCGCTGCCATGGCAGACGCCGTCGCCAGCGCTAAAGGCCACCCCTCTTCGCGCCAGCCGTCGAGAACACGCCCCCCCAGCGGCGGATGGCCCTGTGGAGACCTACACCCCATGGAGCGCCATAAATGTGTCGTCTCTGAGTACTCGTGCCCTGAGTGCCCAGATGTCCCCTCCGAGCCCCTCTTGTGCCGCTTCTACGCTGCGCTTTCCGTCACCCGCGGAGCGTTGAGTGACATTGATTCGCGCGTCGCCTCGCCACGCGCCGTAGACGTTCAAGAACGAACCTCTGGAGGGACCGAGAAAGATTTCGTATCCTTGCTGGTTGGAGCTGCGCGCTCAGCATGACAACCTTATGCTGGGCCGGTATGGACTCAGTTCGGCGAGAGACGGATTGGAGTACACCCTTTAGATACACAAAGCTTGGAGTTTTCAATAGGAGTTAGCTCTGCATCGTGAAGTGTGACTTTTGGCGCGCATCAAGCAATGTATGACGACAACCCGAAGAATCGCTTGCCGCGCACTTCTCCCTGATCTTCTCCTTGCTCCACTTCCTCCTTCTCCCCCTCCTCGTCCTTCTCCTCGTCTTCCCTCCGCCTGGTCTGCGAGTGGGGGTTGCCCCATGCTTTCTTGAAGCTTAATCCCATTCTCCCATACGTTCGGTTGCGCAGAGTTCGTGGTCAGTGTCGGCGTGAGTCAAGCAATTCACTTGAACTCCCCGCGCATTGATCATTGCTCATTGCTCCTTCACCCCCTCCTCCAAACGCTTCAAATGAGCGAACTTGGATGACTTGAGTGTTTCCAATGCTGATGTGCCAGAGCGTTTAGGGAGCATCAATATTAGACTGTTGCTTGAGAGTATAGCGGACTCAAAGGTGCAGTTGTTTACCATGGAACGAGGCTGACCATCGAAGACATATTACAGTGGTATACCATGGGGCTGCATTGGAAATCCAGCGAATGCATCGCTCGTACTTGTCATCGTCATTCGCACTTGCGCGCTTGTATAGCACCCGCTCCGCAAGGAGGTGAATGAGGTGGGGAGCGCCGACGACTGCTGCGTCAGGTACGGAGCTCGCATCGCTGCCCGGGCCCGCCCCTGATGTCCTGATGTCAGCTCAGGCAGGTACAGCCGGGGCCCTGCAGAAGGAACCCTTTTCGTCGGGGAGTGGCTCGGTGTTCCTTGATTGTTCTATAGGTTGCCTTCTGTTTTCCTGAGGTTTTCCATGGGACATCGAAACTCAACTTCTGGAGAAAAGGGGCCTCGTTCCTTATTTAGGGTTCCTTAGGTCAGCGCCCCGACTGCACTCCGCATTCGAGGCCAAGCGTGTCAGAACGATCGGGTACGAACGAACAGAGGGTGGCACATTTCTGTGCACGACCGCATCCGCGCGCGCGGGGGGAGGGAGCGCACTCGCTGGAACCAGACGGTGCACATGGCCCAACTGCTGCTGAAAGCGAAGCGACCGGCTCTCTGTCAGCACTCCGCGCGGGGTCGGGAAGAGCACGCCCGAACCATCTCAGAGTCACGAGCCAGAAATCTAGAAAATGTTGACGCTTCGCGTATCCACGCCAGCTCTTCTCGGGCCGAACAAAAGGGGGGGATTGGGAAAGGGGGGGTTACGAAATCTGCTGCATGCAGCTGGTTTCGGCCTCACCGAGGGGCCCATTCCTCGATACATGGCCGCCTCTGGCGCCGGGAGGCGCCAGGAAAATCAGCTACGTGAGCTGATTCTCAAACCCCCCCTTTGCTATCCCCCCCTTTCGCCCGACCCGATCTTCCCTGGATGCCCTCAGCCCGTCAGCTTTCCCGCGCAGCCCCGCTGCTGCTTGGTGGGTGGGCCGGCCGGCTTGCGGCGCGTTTAGTAGCTAATTACGCCGTTACCGTGTCCCGGAACGCTTCTGACTCCGCTTGCGCTCTCGCTGGCGGACGCGACCGAAAAAAAGTATTCACACCAGCCCATCCAGAAACGATGCCGAGGGGAGCTGAGGTGATCAGGGAACCGGGCGAACATGCAGAAGAACAAAGGGCGGGGGAAGCCGTCCGATACCCCAAGAGGGGGAGGATGGTGGAGGAGAAGGAGGAGGAGGAGAAGGAGGAGGAGGGCGAAGAGGAGGAAGGAGGGGTGGACAAGGAGGAGGAGGAGGAGGAGGAGGAGGAGGAGGAGATGGAGGAGGAGGAGGAGAAGGAGGAGGAGGAAAAGGGGCAGCCCAGGGCCATCTGTGAGCGTCTTGGGTGCCTCGGGGATCCTCTTGAAGCCTCTTGGCAGCCTCTTGGGAGCCTCTTGGAGGCTTCCTGAGCGCCTCTTGGGGCCGTCTCTGGGCGCCTTTTGGGGCGGAGCGGTCTTGGGGCCATCTTGGAGGAGATCGATCAAAGAAGAGTGGTTCCTTAGTGATCCTTCCCCCTCGAGAGCTCTAAACATCGCCTCGTGGGACGCTCTTGGAGCGTTGTTGGAGCGCTCTTGGGCACTCTTGGGCCGTCGTGGGGCTCTCGTGGGCCTCTTCTGGGGCCCTCTTGGGCCGTCTTGGAGCCATTCTCAGGCCTCGGATGGCCATCGGAAGCGAAAAGGCGAGAAAACAAAAAACATGTATGTTCTTTAGGTTTGGATGTTGGCCCTTGGAGCCGTCTTGGAGCCGTCTTGAGGCCTCTTGGAACATCTTGGGAGCTCATCTTGGGCTTTCCGAAACGCTCTGGGAGCCATCTTGGGCCATCTTGGACACTCCAGCCATTCGGTCGGGACCCCCTCCAGGTTCAGGGGAGGGGGTAGGGGGAGGGGTCAAGCTTCCCACCCGCCCGCAAGCCGTCGTGCTCACTCCCACCCTGGGAGTCAGCATATCGCATAAAAACGCCGCAGACGCCACGGGTTCCAGATGCACCAGACCCTGGAGGACCAAACGTGCCAGGTGCGCCAGATGCGGCACGTGCTCCACGTGCGCCCAGTGTTCCAGGTGCTCCAGCCGCGCCAGGTGCGCCAGCCACTGGGAATCAATAGGGGCTCTTGGGCCCGGCTTTGAGCTTCTTGGCCAATTTTGGAGCCTCGTGGAGGTTTCGAAATCCCATCGGAAACGGTGATGCGAAAAGGCAGCCGTCACTGATGTGTCAAATTAGTCGGTCGACCACCTGCGCCTAGAAGGCAGGTGGGATATGCTGGCCACCCAGCCGTCCTTGTAAACTACAAATACAAAATGTTGGCGGGGCGGCCGCGCATGCTCCAACTGTCATGGTTCGGGGTTGGCCGCCGGACGGGTGGGGAAGGGGGTACATATTGATATGGAACAGTGATACGCCCCTCCCCGAAGGGGAAGAGGGGCAGATGGAAGGCAAAACACCCCAGACCACCTACGGTAGAGTCGCGTCGTGTCGACCGGCGGCGACCCCGCCAGCGGCATTCAACTTTGAACGCCGCGGGCGACCCAGAATCGTTCGATGTGGACCGATTTGGACGTTTCGGAAACGGCCGATCGTTCAAGGTAGAACGATCCCAGCGGTGTCAGAAACCAACGCCGAAGTCGGCACGACACGAGCCTGCCGTACGCCCTAAAAGGCTGGTGGAATTCGGCGGCGCGCCAAGGGGGGTGCGGCGAGAGGGGCTCAGAAGGGGCCAGGGGTTTCGAAGAGAGTTTCTGAAACGGCAGGAGAGCTCCTCAAGGTCACTTCTGCGCTGCTACAGGACCAACCCCGTCGCCTCACCAGGGTGGGGCGTTGGTTAAGGAATGCGCCCAGGAGGCCGCAGACCTTGGAGGATTCCTTATCTGATGAGTGCAGGGTGATACCCATGACCGATCCACGATTGGCTTCCCACTGGCTTCCATACCCTGGATTCCTTATCGAAGGCTTCCTTGTCCAATGCAATCATGCAATCACCGCACCTCGGCATCTTCTCTCCGCTCGTCGCCGTGGCCACGTTCGTCGCCCGTGTCTCTTTCCTCACGCATACCCTAAGCTTAAGTCGGGCCTGTCCCTCTACAGGGGGAAATTCAAGCAGTCAGGGGGGGATTTGTTGGTTTTCGTCCCAATGCCGCCTGTAGGGGGACATGCCCGGGATGCCCGACCTAAGCCTAAACCCTAAATTCTTGATTACACCCTTTGGGGGGCCTCTGTTTGTTCATGTCAGCTCCTGGATAAGCTCCCACAGGGATGGTCGTCGTCATCTTCCTCGCCGTCTTCTCCTCCTCCTCCTCCCCCTCCTTCCCCTCCTCCTCGTCCTCCTCCTCCTTGTCCTCGTCCCCGTCCTCGTTCTTGCTCTCGTCGTCCTGCTCCTCCTCCTCCTCCTTGTCCGCCTCCTTTTCGTCCTCCTACTGTTAGGGAACCAGTGGCACATGG
This sequence comes from Prorocentrum cordatum, assembly GCA_963575745.1. Taxonomy (NCBI): domain Eukaryota; class Dinophyceae; order Prorocentrales; family Prorocentraceae; genus Prorocentrum; species Prorocentrum cordatum. Next base: position 1,181,979 of record CAUYUJ010014283.1, read on the forward strand.
CCCTTGCTGCCATTGTGCTGCACAGCACGCGCATTGGTTTCCCTGTCCGTTCCACCCTCTCTCTTTCCTCGGGCCTGCCCCTTCGGAGGCAGGCCAGACCAGCATCCCAGCATCCTTTTCCTCCTCCCACCCGTCTTCCCCGAGAGGGCCCCGGGGCGGGCGGGCGGACCCTGGCGGGCGGGCGGGGCAGAGCTGGCGGGCCGGGCGGGCGAGAGGCCAAAGCGGGCGGCTTGGGGCGTTCGAGCAAGCGACCTGACGGACACTCAATGCTCAGCCCGGAGGGGGAGGAGGAGGAGGAGGAGGAGGAGGAGGAGGAGGAGGAGGAGGAGAGAGGAGGAGGAGGAGGGAGGAGGAGGAGGAAGGAGGAGGAGGAGGAGGAGGAGGAGGAGGCGGGAGGAGGAGGAGGAGGAGGGAGGAGGAGAGGAGGAGGAGGAGGAGGAGGAGGAGAGGAGGGAGGGAGGAGGAGGAGGAGGATGAGGAGGGGGGGAGGGGGAGGAGGAGGAAGGAGGAGGGGGAGGAGGAGGAGGAGGAGGAGGAGGAGAGAGGAGGAGGAGGAGGAGGAGGAGGAGGTCAGTATCGTTTACCCGATCCCCATCCCCATGCTCATCCCCTTCGCGACCCCCACCCGAGTTAGACCCCCAGTTGGGGATGCACCCCTCGAAGCCCGAAGGACACGGCCCCTATCCCCCATCTAGGGGGGTAAAAATCGGCCAGTGGGCCCAGCCCACGATGGTGGGGATGGAGATCGGTTGAACGATACGCAAGAAGGGGAACGAGGAATGGCATAAACATCATAAACGCGGAGATCCGTGCGGATTTTTCGGATCCGCACTGGACACGACTGCAGTGCCTCCAGCGCCGCCCCTGGCGCGCTCCGCGCGCCAGAGAGAGGGGTCCAGCGCGGATCCGAGAAATCCGCACGGACCTCCGAGTTGTTACGTTTATGTCATCCTTCGTTCCCCCAGCTTTCGAGCGAGCGACCCGACGGACCCTCGAGGGCGGGTCGGGCGGGCGGGCCCCAGCGGGCGGGCTGGGCTGGTGGAGCGTGGAAGGGGGCGGCCGGGCAGGCTTCCAAACGGTCGATCTGGCGGTCCCTGGCGGACGGGCCGGGCGGGCGGAACCGGACGGGCGGGTCATCGGCACGGGCGGAAGTGGTACGCCAAGAACGGGGGGCAATGCCCAACAGCAGTTCCTGTTCCTTCTGGACAGGGCTCGTTGTCCGCGCCGCCGCGGCCTGTGCCAGTCTGAGACAGAAGGCTGCCTGCCCAACAGTGGGCGCTGTTGGCTTGGGGCAGCACGTGTTCCCGGGCATTGTGCCCATGTTTTCCGGACCCACTTCTCTGGCCGGATGAGCTGATTCTCAAACCCCTCCTTTGCTATCCCCCCTTTTCGCCCGACCCGAACTTCGGGCGTCCAAAGGCCCGGCGGGCGTGCCCTCACGGGCGGGCCGGGCGGGGGGACCTTCCTCGGGCGGGTCAGACGGGTGGAAAATGCAGCCGCGATTCCTGTCTGAAATGCGAGGGGGTCTCAAGCGAGAGCGCGATTTCGTTATGATAACTTGTTGCGCGATTCCAGAGCGTCGAGAGTGCGAATCCTCGTTGGATTGCGAGGAGTCCCAAAGTGAGAGCACGATTCCTGAACAGCGAGAGCGCAATTCTTTCAATCAAGAGAGGAAAAACCACCCGGACCCGACGATTGGTGTTTGCTGAACGGCCTTGGGCGTTTACTGAACAGCCCTGCCCTGTTTGAATCTTTCTTTGGATGCGTGTACTAAACGGCTTCGCGTGTCGGGGTGGTTATTGTCGGGGTGGATTGTCTGCCCTCGATTTAATGTCTTCAAATGGGTGGGTCCAACGCGAGAGCGCATTTCTTGCACAAATCGCTCGGAGGAATCGAGGGAGAGCGCGATTCCTGCAACAAAAAATTTGAAGAAGTCTCAGGCGGAAACTCGTGTTGAGCCCGGGGACCACCAACAACGCGAGTTGAGCCGGAACACATAATCGCAAGTCGGGCGTGTCCCTCTACAGGAGGAATGTTTGCAAATAGTTTATAAAAAGTATGGGGATGATTATTTGAGTATTGTTTTGTTATGTTTGAGTATAGTTTGCGTATTTTTGATTTTTCGTCCACAATCCCCCTGCAGGAGGACATGCCCGTCTGATGAAACGCGGTGCGAGAGGCTCGTTCGCCGTCAGATTAGTGCCTCCCAGACCCCCGTCCCTCCTGAGGAGAGGGAGAGCTGAGAAGGAGGAGGAGGAGGAGGAGGAGGAGCAGCAGCAGCAGCAGAAGTGGGGAGAGGAGGAGAAGGCGGAGGAGGAGGAGGAGAAGCAGTAAGAGAAGTGGCAAGGAGGAGCGGAAGAAGGAGGAAGGAGGAGCGGAAGGAGGAGGAGGAGGAGGAGGAGGAGGAGGAGGAGGAGGAGGGGGGGATCAGAAGAAGGAAAAGGAGGAGAAGGAGGAGGAGGAGAACTCGGCATGACCCTGTCGCCTGGCGGGACGTGGGCACGGTCTGAGCGTGCGCGGCTGTGCTGTGGGGGGGCTTGCGGACAGAAGCATATATGGATCCCGCGGGTGCTCTGAGCCCGCCGCCAGCGGCAGCGGCCGCGTGGAGATCCGAGGGCAGCGGGACGAGACTGGGACATGGCGTGGGGATGAAAGCAGCGCTCCAGGGTCTCCGGCAGCAGCGATGGAGATTCTAGGACTACAAACGTTGAGCAGCGATAGATGTGAGGGCGGTAACTGGGGGGTGCAACAAGGGCTGCATATATATATATATATATATATACATATATATGTGTATATATATATATATACATATAAATGTGGATGGGTATATGTATATGTATATGTATATGTATATGTATATGTATATGTATATGTATATGTATATGTATATGTATATGTATATGTAAGTGTATATGTATATATGTATATATATATGTATATATACATATATAGATATACATATATTTATATATAGTAGGGCCCGTGACAGCCCTTTGGGGCCCAGATGGGGGCCTTTAGGGCCCGAAAAGGGCACCTTTCTTCTCCCTCAGTTATCGCCCCCCCCACACACACAGACACACACACACAACAAAAAAAATAGCCTGACGGAGGACCCAACCATATGCAGCTGCGAGTACCAGATTGTGGGTACCGCTTTCGGTGGAGCTCCCTGTGGGGCCACGAACCGTGTGAGAGGTGTGCCAAAATGGTCCCTCCACAGGTGCGTTTATGAAAAGGCTTCGCTGGTCGGGGTGCTTCTCAGGAGGGTGGTTTGTCTGCCCTCTACTCCCCGCCGCCGCCGGCCGCGGGCGCGGGGCAGGACACCCCCGCTCGAGGGCCATTGGTGCATTGACTCGGGCGTGCGTGCAGGACCTTGCAGGATCCTGCAACGCCTGGGAGGAGGAGGAGGAGGAGGAGGACGAGGACCAGGAGGAGGAGGAGGAGGAGGAGGAGGCGGCAGACGGGGAGGAGGAGGAGGAGGAGGAGGAAGAGGGGGAGGAGGAGGAGGAGGAGGAGGAGGAGGAGGAGGAGGAGGAGGAGGAGGAGGAGGAGGAGGAGGGGGATGGGGAGGAGGAGGAGGAGGAGGAGGAGGGAGGGAGGAGGAGTGAGGAGGGAGGGGGAGGAGAACAAGCTAGGTGCACTCGCGTCATATCTGAC